>JAHLJT010009436.1:143983280-144152728 GCA_031308135.1 Acheta domesticus
CAACTGTGGCATTGTCTAGTTTCTTCTCCACTCAGGTTGACAATGGCCTTCGACAAAGTATCGGTGGGCTGGTTACGGCCGTTACTAGGTTTTACGGCCTACCCAAAGTGCATAAGACCGACGTGCCGCTACGTCCCATCGTCAGCGCCATCAATTCACCTACCCATTCTCTTGCGAGACTGGTCGCCGATCACCTCGCGCCGCTCGGTGAAGACATGCGATACGCCGTACGGAACTCTTCGCACTTCGTGGACATCATTCGGCAACAAAGACTAAACGAGGGTGACTTGCTGGTCAGCTTTGACGTGACATCTTTGTTCACCAAAGTTCCGGTAAACGAAGCCGTGGAAGTGATGCGTCAGAAATTACAGGAAAGGAGCCAGCCGACAGAATGGGCAGATTTGGCTGCCTTCTGCCTGAATTCCACCTTCTTCCAGTACCAAGACCGGTTCTACGCCCAAGTGGAAGGAGCGGCTATGGGCTCGCCTCTGTCACCCATCGCTGCCAATCTATTCATGGAAGCGTTTGAGACCGAGGCTCTACGGAACGCCCAACATAAACCATCTCTCTGGGTTCGGTACGTGGATGATACTTTCGTAATATGGCCTCACGGACCGGAATTATTAGAAGAATTTCTACGGTTCCTCAACAATATCCATCACAACATCAAGTTTACTATGGAGACGGAAGTGAACAACTGTCTGCCCTTCTTAGATGTTCTCGTCACTAAACGGGATGATGGCACCTTGGGACACTCAGTCTACCGAAAACCAACCCACACGGACAGATACCTGCACGCAGATTCGCATCACCATCCGTCCATAAAACTAGGTGTTCTAAAGACACTGACCACCAGAGCTGTCAAGGTATGCGACGAGCGCTCTCTTCCTAAAGAACTCCAGAAACTTGAACATACGTTCCGAGCCAACGGCTATTCGCGGACAGCGATCAAAAGAGCACTTTCCCGTGCTACGGGCCACCCTGAAGGTTGCGGCAATGCCGACGGTCGCGGTGTCTCCGAGGGCCGTGGCAACGGTTGAAGGTCACCACGCTTCTTCGGAGACAAAGGAAAGTGATCGCACTCGATTAGCCGTGCTTCCCTACGTCCGCAGCGTCACGGATCGAGTGGGAAAATTATTACGGAAAAACAACATCCGCACAGTGTTCACAGCTCCCGACAAGTTGCACAACGCCTTGGTACGCATTAAAGATGCGTTACCACCTCTCCAGTCGGCAGGTGTATATGAAGTTCCCTGCAGCTGCGGCAGAATGTACATCGGCGAGACCGGGCGCACTGTGCTTGAACGGCTCAGAGAACATATCGCCCACTATAACCGAAATCATACCAACCGTTCGGCTATAGCGCACCACTCGGAGACCACGGGACACGCTATAGATTTTGACAAGACCCGGCTCCTGCATAAAGAAAACCGGTACTGGCCCAGGCGAATCAAAGAGGCTCTGGAAATTAATAGAAGGCCGCACAATTTCAACGCGGACGCAGGCCTCAATTTAAACCACGTCTGGAAGTCCCTTCTACCAGCCATTCGGGACTGTCACGGGGCTGTTCGCCGCCGTCCGACCACGGGGACGACTAGCGCGGGGCCCGGGTTGGCCCCATCCGCCAGCCAATCGGAGGGACCTCTCCGCCAATCACGGCGCACCTGCCCCACCCGAGCGCCCAGTCAGAACAATATATAATACTGGACGCACACAATGTCGTGTCACTGCCCTGAGGAAGCCTACGACATGTTAGGCGAAACGTCGGCCTCTCTGCCAACGACGCGGCGTCACCCGGACAGCCGAGAAGAAATGAACTCGAGCCGCGGAAGCTTGCGTGTACAACGAAAAAGGGTATAAATCCAATTGCTAAATTTAGAAAAAAGTCCTCCAACACGTGATGTAGTCAGAATCCATTTTTTATGGTTTCTTGATACCCAAAAATTGATTGAGGGCAAAACGTCTGTGTGTGAACAACGCTAGCGCCTAAACCGTTCAACCGATTTTCTCCAAAATTGATATTCCACGATCGTTCTGGCTAATGTCATGGACCCTTGAATTTGAAACTGGTATTTTAATTTTGGGGGTGCTTAACATGAAGCCTCCGTGAAGTTTTCAAAATTTTCAAAAAAATTACACCAACATTTTTTATTCAATTTTGTTGTCGGATATTCTGAAGGACTTTTAAGTAACTGTCCTACGTTGGTTGAAAACTGTTTTTTCGAAAATTCTAAAACGTTCTTCCCACAACTACAATTATAAAGATACAATATTTTTTCTTAGTGAAGTGTGTTCATCAAAAACAGATCTTCAAATAAAGTAATGTTGAATTTAACGAATTTCTGAGGTTTTTTTAGTAATTTGGGGAAAAAATAGTTCCTAATTTATTGTGCTTCCTGAACGAAAAATTAAAAGTGCTTCTAAGCAGTTGGATGCGTCATACGTTTGAAGAATTTGTATATTATTTCATATTTCTTATTTTTTCCTTTCTTCTTGGAGCTTTTGTTATATGTTTTTAAATTAATATTTTAGAAATTATTTAAAACATATTTTAAATGAGGTAAATGTGAAAAGGAATAGATGATTTCACTTTGATTAATAAGAATAGGGAATAAAAAGGAATGCATGTAAAAACCGTGTATTTTTATGTATATTAAAATAGAATATTTTATTTTTACTTTCCCGTATACATACGTATAAACGGAGTAATATACGTAATGTAGGGAAAGTTATGTAATTCGGCGGAAAATCGATTTCGAGATTTTAACGGAAATACACGTTTTGGGGTCCCTTGATACCGATTTTGTTTTTCAAACAGTCCGTCCGTCTCTCAGGCTGTCTGTCAATCCGTCTGTACGTTGGTTAGTTAGTGAACACCACTAGCGCCTAAACCATAAGTACGATATCTTCCAAAATGAATATTCCCCGGTCGATCTGGCTCCACTCGGGGTACCACGTTTGGAAAAAAATTCTTAAAAATGTTTGGAGTACTGTCCTTGAAACACCCCGGACATTTTCAAAATTTTCTCAAAATTCAATTTTTCTTTAAATTTCTTGTAATAATAGAGTGGAATACACTTATTAATGTGGCATAGATCCGATTTTCACATTTAAATCTGAATTTTCGATAACTGCAAAAGTTTGAATTTTTCGCATCTTCCTCAACTACAAAATTGAATATATCGATTTTTCCTTCAAATAAAATTTGTTCTCCATAGTGAGTTCATTTGGTCAAGCATATTGTTTCGAAAATTTTAGAGGTTTTCGCGCAAGAATGCCTGAAATATGTGCAATTCTTTTAAAAAATATATAAAAAAAAGATTTTCTCAAAAACAGCTCCACATTTTTTATTTAATGTTTGGTAGAGATAGTGCTAAATGTACTCTATGAGATGACATACACATCAGTTTGCTCTAATATTTTTTCTTTTCTTTCAAAAATAAAACTTTTTTTCTTGTCTCCCACGTCGTTAATATTTACATTAGTGGCGGTGTGTTCACATTATTATATTTATGAATACATGTCCTTCAAAAAATGTAAGGTAATTTTTTTCAAAAACTCAATCGTTTCCGTGAATACGAGCTCATAATTTCGCGTTTTCAAAAAGGCTCAAACGCTATTTTCACATTAATGGATCCAATGTTTTTCTTCCAACTTTTAGAACGGATGCTAATTGCACTCTTTAATATGACAAAAAGTTCATTTTAAGGGTATTTTTTCGTTTTTTCAAAAAATACACAAATCTAATTTTTTGAAAAATCTCTCACACCGCTATTATGCACATTTACAGCAATTTGTTAATATAATTTTATTTCTGAGTTATAGTGTCTCAAATGACTTCTAATTAAGTTTTTTCGAAAACTCAAAAACTTCTTGCAAAAAGAGCTTCAAATTTCTAATTTACAGTGTCGCTGAAACGCCATTTTCTTAAAAACGGCTCCAGATTTTTTAAAGAAAATTGCCAAGTAGGACAAGGTTTTACCGTTCTTTAATATTCTTAAAATAATATTTCCGTTCTACTATTAGGAAACCCAAAAATTAAGAAAATGTCAAAAAAATGTATTTGGTGGCGATCGGTGGCAGCTGGCACGAGAATGTGGCCAGACCGAGTAGCTAGTTGAGAACAAAGGAAATAGAAAACTAATACGGGAAAGACTGTGCCATTCTGTAGCACCACTAGTTTCTGCTGCGCTGGCACTCTGGTGATAGTACTCTGAATGACATTATTTGGCGCGAAAACACGAACAAGAAGGAATATCTCGAAGGCGTCACTTGTTGAAGGAGTAGCACTTTCTATCCAGGATAGCACTTTGGTTTGATAGCGTGCATTAAATATTTACTGTTTATTTGTGAGTTTTCTAGATACAATTAATTAACTTTTGAACTTGATTACGTAGTTTGACTACTAAGAAGTTGTGCTTTCTGACACAAGTTAATGTATGAATGAGTGTGCCTCATTCAGTGGCGCGGTCCCGGGCGGCGCGCGGGACAGGTCAGCGGGGACGACGAAATGGACAATGTTGCACGTATCGAAACAAACATGGAAAAATAGCTCGTAGCTTTCCAAATCCCATATAATGTTCTTTAAATTCTAGAAATATCAAAACCCGTTTTATTTCTGTACAAATATGTTCAATACAGCCTAATAGTGAATAACGAAACCAGTCACAGCAGTGCGGTACAAATGTGGGTCGTTAATAGTGATAGCACACGGAGCAATTTAAAACAATGGCAGTAAAATAGCTAAATAGTGTGAAGCAAAGTTCTTAAAGCAGAGATTTTGAGCTTTAATCTTCTCTAAATTAAAAGTATTTTGGATAAAAATTTACGGAGCTAAGGCCAATTGCAAAGTGTCTATTTATAGCGTTTTAACGTAAAATTGACCATGTTGGGACTAATGTGGATCACGTTTGAGTCAAATGTAAATGTTTGAGTCAATAAGTATTGTTTGATGATCAAAAAATTGTCGTGGACTAACGTGCGTACACCTCGGTCAAAATATATTGATAAAATACCATTAAATTATTTTTATTCGTTATGCTCTAAAAGTAGCGAAAAATGGGGTGTTAATGGGATTTTTAGCACCCCTGAACCCATTTAAAAACAGTTTTATTGGTGCCGTTGATATTCTTGATAACTTTTTTCTAAGCCATTGACTAAGCTATTTAACTAAGCCATTGAATTAAGTTTTTTCGATTCAGCCTTATATATATATATATATATATATATATATATATATATATTTATATATATATATATATATATTGAAAATTGCATTAGATCGGCCATTTTAAATTATGAAAATCTCACATTATTTTTGTATTCAGAGACCCACAAATCCACTATGTATGAATTTTCATGAAGAACGGGCGATTAGAACAATGTATGGGTTAGAAAATCAGAAATCTTGGGGAAAATGGTACTTTTTAGCCTTTTTAACCATACTTTGGTCATCCAAAAAATTATATATTTGTACGAGGGATATTCGGTATCAATGTGGGAAAAACAAAAAATATTCAGAAATTTTCGATTTATCTACTGTGTTCTAAAAGATCAAACGTCAAAAAAGTACCAAAAATGCCATGTTTGAGCGATCGGTGCGCCCTCTAGAAAAATGATAAAAATCGTTATGTTTCACAAAACATGTTTTCTCATCTAAAACTTCAATTTAAGCACCCTTCGGGGAGAAAAATTTGACCCATCCTAATATATATATATATGTATATATATATATATATATATATCAGGATCGATTTCTTGATGATATTTTACTTGTTTTGCTACGGTAAATATGAACGAGTCAATATAAAAATACATACAAATATTCCACATAATATATTTTATCCATATTTCATGCCATCACACGTAATAATTGACGTCTCAATTGAGAAGAAATCATTATTGTATGTATTTACATTAATACTCGCGCCGAAAAAGTTATAGACAGAATTCAGCTAGCTTACTCCCACGACTTGCGACGGAGCAGTTAAATTCAAACTATTAGAGAAACTCAGAAGAAAGGTTAGCGGAAGTGATAATGCAATATGATGCACGCATTGACGTCAGGAACCAAAAGAATGCAACTGGCATATGGAGTGCGACAGCGCGGGTAATTCAAGGTTAACTTCGCTATCTATTGCCTCAGATTTTAGTTCTACAGCAATGTCCTCACGTAAGAAGTTACAGATAAATGCATTTAGTTTACTATTTTTATTTTACCTTCACGTGATCAAAATTCATTGTGCATGTTATGATCACAAAACATACGTTACGTGACTATGAGCGCACTTCTTACTGTATTTTACATTCAATCGACAGGAAAATACCTGTTTGGTCACAAGGGCAGCGCAAAGTTGAAATTCCATCAACCAGTAAGGATTAATCGCTTTGTATTAATATTGGTTCCCTTGTTACTCAAATATCGTTTTATTTATTACAATAACTTTCCATATTTCTCACGCCTCCATGTTATTAACATTTTAAATTTCCCATACACATACGTATACACGAAGTAATGTAAGTAGTACAGGGTTACAGTAGTACAGCTATGTAATGCGCGAAAAAACGGCGAATATTCAGCCGAAAAAAAATCATTACCGGGCCGTGATAACGAAAAAGTGGATAAATTCAGTTACTAAATTAAGAAAAAAAGTCCTCTATATCACGTGGTGTACCTAGATTCCTGTTTTGTGGGCCCTTGATACCGAAAAACCAATTGAAAGCAAAACGTCCGTCCGTCCGTTGTCTGTGCGGTGTATGTGAAGAACACAGTGCCTAAATTATGCGTACGATTTTTTCCAAATTGTAGAAACCCCTGTCTATCTGGCCTGAGTAGAAGCTCTGCAATATTGAAAATCAGTTATTAATTTCTTGGGGTACTTTACATGAAGCCCCCAGACATTTTCAAAAATGGCTCCATGTTTTTTTTAATTTCTTGTAAGAATAGACTAAGGTAGCAAAGGGCTGATTTTCACGGATTAATCTAAATTTTCGAAAATTTCAAAAGTTTAAAATTTTTTCGGCGTCTTTGTGGAACTACAAAATTGAAGATAGAGATTTATATTTTAAATAAAATTTGTTGTCCTCAGTGTTCTTTCATTAAGGTCATGTACATTTTTTTGAAAATTTTAGCAGTTTTCGCGTAATGTTGCGCGCAATATGTGCAATTGTAAAAAATTAAATAACAAGATTTTCTCAAAATGTCTCTGAATTTTTTCTCTAAACTTTTGTTAAGGATAGTGCCTAATGTACTCTATGAGAAGACATAAACTCCATATTGCTCTATTCTTTTGTTTTTTCAAAAATTACAAAAATTCCATTTTTATAAAGGTCTCTCACACTATTAATACGCACATTTTCAGCAATCTGTAAACACTATTGTATTCGTAAGTTAATTGCTTCAAATGATTTCTAATGAAATTTTTCGAAAACTCAAAAGATTCCTGTGAAAAAGAGCTTCAATTTTCGCATTTACAGTAGCGCTCAAACGGCATTTTCTTAAAAACGGCTCCACATTTTTCAAAGAAAATTGCCATTTCGATGGAGGTTTTACTGTTCTTTAATATTCTTAAAATAATATTTCCGTTCTACCATTAGGAAACCGAAAAATTAATAAAATGTAAAAAAAAATGTACTTTGGGCGGCGATAGATGGCAGCTGGCAAGAGTATGTATCAAGTCCGAATAGCTAGCCGAGACCAAAGGAAATAGAAAACTAATACGGGGAAGTCTGTGCCATTCTGTAGCACGACTAGTTGTTATTGCATTCTTGCGTCCTTTGAAACACGCGTGATAATTTCGCGCTCTGAAACTCGCGTGATAATTCCAAAATGTCTTCAATCGTCACACATGCCTCTTGTCGTATGATTCCTTCGGACTTCATAAGCAGCCTGATAAAAATGACTGTAAAATATTATTGGTTATGTAATCGATATCATGTGTGTTCATTTCAAAGTAACTGGTTACCAATAGATAAAACCGATCAATTTATGTAACGAATGCTACTGGAAATTTAAAAAAATACTACCGACTATTTTTGGAAACTCTATTTAATTTACAGAAGATTATTAAACTTTCAGAACTACTCCCCCCTTTTAATGTTTCCTTAATACAGCAAATATACTGAGCGACACATTATTATTTCTCTTTCACAGATTTTTATTTCATCTCTACTAATATTTCGTAGCATTTTTGAAGAATGTACCATGCGACGCTGTTAGACATTTAAACGTTTATGTTTAAACGTTTATTTAAACGTTTCCTCGCCGGTTCAGAACCCCAAGTAAGTGGCCTCTAAACGTCAATCGACACCGCGTTACGTAAGTATCATACGTGTACTGCCCTAATACTATTCGTTAAGTATCAGGGCAGTCTAAAATCCCGAAAGTTTGTCACATGCAGAGGGTGAATGAGGTAGAAAGTGCAGAGCTGATATTTGTGGCTTCGCGGCACATCGTTTCTGCGGAGATATGAGGTAAAATGTTTAAACATTTTTCGGCCAGTATGTGTTGTTATTAAAACCTCACTTCATTGAATGTTAATTTGCTTCGTTATTTATTGAAAGTTAATTTAGCAGTTCATACTGGAAAAACGTGGAACTTTGCATTAAAAAATATTTAGTGTCAATATCTATGTTAATGAAAAACTTGCAAATCAATTGAATACGACCTTGCCCGGGAATACGACTATTTTCACGATGAAGCAGAGAAAAGTATGTTTGTATTTTGCTGTCTTTCTGAAATCTCCAGAAATTCAAAGGAGAGACAAAGATCTTGCCGTGAAAACTGACGCGCGAAGATTTCAAAAGATCGTAAATTAGATTGCTGAATGTATTTTGCAAGACTTCCGCTACCACACATGATACAAATATGGCCCTTTTAAAAATCGAAGGTGTTTTAATCTGTCTGGTGAACGAAATTTTAACGAGAACTGATTTCCTTTCAACCGATTCTTATGGACAAAATGTGAACTCAGTACCTTGAATGATTGTAACATGCGAGGGTTTTCCGGTATGTTTTTTGAAAGGAAAATTCGGCCGATGTGGTAGCCACGGTCCCTGCACCCCACCACGCCTTGGGGCTTAATGGCCGCTGTGCTGTAAGGCGTCACACCACAAATTTCTGAACGGATCTCACCATTCAGCAGGGGAAGAACCTTGCCACCTCCTGGAATGAAGTATGCACTTCTCTAACGGAACTAGTAATCTCAGCAGTTTCGCAAGAAACAATAGATTTGAATGGAGAAATGTAGGGGTAAAATACTTAAAGTATGTTTTTCGTACGTATTTCTTTAGTATTATTTAAAGGAGAGAAGCGAATCGTGGATTTATGTAAACGCGGAGGCCGAAGGCTGGAGGTTTGCCGATTTTCAAAATACACAAGCGAAACAAAGCAAATTGGAGGCACTTTACGTGAGCTCAATAGAATTGTTTTTCCCACGTACGTTAAGGTTGCAGGCAAGGTCATCGTTGTAATAAATGTTTAGTTGGATTGTGTTAACAATTTTTATCATATTTCCCTATTTCTGTGTCGAGGCAATCCGCCTCAGTTGATATAATTGACAGTTAAAATAATGGGATTTTTTTTACTTTATACGCGTCAACCACAAATAGAATTTTGCTTCACAGGCGGAAAATAAACTTTTAGTACGACCTGAAGACCTTCTGTTGGCTATTTTTTGTACTAGTATCAACAGATCGCCTGACCAAGGGGTGGAATTATTAGCTACTCTATGATAAAGTAATTACCGACATTTATTTATGAGATATATTCAATGATAGCTAATAATAGTCAAAACTTCCTTGTCTACCTAATGTAAAAACGCTTTGGTAATTTGCGCAACATCATAATGTCCATGAAATTGCTATTGGTAAGCTAAACTAGTGATGCTACAGAATGGCACAGACTTTCTCGTATTAGTTTTCTATTTCCTTGGGTCTGGGCTAGCTATTCGGAATTACCATATTCTCGTGTCAGATGCCATCTATTTCCTTCCAAAGTATATTTTTTTGACATTTTCTTGATTTTTCAGTTTCCTAATGGTAGAACGGAAATTAATTTTAGAATATTATAGAACACTAAACTTCTTCTTAAATAACAATGTTCTTGGAAAAACATTAAGCCATTTTTAAGAAAATGGCGTTTAAGCGCTACTAAAAATGCGTAATATGAAGCTCTTTTTCACAGAACATGTTTGAGTTTTCGGAACACTTCATTTGAAGTCATTTGAAGAACATTAATTTACAAATACAATAGTGTTTACAATTTGCTGAAAATGTGCATATTAACGATGTGAGAGATGTTTCAAAAAAATTACATTTATGTAATTTTTGCAAAAACAAAATAATACCCCAAATTTAACTTATGTCATATTAAAGAGTGCAATGAGCACTATCCGTTCGAAAAGTTGGAAGATAAAATTTGGAACAACTTTTGAGAAAATTGTGTTCGAGTGTTTTCTGAAAATGCAAAATTTTGAGCTAGTTTTTACAGAAAAGTGAGTTCTTGAGAAAATTTACTAGACATTATTTAAAGCAAATGTACTCGTAAATACAATAATGTAAACAAATCGCCACTAATGTAAACATTACCACAAATGAACATTACTTCAAATACTTTGAAACAAGGAAAGCAATACCATGACTAAACAAAATGTTTTAACTACAAACGATTAAAAAATTATAAATGAAAATTTTAGTTTTATCATTCATTGTCAAATTTTACATAAAATTGTCAAATATTTACGAATGTTCTTCACTTTAGGCACAAACAGCAAGCAAAGGATTTCAGTAATAAAATTATTCCAAAAATACACATGAAATAAACTCACAACTTTAGTAATACTACGATGACCCTAAATCCACAACACTAATATGTATTTTGACTGATACACACACATATACTTAATATTCATTCTAAATTTCAGTGATAAATCTACGTGTTCATTTTCTGAATCGAGAAATAAATACACATTTTTTAATAACAATTTTCTTGTCATGTAACCAATTCAAATTTAAAATCACTGTCCCACCTTGATCGAATACAATAGGTGTAAAAAATCACATTTGCGGGAATCTTTACAATTATTCGAGAAAATGTTATCAAACAAAATATTTAGAAAACTTTTCAATTGACGCGATGGTTTACTTTTCGTTTCAGTGCAATGTATACATTTCATTTTGTGTGTAATTAAACAACACCTACATTTTTCAGCATTATTTTGATTTTTGGACCCCATATATCGCGGCCGAAATCAAGCTCCTGGAGTATGGGAGAGAATTGAACTCTTTGCCATTGTTGAGAATTTCGGCGTAAAATTTTCAATAGTGTTTGAGACATTTGGTTCAAACATTTCAGAATATTTGCCAATTTTGTTCCTTTATTATGGACCACTTATGGACATTTCAAAAACCGTCATTGGAGATCCTTTGAAGCTTAAGAAACGCACTAAACAATTAAACACATCTATAACGTAAATTTTGACGGCGTGAGACAAATCAAAAAATCTACATTTTTGTAATTTTTGAAAAAACCAACGTGTAGACCAGTATGACGTTTATGTTATCTGACAGAGTATATTTAGCATTATCTTCGCCAAAAGTTGAAAGAAAAAATTTAGAGCCGTTTTTGAGAAAATGTTTGTGTAATTTTTTTAAATTGCACATATTGCACGCAATATTGCACGAAAACTACTAAAATTTTCGATACAATGTATCTGACGTTAAACAAAGATCTTACTTTGGAGAACACATTTTATTTGAAGGAAAAATCTCTATCTTCAATTTTGTAGTTGGAGAAAGATGCCGAAAAAATTCAAACTTCCCCAATTTTCGAAAATTCAGAGTTATCCGTGAAAATCGGACCTATGCCATCTTAATAAGTGTATTTTCCTCTATTCTTACAAAAAATTTAAAGAAAACATTTGGAGCCGTTTTTGAGAAAAGTTTGAAAATGTCGGGGGGCTTCATATAAAGTACCCCCAAATTTTGAATAATCTTTTTCAAAATCTCAAAGCTTTGACTAGAACCAGATCGACCGGGGAATATCCATTTTGGAAGAAATTGCACTATGGTTTAGGCGCTAGCAGTGTTCACAGACGGACGGACAGACAGACGGACAAAACTAATGTAAATATTAACGACGTGAGAGACAAGTAAAAAAATACATTTCTGCAATTTTTGAAAAAACAAAAGAATTGAGCAATATAGAGTTTACGTCATCTTATAAAGTTCACTTAACACTATCCCTACAAAAAGCTTTTAAAAAAATTTGGACCTGTTTTTCTGAAAATTTTGTTTTCTCATTTTTTTAAAACTGTTTTCGAGAAACTTTCCTTTAACATTATTTAAAGCATATCAACTCGTAAATATAATAATGTAAACAAATCGCTTCTAGTATAAATATTACCGATTTGAGAGACAAGTAAAAAAATTCCATTTTTGCCATTTTTGAAAAAACAAAAGAATAGAGCTCTATGGAGTATATGTCATCTCATGGAGTGCATTTGGCTTTATACCTACCAAAAGTTGAGAGAAAAAAGTTGAAGCCGGTTTTGAGAAAATCTTATTTTTGTATTTTTTTAAATTGCACATATTACACGCAATATTACGCGCGAAGTACTAAAATTTTCAAAACAATGTACCTGACCTTAAAGAAAAACTTACCATGAAGAACAAATTTTATTTGAAGGAAAAATTTCTATCTGCAATTTTGTAGTTGGAGGAAGACGCCGAATAAAATTCAACCTTTTGCAATTTCCAAAAATTCAGAGTTCAACGTGAAAATCGCACCTATGCCATCTTAATAAGTATATTATACTGTTTTTACGGGAAAACTACGTTTTTAAAGAAAAATTGGAACCGTTTCTGAGAAAATTTCAAAAATGTCCGGGGAGCCTAATGTAAAGTACCCCTAAATTTTGAAGAATTACCCCTAAATTTTTTCAAAATCTCAAAGATTTTACTCAAATCAGATCAACCGAGGAATATCCATTTTGGAAGAAATCGTACGTATGGTTTAGGCGCTAGCAGTATTCATAGACGGACGGAGAGACGGACGGACGGACAGACGGACGTTTTCCTTTTAATTGCTTTTTTGGTATCAAGGACACATTAAAGAGTCACGTCTTTCTACACCACATGTTAAGGAATTTTTTTTCTTAAGTTAGCAACTGGTTTTATCCACTTTTTCGTTATCAGCACTCGGCAATGAATTTTTTCCGCCGAAAATTCGCCGTTTTTTCGCGCAGCATTACATAACTTTCCCTCTATTACGTATATTAGTCCGTATATACATATGGATACGGGAAAGTAAAAATGAATCTTTATAATCGTAGTTGTGGGAAGACGCCGAACATCTTTTGTTTTTTTTCAGTTTTCTAAAAATAGGATTTCCAACCAACACGAGACCTGCACCATTTTTCTAAATGTCCATCAGACTATTCAACAACAGAATTTCATGAAAAACGTTGGGCCGTTTTTTAAGAAAAAATGTTTAAACAAAAGTAAAAATTGACAATTTTTTACTCAAAATTATGCGAAAAGTCCTCTAATTTTCAAAAAATTGTACGTGACCTTATTTCAAAATATGTCTTTAAAGAAACAGATTTTAAGAGAAAAATCTTTATCTTTAATTATTTAGTTGTAGAAACCGAAAACAAATTTTGAATATTTTCGATTTTCGGAAAATCAGAGTTTTTAACGAACATGAGGCATGCACTATTCTCTTTAACGTCCTTTACAATACACAACAACAAGATTTAGATTTTAATGAAATGACCTTTTTGTTTTCTTTTCACTTTAGAAAAATTGCAGTTTAGTACAGAAATTCATTTTATGTTATGACAAAAGTCATTTTTGCATTTCTCGTCGATTTCGACTAGTCACTTTTTACCTTTTTATGTCATTTTAATGCATTTTTGACTGTTTTAATGGATTTTAATATCATTTCAAAAAAATATTCAAAGTTTCACGAAAAAATTTCGAACCATTTTTTAGAAAATGGCGTTTGAACGTGTCTCAAAATGCCGAATTTTGAGCTAATTTTCACAGAAAACGGTTTTCAACAAACTTTACTTGACATTATTTTAAGCACATGTACACATTAATATGTTATTGTGAACAAATCGCCGTTAATGCAAATATAAAAGACGTGAGAGACAAATCAAGAAAATTACATTTATGTAATTTTTGAAAAAACAAAAGAAAGAGCAGTATGGCGTTTATGTCATCTCATAGAGTACATTAGACACTATCCTTACCAAAAGTTTAAAAAAATGGAGTCGTTCTTCAGAAAATCTTGTTTTTGTATTTTTTTTGAAATTGCACATATTCTCACAATATTGCGCGAAAATTTTCAGAAAATGTACAGAACATTAATGAAAGAACTCCCTGTGGACAACAAATTTTATAGAAAAAAAATCTCTATCTTCAATTTTGTATTGGTAGGAAGAGGCCCAAAAATTCGAGCTTTTGCAATTTTCGAAAATTGAGAGTTAACCGTGAAAATAGGACCTGTGTCAACTTTGTAAGGGTATTTTACTCAATTATTACAAGAAATATGTAGAAAAAATTGGAGCCGTTTGTTAGAAAATTTTGGAACTGTCCGGGAGGCTTGATGTAAAGTTTGGTGTAATTTTGCATATTCTAATTTCCACCCTTTCTACCAACTAAATTTAACTGCGTCATTGCACCTGAGAAGAGTCCGGTGCGGTCACCCACTTCCTTGTACTTCTTCCTGTAAACAAATACTCTCATGCATACCATGACAGTTTTAGATACCGTGAGAGCGTTCACATATTTCTATGTAAATGATTCGATATTTCTTGCTTGTGCCAATGGTAGACATTCCCAAATGAGCGATGCGAATGTTATTATCATAATGGAAACAAAGAACTGCTTTGACTTGAATTAGCAATGGAAGCTCATTGCTAAGTATTTCTTATTGTCTACACTTTCACTAAGCTATTTCTGAAAATTCCCATTCATTTCTTACTTCTTTGCAATTCATGAAATGTGTCCTAATTTGCAAACCTACACTTAAATTATTTACGAGTTTCTTTCACGTACGAGTATTTTTCAGTTATTTTTACGTCTTGTGATATATATTGGATTATTCGTCCAGTTTTCTTTAATGCACTGAGGAACAACGATAATAATAATAATAACAATAATAATTATTATTATTATAATAAATTGTTGCACAAGTAGTTTGGCCTTTTAAACAGATAACACAATATTGTTTTTTCGACTAATTTAATAACTTTTTTAAAGTTTCGATAATAAAAAAGGCTGCTCAATTGTTGACTTCAATCAAGCTCTGGCTGTTCATGTAAAATGAATTTTGTAATATATTATGAAAGTTAAAGACCATCATCTTTTTGGTTACCTTCCAGACTCAAAAACAAATTTGAAGTTTTAATATACAAGCTTTTATTCTGAGAGGAATTTTCGTTCATTTATTTCTATAATCTATTTTGTTTTAATCAGAGATTAACTTTTTATAACCCTTTAGAAACGTAAAGAAACATTTACATTATAGTTTCATCATTTCATGTACAAATTGTTCAAAACGGCAGATGTTTTCCCATAATTTTGAGTAATTTCGTGACGAGTTCAAAGTTTTCTAACCTTTCCGTTACCTTTGCAGCTAGAGATTTTTACTTTCTCGCTACAGCAACCGCTACCGTGGTAGAGAGAAAGTTATGTAATGCTGCGCTACAAAAACAGCGAATTTCTGACAGAAAATCTCTTATTACACAGGGCCCTGGCAACAAAAAAAGTGAATAAATAAAGATTCTAAATGAAGAAAAAAAAATTCTTGTAACACATGGTGTAGCCAGAATCCAGGATGTGTGGGTCATTGATATTGAAAAATTAATTGACGCCAAAACGCCCGTCCGCCAGTCCGTCCGTCTTTCTCTGAACAACGCTAGGGGTAAACCTCCAAAATTGATATTCCCCGATCGATCTGGCTGATGTCGGGATCCCTGGAATTTGAAACCGATATTTTAATTGTGGGGAGTACTTTACATAAAACGTCTGGGATATTTTCAAAAAAATGGCGCCAACAAATTTTATGAATTTTTTCTCAAAAACGGCTCCATCGCCTTTTATGAAATTTTGTTGGTGGATAGTCCGAAGGATGTTTGAGAGAATGGTGTAGGTTTCATGTTTGTTGAAAACCCTGTTTGTTTTTGAAAATTGAAAAAATTCATACTTTATTCGGCGTCTTCTTGCAATTACAATAATTATTATGATGATACATTTTTTCTTAGTGAAATGTGTTCATCAAAACATCTTCAAATACGGAGATGATGAAATGACTTCAAATGAACTTTTTTGAAAACTCAAAAATGTTCTGTGAAAAAGCTTCAAATTTCGCATTTTTAGTTGCTCTTAAACGCCATTTTCTTAAAACTGGCTACAATTTTTTAAAGAAAATTGTCATATAGGACGATGTTTTTGTGTTCTTTAATTCTTTTAAAATTAATATTTCCGTTCTACTATTAGGAAACCGAAAAATTAAGAAAATTTCAAAAACATGTAGTTTGGGCGGCGATAGATGGCAGCTGGCACGAGTATGTTGCAATTCCGAATAGCTAGCCGAGACCGAAGGAAGTATAAATCTAATACGGGAAAGTCTGTGCCATTCGCAGCACCACTAGTTTTTTTTCTGTTAACCATTTTCTCTTAAAAACCAGACATTATTCTTCCTGCAACTACAATTGTGAAGATACAATGTTTATGCTTAATGAAATATGTTCATCAAAACAGATCTTCAAATAAGGTCATGTTAAATGTTTTGAAAATATGAGTATTTTTTGTGTAATTTTGTGACAAATATATCAGCCCTCTTAGTAATTCGTGAACGTAATATATGTATTCCAGCAGGATGCTTCGTAAAGTAGAAATTGTATATTATTTCATACTTCTTTGTTCGTTTCTTACTTTCGAGCGTTTTATGCGTTTACAAATTAATCTTTCATAAACTATTTTAAACCTTTTTTAAATTGCGGCCTTGAATTGAGTTAAATGAAAAAAAAATAGATGATTTGGCCTTGCATAATAAGATTGAACAGTAAAACGCGTAAAAACCTAGTAGCTTTTACGAATATAACAATATTACATTTAATTATTATATGTTTTATCATTTTCGTTTTCTTTCCAGGGATATCAACAATGCTAATTTGAAAAATGTTGTAGTAGTGTAATTGTAGTAGTAGTAGTAGTAGTAGTAGTAGCAGTAGTAGTAGTAGTAGTAGATTTGTTTATTGCACGCCTTCCGACCTTGAAATACAAAGATAAATACCTTTTGATATAAATACATTTAGTATTTTTAACGTAAATACATTTTTGCTATTCACAATTTGTTTGCAAATACCATGTTATTACGTATATTTTAAAAAAGAACAAACAAAAATTAACAAATACTTTGCGTATTTTATTTCCTGGTTTCTCTTTTCGTCGTAAGTCTCTTGTGGGCTCTCCCTCTCTTCCTTCATTTAGTATTCGCCCTATCTTCTTTTGGTTTGTATTTTTCGCGCTTCGCTTCCAGAATATTTTTAACGGTAATTGAAGTTAATGAGAAAAATTGTCAAATTATAATTTTACAAAGCTGGCCCCGTGGCACAGACTATTGCGGCAACCGTAATCTGCAGAGAGGAGTCTGCAGGTTCGAGTTCTGCGTAGGGATGGTCGTATTTGTGATTGTCTCTTTACCTCTCGTCATCATCAGCCTATCATCTCATACTTCACACTTCAAGGAGTAACATCCTTGTCGTGCGGCAGAAATAAAGCTCAAAATCCGATCCTAAGTGTTACACTCGTTGATCGTGTAGCGTGGTCAGAAATGGCCGATGTACCAATAATAATAATAATAATAATAATAATAATAATAATAATAATAATAATAATAATAATAATAATAATACGTAGCTATTAGCAATATCGTGAAAAAGTGTCTGCCGTTGTAGCTCTACTAGTTTTCTGGTGCAGTAGATTAACCCTTTATAGATATTTTACAGTAAGAAATTAAAATATATTGTTATGTTATTCCAATAGGAGAGTGTTCCCTCTAGAACCCCTTTCAACCATCGAACACCTGCAGAATTTGCAATTTTTCAGTGTTCTAGTACTACGGAAATGATATAATGAGAATAAAGATGGACGTAATGATTAATGATTGGGGTTTTAAGTTGATGATTAGTGAACGTAAGTTATCTTCAGTAATATAAAACATATCTCAGTAAGCCACATGTTTAACGTTGCTGAAAACAGTTTGCGCAGTTCAGTTGTTTCGGAGACTGGCTGCGCGGTGCGATCGCCCCACAAGGAAGCGAGAATCTCCTTCGGGCTTGCGGCCCGGCCACACACAATCGTCATTCATCCCCTTTCTCTAGAAGCCGTGCAAGGTCCCTGGGGCGAAACGGGCCGGCCTTTTGCCAAGGCTTCTCACACATCATCTCTTATAAACCCGAAACAAAGGACAGATTTTACAATTTATGTGTAAACGAAAGGTAACAAATACTTTTATAATTTAAACGTTTTGTTTTATTTGAACGTAAATATACTTCTATTTGTAATGGATAAGAAGTCAATTATAAAATTACATTTTTACAGTTTATACGAGATATTACACACATATTTAATGCATTAATTATTGCATTTAACTTCTTAGCATTGAAGTAATTATATTTAAAATTTGTTTTAATATCTTTCCTGTCGCCGTATGTAATTATTTCTCAAATGCGCAATATAACCAGAATCCACTTTCTCTGGGTTTGTGATTTGTGGTATTCGGCAATTCGTCTCTTCGTCTGTAAACAACATTAGTAGCTAAACTGTACACAAGATTTTATCCAAAATTGACATTCCCCAATTGATCTGGAACAAGTCGAGGTCCCTTGTATTTGAAACGGGAATTTTATCAGGCTGTACGTGAATCCCCAATAACATTTACAAAATTATCATAAAAATAACACCAAATTCTTCCTTTGAATATGTTTCTCTTTAGAGAAACGAATGTCTAAATAAGGTCACAGGAGAAATTTGCATTGAAACTCTACATTTTCGATTTGCAAACAAAGATTTTTTCGACACCCTTCTCCAATTACAGTACTGAGAACGAAAACTTTCACTGTTTTTGTATACGTATGTATATACGGAGCAATATATGTACTATAGAGAAAGTAATGGGAAGATGCGGAAACCCGATATAAAAATTTCAGCTGAAATACACGTTTTGTGGATCACTAATTCCGAATGTGTTTGTTTTTTTCAAAACCTCCATGCGTCCATTCTTGCATTTTTGAAAATATTAGTCGTTTTTACGCAATTTTGTGTGGAATATGGGCAATATTAAAATCAAGATTTCCTCAAAAAAGCTCCCATTTTTTCTTAAAACTTTTTGTACGGAGAATGCTAAATGTCTTTAATATAAAAAAATGTCTGTATTATATTGATTTTTCAAAAATTACATGTACTTTTTTAAACATCTCTAACATTGTTCATATTTACATTAGACGGTTATTTATACATTATTGCATTTGAGAGAGAGAACACTTTAAATGATGTCTGACAAAGTTTCTCGAAATCTCAAAGGTTTCTGTCAAAATAACTCAAATTATTTTTAAATTAGCGTATTCTTAAAAACGCTGAAAACGATATTTCTTCAAATATAGAACAAATTTTGCTATGGAAATTTACAATTAGATCTAGGTTTTACCTTTCTATAGTATTCATGTTGAATTTCCATTCCAGCACTAAGGGAATAAAAACTGAAGAAAATGTGAAATATTTTTTCCATAAAATACAATTTACTCAATATGTTACTGAAAATAAACTAAACTATCGTGTTAACTGCTATGAGCAGGGCCGATTTAACAGCATTGGGAACCCTTCGGCCTAGGTTAATTTGGAGGCACCCTATACTTACTTTCACTTACTCCTCCTAATTTTGATGCTGAAATATGAAGAAAATTCTATCAATTCACATTGTATTTTGTATTTTTTATAAATATTTTGAAAGTATCTCTAAGTATTTCAATTTAAGGGGAGAGTGAATTCTCTATGCTGACAATGTTAAAATGTGACTAATTGAAGGTACATTTTTTGGCAAAATATTAGAGGTAGTTTTGTGATAATTTTACCCAGTGTACACATATCCTTTATACACGTATTAACTTAAGGAAATTTTGAAATAAGCTATTTTTTGATGAAATAAAAGAAAATTTCATGAGAAGTATGAACTATTTTTCCTCTACATTTTCTTGAATATTCATTCTAATAAAATCCAAAGTTTAACAGATTTTGTAAAAGCCGGCTAATTCAGCATGTTAAACACAAAAATAAAAATCGACTTTTGGACCCTAAATCGATCCATACTCTCCTTAAAACTATTCAAACAAAAGATTTAACATATATGCATACGTAAGTAAATAAGAATAACAGATTTATAATTACAAAGAGAAACACTACAAAATAAATAGTTTTAATGTTTTATGAAAATGTACAATATAAAATTGAAATGCATCAAGCAGCAACATATCATATTATAAAAATCCAATGATGTGGAACACATCACTCCGTTATGACATATTTTCTTTCCCGTATACGTCCGTATACACGGAGTGATATACGTAGTATAGGGAAAATTATGTAATGCTGCGCGAAAAAATGGCCAATTTTCGCCAGAAAAAAATCGTTGCCGGGCGCTGATAACGAAAAAGTTGATAAAATCAGTTGCTAAATTAAGAAAAAAATTCCCTAACACGTGGTGTACCCAGAACCCCTCTTTTGTGGGTCCTTGATACCGCAAAACCAATTGAAAGGAAAACGCCCGTCTGTCTGTCCGTTCGTCTGTCCGTCCGTCTGTGAACACTGCTAGCGCCTAAACCATACGTACGATTCCTTCCAAAATGGATATTCCCCGGTCGATCTGGTTTGAGCCAAAGCTTTGAGATTTTTAAAAAGTTTCTGTAAAATTTGGGGGTACTTTACATGAAACCCCCCGGACATTTTCAAATTTTTCTCAAAAATGACTCCAAATTTTTTCTTTAAATTTCTTGTAAGAATAGAGTAAAATACACTTATTGAGGTGGCATAGGTCCGATTTTCGCAGATAACTCTGAATTTTCGAAAATTGCAAAAGTTTAAAGTTTTTCGGCGTCTTTCTGGAACTACAAAATTGAAGATAGAGATTTTTCTTTAAAATAAAATTTGTTGGCCAAAGTGAGTTCTTTCATTAAGGTCATGTGCAATTTTTTAAAATTTTAGTAGTTTTCGCGCAATATTGCGTGCAATATGTACAAAAATTACAAAATTTAAAAAAATTACAAAAACAAGACTTTCTCGAAAACGGCTCCAAATTTTTTTCTTTAAAGTTTTGGTAGGGATAGTACCTTAGAATGTATTTTATGAAATGACGAAACGCCAAATTGGTCTATTCTTTTGTTTTTTTCAAAAATCGGAAAAATGTATTTTTTTTACTTGTCTCTCACGTCGTTAATATTTACATTAGCGGCGATTTTTTCACATTATTATATTTACGAGTACATGTGCTTTAAATAATGTCCAGTATAGTTTCTCGAAAACACAACCGTTTTCTGTGAAAAGTAGCCACAGCCTAAAATTCCACATTTTTAGAACCGCTCAAACACAATTTTCTCATATATGGCTACAAATGTTTTCTTTAAACTTTTGTAACAGATAGTGCTAATTACACTCTTTAATATGACGTAAAGTTTATTTTGAGTTTTTTTAAATTACATAAATGAAATTTTTTTGAAAGATCTCTCACATCTTTAATATGCACATTACCAGCAATTTGTAAAGCTTATTATATTTGTTAGTGTAGGTGCTTCAAATAACTTCAAATAAAGTATTTTGAAAACTCAAAAGTTTTCTCTGAAAATGAGCTTCCAATTTCGCATTTTTACTAGCGCTAAAACCCAATTTTCTTTAAGATGGCACATCATTTTTAAAAGAATTTTTCCGTTCTACCAATAGGAAACTGAACAATATAGAAAATGACAAAAAAGGGTACTTTTGGAGGTGATAGATGGCAGCTGGCAAGAAAGAGTACGTGACAATTCCAAATAGGTAGCGAAGACCCAAGGAAATAGAAAACTAATAGGGGAAAGTCTGTGCCATTCTGTAGCACCACTAGTGTTGCTTTTGGTTCTGTCATATATCACTTTTTTATTCGTTATTTTATTTTTTGGGAAATTTTGAATTAAATATTTTTTGAAGAACTATCGGGGGCCCTTGAGGATTGGGGACCCTGGCCCGTGGCGCTTGGGGCCCGTGCATTAACATGGCACTGGCTATGAGCTGTGAAAAATATGTTCTACATTTTCTGTAGAGTTAGCAAATTTTGAGAAAATTTGCGATTGCTGCATGAATTGTTGCTGGATTTTAAAGATAAAATAACTTTGCACCCAGAAAAAAATGGTTTCAGAATGTTTAAGATACATAGATTTAACACTCAATGCGTATTAAAAGTAGCGTATGCATACAAAAGACAGTTTTAGTTATGCTATCCCACACCTTGCATCAGAACAATGATACAAACACTGAAGTGAGATCAAGGAATACCTTGGGCAAATACTCTTATGTAAAGGTACAGGAGCGAGATACGTCTATACGATGTTCGGGATGTTTGAGACGTCTCCGACGCGTCGGAGAGAATATGAAAAACGCCATTTTCTAGCCAAAACAAAGTCCACGCCATTTTCTAGCACCTTTAGTTAGCACCATCAGTAGCACCATATTTAGTACAGAGAAAGTTATGTAATACGGCAGACAATAGATTTTGAGATTCGAACGGAAGTCAGGTTTTCAAGTCTCCTGGCACTATTTTTATTCATTTTTTCATGTTTTTGTCTGCCTAATCTATTCGTTCTTTCTATTTAATCTACAGCCTAATTTATTCGTTAAGGAACCGAAAAATTGGGAAAATGTGAAAAACATGTATTGTGCGCCAATAGATGGCAGCTGGGAAGAGGGTGGAGCAAAATCGAAAAGCTAGCTCAGACTATAGAGATTAGGAAACCAGTAAGAGATAGTCTTTCTATTCTGAAGCCACTGTAGATTTAAATAACTCTCGCGTCATTAATATTTACTCTATGGACTTTTTAAATATAATTTAATGCACTAGTGAGCCTAAATACAAACTTCAAATAAAATTTAGCGGAGAATTTAAAATCTTAAATTTTTCGTGTGTAAGTAAAGTTACAAAATGACGCATTTTCAGAAACGCCCAAAAGACATTTTAAAAATCCCTCTTAATTTTCTACCGAAAATTTCCTTATAGCTTATGTATGTATTTTACACAGTAATGTATTTTCTTGCAACTTTAGCTTAATCACCAATTTTTTTCACTTTCCCCGTTGTATTCATTTAGCAATTTAATTATATGTGTTAACTTCACATTTTTGTTGATTTCTTTCTGAGAGGTGATGACACCACCTGAGTAAATAATTTCAGGAACGTAAGACTGGCGACTTGAAACCAATCAATCATTAATCTATCGCCAGTGGGTCTCCAAGGTAAGTCGAGTAATCAGAGGATGGTCGAGTGGTGTGAATTGGCTCACTCCTTAATTAATTACTGTTCATTAATCACAAAAACACGTGCTGCACCTCCTACCATAAAGGTTGCGCTGACTCAAGAGCATAATAAAATAAGGTGTATGAGAAAGTGTGTGTATTTATTAGCACCACTAGTTTATTTCGTTGCCTTATTCCTATATATACACTGTAATTGGACAGGGCAGATCCTGCTAACTTCGGCGATACTCTGAGGGGACAGGCCATGGGTACGTTTTCCCATAAAAATATTTATAAACGAATTAATAAATAAATCTTCTGCCCGCAGCCTTCTTCTTGACGCACGTGGCTGGCTTTGGGGTGACGGGAGGAGCGCATCGACTCTGGACGCATCGCTCCTATAAGGCCAATCTGCCGCTCCGCATCATCATGATGATTGGGCACGGTATAGCTGGCATGGTAAGTGGTCCCAATTTCAAGAATTTGCTTACGCATGACAGGTTTATAGAAATTCAGACATTTGTTGGACTTCTAAATTATGTTCGACATACGTGTATGGGATGAGACTGAATCTGAACAGGAAAAATTAATCGAAATAAAGAATACCGGAAAATAAGCAAATTATTAAAAACAGAAGCGAGATTTTGAGAAAAATAGAATGGGAAACCCTTACTGATTGTTCATAACTGCACGTAAAAAATTCTTTTCAGACTGATTCAACATTTCAAATGTTAAATTACCGTAATACTCATTGGGAATGTTCAGAGAAATTTAAATTAATTTTCTGGCAGAGCTAAAATAAATTAGTTGAAGAGAACAGTTTCTTCCTTTTCCGTTACAGATCTGTTGACAAAATGCTTTTGAATTTTGCAGACATTTGTTTTCACGTTTCTGTGAACTGTGGTATTCAGTGTGCGTCGTAGATTTTTGGAATTTTTTGCTAGTATTGAACATCTTTCTTTTTTCAATTTTGTTCATAAATAGTTTAAAATGACACAATTTTTTCTTAAAAAACATGAAAAATGACAAAATCACGTTAAGTAGAATACAGGTATCAAGTACATTGTTATTCGGGATGTTGAATGAAATAAAATGAAATGAGATTATTTTCAAACTTTCTGTTGCTGAATGAATGAACAGATGGTACGAATAGTACATGTTGAGAAATACTTCTAGATTGCCACAAAACAAGTTGAGAACATTCGTATTCTTCACGATCACTCACCCTCGCCTCCATGTTTTCATGAACTGTTCTCAATAATAGCGTGTCTAGAAACAGCGGAGTATGGTGAAATATTTTACCAGAAAAAAACATTTGGAATAACAGAATTGACTGGAATATCTGCACAATCTTGAAATCTTTGTATTTCTTAACATATTTTCCATTAATGGTACATTTTTTTAAAAATAGTTTTGCATACCAATCAGGAGACTGACTGTAACAGAGCGATGGACGGATATCTACGCGAAACTACTTCGCCATTAGTGACGAGACACGAGACCCCACATGCAGAGTTCAAAAGGCCTCGTAAACGTCGCGTGATTGTAGTTCTAACGTCCCATTGAAGCGCTGAATGACAAGTGTGCTGGCGCTTTGAATGCTGTTATCTTCATTTAAAGCGATGGAGCTCAGGCCACCAGCTCTAATCTTCTTATTTTGAATTCATCTGGATTTCACAAACAATGGAAATAATCACTTCCAATCATCAATCTTTGAGATGTTCTTCCATTGTTTGAATATGCGTACTTACCCCGTACCATAGAAAACTCATTTTCGAAGATCAATTGTGGTCTCAATTTATGGTATATTTCAGGAATGAGACAGTTGGGTGGCCCGGCTTTTAGTGACGAGTTTGGAAAAAGTAACTGTTTTTTCACATATTAAATTAATTAATTTGTAAGAGAGTAATATTTATAGCAGATGAAAAACGAATATAAACTAATATATTCTTTGACAAACTGAAACACTATTAATAAAATCATAAAATATGTAAATTTGTTTTATGAATCAAACATTTTCGCATGTCAATTTTGGCTGGTTACTGCTTGAAATATGACATGTGACTAGTTAAGGAAGTTCGCACAGTTTCTGTCAAGGAAGAGCTATTGCTATCTGCTAAGAAATGACGGGTGGCGAAACAGTGTTTTAAAATCTGACGCCTACGTGCCACGGAAATACATTTCAACGCCAAAATTGCGTAATTTTCATTTCAACCTCGGCATTTTGCGAGATCTACACAAAAAAACCACATGCGGTTGGAGAGACTCGCTTTGGCCACTTGGGAACATAATTTGTCTGCCTAATTTTTCTTTGTTACAGAATATTCTCCAAGATACGGGAGTTTACATTGGGAAAATATCTTGAATATTGTTCGCACAACATACGCACTCGTACTTTTATGTATCTAAGTACGTCAATTGTTAACTTTTTATATATTAACTATAAGTTAACAAATAAAAATACATTTTGTGTTCCGAATAAATGGAAAATGATTCATAAGAAAATTATTTACAAGAATTATTTATATAAATGAAAAAATATTTATAACCGTCTGAGTCTCTAGACGCCCCCCCCCCCGCCAACACACACACACAAAAATTCTGTATGTACCTTTGCTAAGTTGTAAAGATTTGAATTGTGCTATTTCTGTTATCGTACTCTTATTTCAGCTAACAGAAAAAGCACATATAATTGAAGCCGAGTGCTTATTTAATTTCGCTAAGCGTCGAGTTGCTCTGCTTTTTATATGTATGACGCAACTGTCGCCAACTCAGCGACGGGCACCCGACTCTCAGACGGCTTTCTGAGACGGGGTCACACAGGGCAACTCTCCGGGCACTGGGTGACGTGGCCTTGAGGCAAACTGTGGAAACTTTTAAATTACAGGAAGGATCTTCAATTTCTGTCTAAGCACGTACGATCTTAACACGACAATGGAAATTTTTGCATCAATAAGTATGAAAGGAATGAGTGCAATGAAATATAAAAGATTACATTAAAAGTGCTTCGGTAGGGGCAGAAATCCTTTTAACTTAGTTTTAGTGAAGTATTTTTAAGTTACATCATGCTCTTATATACTTCAAAAATAGAAAAATTCATTGAAAGGAAGGAGGGCAGAAAGACGATGATTACAACGATGATGAAGAAATGTTTTAAATGTCAATTTTTACAACCATTTCTACTGACGTGTATATAATTTCTTCAATATTTCATAAGGAAATTCTTTGGAACTTTTCTTATCTGCGAGGCTGGTTTATTCAGTAATTACTCGATAACGGTTATCACATGTTCTCAAATCATTCGCGAAACTTCACCCTCAGTGTTAATTTGTAAAAAGAAGATACATTTCGAAACTGTAGGTGCTCTTCGTTTCAGTTTTGTTTTGCGTCAGCAAATTTTAAGGCGGCTAATTGTGAACAATTTTTTTGGATTGTGGGTAAATTATATTTTCTTTCGACGATAATTTGTTGTCACTTGTGAAAGATTAGTTTTATCTTACACAAATGAAGTCAGCCCAAATGCTGTACAATTAATTGAATGAATGGAATATTTCCATTCATTCACAAAAAATCCACACTCTTTGTAATATGGTTTTACATATAATACACTAGCAGAAACTAGTGGTGCACATTTTTCCTTGTATTATTGATGACTGTTACGTAATATCATAATAATGCCATCCTTCCTTATTGATTACCTTCTAACCTTCTTGCATTTCAACCATCATTGAAAAAAAGGTATAATTCACACTTACACAAAAACTACCATTATTCCTGAAATTATTTAGTGATTTAAATTTAAGAAATAATTTTTCTATATTTTCAATATCGAAGGTGTGGAACAAGTTTAAAGTAAATTGAATTTTGTCACTTTAGCTCAAAGTTACGTGCCGCTATGTTTTATTCCGTATTGTGTTTACCGAATAAATTCTACATCTCCTTATCAATGGATTGTTTCCGCCCCAAAATAAACTCGAATGGATGTGACAGCATTTAAAACCACTCACTCAAGGCTCTTGGGAAGAATCAAGTTACAGAGAAGTGTCATAAACCATTCGTATTGATAAACTTAGGGACTAGTTTCTTATGCCAGCGAGAGCGCTTTAAATTACAGTCATTAGAAGCACTCGCACTTTGTAAACACATAATTAACGGCATTCGTCGCATATTATACTCATTACCCTCTTTGTCAGAAGATTCATTTCAGACACTCGAAAGGCCTCTTCTAGATGGATCATTCCATGTAAAATCGGCCAAAATTTGCCGACCATCTTCCGATTCGACTGAAACTTTTTAAATCGTTTAGATTGACGAAACAACACTGAATATTGTATTTTTCGCATTAAATTTTACTTCCTTTTGAAAATTTTGAAATGTGATATTTTGCATGAGTTTCAGGGGGTAATATCTAAAAAACTAGTAAAGTATCTTCAAATTTGATTTTACTTTGCAACTTGCCTTATATTTCTAATAAGTCATCCCACCCTAAAAGTTTGATATGATAAACCCTAATTATAACTGCATTAATAAGGCCATATTAAGGCCAAAGTAAATAATTAAAATTTATTTTCAAAACTCATTTTCTCAAATACTTCATTTTGGATTTTCGTCTTTTAGTCGTCAAATTCAAGTGGAGACATTGAAGTTTATAGTAGTTAAAGAATCTCTATGGTAAATTTGAATTTACCAATGTTATTACCAATGTTATTAAAGTTACATTTTCATTTTTGCTTTTAATGGACATGGAGAACTATGAATTTATAAACGCTTATCATTTGTGAATCTTGCTTTCGTTATTTAGTGATTAATTTTCGTACATTTTAAACGTATCTGACGCATATGTTGGAGGGCAGAAACTTCTATTTATACCGGGTGACCCACCAATTGTGAGCCACGCTCATATCTTATTACTGGTTCACAACATCGAAAAGCAGTTTTCGGTTATCAATGCGGAATAATGGGGCAAGTAATGCGCTTGATAGATATTGTTTGTAATATTTTTAGTTTTGTGCGGTTGTAGTAGCTGACTTTTCAGGGAACAACGCATTGACAATTCAAAGCAGTGTACAAAAATTACATTGGAACAATGCTCAAGCTCTACAAGCTCTTTTAGGCCAAGCGAAGAAGCCAGTGTTTCAATTCAATTTTGTCATAATATCAAACGATTTAAATCATAACACGGGAGCGGGTATTATTTCCAAATACTGCTAATTATTCTTGAAAACTAATATTTCAAACCTGAGAAAAAAAGTGGAAGCAAAGATCGCATGCGGTCCGTGGCTCGATTGTTAGGGTATTGCTCCAGCATTCTCCTCGTGTTGTTCGGAGAAACTACGGAAAACCAACGATCATAGCAGAGATTTTATTCAGGTTTGAAATTTTAGTTTTCAAGAAAAATTAGCAGTATTTGGAAATAATACAATAATGACACAGCCTCTTGAATTTGAAGCTGTTATTTTAATTTGGGGGGGGGTTCTTTACATCAAGCCCTTGGATCATTTTAAAATTTTCAAAAAAATTTCTCCAATGTTTTTGACTAACTTTTTTATTACGGAATTACTTTTAAAGCTAGTAAATTCGGAGCGAGACATTATTTCTGTTCAAAAATTACACAAAAAATTATCATATTTTCGAGAAATTGAACATGATCTTAAATGAACACGATTGTATTTGAAGATCGGTTTTTGATAAACACATTTCATTAACAAAAAATCGTATCTTTACAATTGTAGTAGTAGGAAGACGCCGAAGGCAAAGCTCAGTCAGTTCAAAGCGGAAGATGTTTGTCGCGAAAATACACAAACAATACTCATATTTTCAAAAAATTCAACATGACCTTATTTTATGATCTGTTTTTGATGAACACATTTCATTAAGGAAAATTGTATTTTCATAAATGTAGTTGTAGGAAACCGCCGAACAAATTTTGAATTTTTTCAATTTTCAAAAAGTCAGAGTTTTCAACCAACATGAGACCTACACTATTCTCTTAAACGTCCTTCAGACTATCCAAGATAAAATTTCATCAAAACTATGGAGTCGTTTTTCAGAAGAAAAAAATTACATAAACAAAATTAAAATTGCCTATATTTCACACAAAATTACGTGAAAAATTCTCAAATTTTCGAGTTTGTACATGACCTTAATTCAAAATCTATCTTTTAGGAACAGATTTTCTTAAGGGAAAAATCACTATTTTTAATATTTTACTTTTTAATTAGTGATTTAATATAGGAAGATGCCGAAAAAAAATTTGAATTTTTGCAATTTTCGAAAAATCAGTTTTCAACTAACATGAGACCTGCACTATTCTCTTAAGCGTCTTTTACACTATCCAACAACAAAATTGAATTGAAAACGATGGTGTCTTTTGTGAAAATTAACATATCGATTTCAAATTCGAGGGCCCGCGACATCAGCTACATCGATCGGGGAATATCAATTTTGGAGAAAATCGCCTGAATGATTTAGCCCCTAGCGTTCTTCACAGACTGACGGACAGGGATAGACGTTTTGCCGTCAATAGATTTTTCGGTATCAAGGACCCACAAAACATGGATTCTGGCTACACCAATTGTTATAGGATTTCTTTTGTAAGTTTAGAGCCCTGTAATAAGTGTTTTTCTACAGAAAATTCGTCGTGTTTTCGCGCAGAGTTACATAACTTTCTCTCTATCGCAGTAGCGGCAGCGAGAAAGTAATAATATTAATTTAAATTCAAATGACATTTTCGTTAATCATGAACAGAAATTCCCTTCTTTCGTAATATTAGTAGCCTATAATATAATTTAGAGAGGATTTTATTTTTAACTGTAATATTAGTACGTAGTTACAAAGAGAGAAAATAGTGCAATTTTGTCACTGAATCATATTGGCAGTTTTTTAAAGGAGATATTCAGAGATACGCTACCTTTCTTTTTCTCGAAACTGAACTGGAGGCCAAAAAAATTTCAGTATCTAAGTGGAAGTACATCATGATTAAAGTGTACTAAACTCTGAAACAATACTTAATTACGTTTCTCGTGAACATTGTTTGTTCGTCACAACTGATATTTTGATCTTGAATATTTTCTCTGTCGATCCCACTTTCACTTTAAATTCAGTACATCCATTTCCAGATTAATTGGACTTCGGTTTGCTATATTCTCGTGTAAAATTAACGGTTCATCAATATGAATTGGTGTATTGGTCAGTTTCATGTGTACCGGTAAAGGTGGCTCAGGGCATCAAGATGTGGTGATGACGATGGCAGGATTTTCGTCACTACCTTGTCATCTAGATCGAATTTAGTCGCTGCCTCGAGGAAAATTCTAGTGGCCAGTTGCTCTGATCGATTGTTTTCCGTGGTTTCCCCGATTAACACCAGGAGAATAATGGAGCAGTACCCAAACAAAGGGGGCCGCGAACGGGATCGCGCGCGATCTTTCCTTCCTGTTCCTTGTCCTCGCGTCACCCCTTATTTACTACACTTACACTGACATGCACTACACCGCTATGTATATCGGGAGGTTAGAGCTTGTCCCGGCTGGGGTGGTGTCCCACTGGTGAGATACCTAGTTGGGAAAATCACTATAAACTGACGTAGGTCGGCTCCGGATCTCGCCTGCCAGCGGAGCAAAATCACCGCCTGATCCCGTGATAAAAGCATGCACTACACTTAAGGGACTAGTGGCCATGGTCTTTGACATGTCCGAAATCACTTATCAATCAACCATGTATCAAATGTGTTGCTCGCGTGAATTGCAGAACAGCATCTTCGACTGGGTGCGAGACCACCGGGTGCACCACAAGTTCAGCGAAACGGACGCCGACCCGCACAACGCTCGGCGTGGCTTCTTCTTCTCGCACGTGGGCTGGCTCATGGTGAAGAAGCACCCGGAGGTGGTGCGGCGCGGCCAGACCGTCGACATGAGCGACGTCCTCGCCGACCCCGTCGTCCAGTTTCAAAGGAAGTAAGTACGGCCCATCCCATCTTTATGTTCCAGTCTCTCGGTTCTGTCGGTTGGGTTCAGATCAGCGCCAGTATTGCCGCAGTCTCTGCAGCGATTCTCACCGGGATTTCCTATGGTTTGAATCCCTACGGTGGTGGCAGAGTTTCAGCACCAGTTGTAGGGCTGGGTCGAATTCAGCTGATGACTGGAGAAGTCCATCGGACGGCTGGTCTGATCGGCAGTTTTCAGTTTCCATTTAGTACCAAGCGAATATTGGAACAGTATCTTAATAAACGGAACCGCAAGCAATACGGTATTTCTTTCCTCTTCCTTGTTCTATCCTATTCCCTTACACATGTACTTATATGCACTCACTTTCACATACGTCGGGAGCTTACATGCAAAGCTCGTAGTACTGGATACTCGAATTGACATGAAATTTTACCCGTTTGTTCAGCACCTTTCAAAACCCCAACAGACAAGTTTTTAAGTGCTATGAAGCATTGCAAGTAGTGTTTTTGCGTCTATTAGTATTGAGACCTTTCTTGACATTATTGCCTGTCCAAGTACGGAAATTGCCGCGCGCCGACGGTCCTGCGGCCGTTGCTAGGGAGGTTTGCACCCTCGAACCTTAAAGCAATCGACAGCAAAACTGATCTTCTGCGCATGTGCAGTTCAAGTTTTGCATTGCTTTTGTACATCTGCGCATGCGCAGAAGATCGAGATTGCAGTCGATTGCTGCCCGCCAAAGCGTGCAAAAGGCTTGTTCTTGAGCCGCGCCACGGCGTGGTGTCAATTGCAGGGTGTCTATCGGCAAGATGTCAATCGCCGCGGAGGGCATGTAGCATCTAGGGCAGTAGTGTCAAGGTCTCCTACTGGTGGCAGCGGCACGCCTCGCGGCTCTGTGCCATGCCACGAGTTTCTCTGCGCCACTAGCGCCGGGAGATGATAACTGTTAGTAACCCGCCGTTTTACAATAGTGATGGCGTGGTCTCTTGCGGCGGCGTTATGAACTGCGTGGAGAGGCGATTTCGTCGTGGCACCCATACCAAGAACTCCCGCTCGTGACATCGACCTTGGCAAGACTGATCTAGGGTGATAAAAACTAGTGTTTACGTGATAAAAACAGGTTTAGACGGACAAGAAGGTCGAACACATGCATGAATAATCCAAATACAATTATTGCAAAGATCCCTGAATACATTGCCTCGATATGCCATAAATAAATGCATACATGCGTCCATTCATACATACGTACGTACACACATACACAAGTACATACATTTCACTTTTCGGTTAGAAACAAAATTATCACAATACTGGTGTCTAATAAAAAATTGTCAAAAGATAGAGGGTAACATAAATGTCATCAAGTGCACCATATGTATGATTCCTTTTGAGTTTCCTTTAAAATAGCATTGTTGTACCGAATCCTTTCAACTGACTTCGATAGAATTGTTAAGAACGCGTGTCACTCTACACTTCACAATAAAACGAGACCAATGGACATTTGCCGTCAGTCGTGAAAGAACGAACGTGCTAGAAATCTGATACCGGTTGAGAGAAGACGCGTATCGTTCCTGGCGCAGCCAATACCATGGTTCCCTGCCGGGAGAGGCGCGGAAGTTACGAAATTTCTTGATACAAAGCCTCTAAAACACTAAAGGACCTAACTGGCGAAAGGCATGTAATTATTCAATAAAAAACACTATTTCTAATACTCCATAGCACTTCAAAATTTGGATATGCGGCAGGAAGTGTGCCCCGCTTGGGGGAAGATACATAGAAGAGGAATCCGATGAACCGTAGGTCGCCGCCGATCCTCACCATAAACGAGGAGGAAATCTTCTCCTTCTCCTGGCATAAAACATGCACTACACTATCAGAACTAAAGACAACAGTAGTTTACGTGCCAAGAACCTCAACCAATATCTCGTAAGTCCAGAGAATTTAAGGGTTTTCAGGAATGGTATCAGTGGGGTGTCCTTCATGTACGCAAGGTACGCACTGCGTACCCTATAACTTAAAAAACTACTTTATTTGTAGCAGAAAATAAATCTTGCTGTTTTTGTCTTACTTTATAATAAAAATCTTCTAATTTATCGAAAGCGTGGTGTCGTTTTGCACTACCAGTTATGAAATGAGCTTTGCCAAGTATCGTGTGCGAGGCTCGGGGGGCGTCAAGAAGCTCAGTTGGGATCGGGTGTTCTCGGAGCGTTCCGTGGGGCCTGCAATCGGCTGAGTTGCGGGGCCTCTCTTGAATGAAAGTAGTGATTCAAACGAAAATTTTGGCTCTTAATGATATATGCGTATAGGAGTATGTACACTGAAGTGAGTAATTCTAAGTGGAGTACATTTTTATGCTTATACGTGCTAATTCAGATTTCAATTTTTCGTTATAAGTGAAACTTCCATGTAAGTTATACCATAGGGTACGCAATAAGTAAGGTTGCGTCCGTAAGTGTTTCGGCAGGACGGGCACGAACATGAATCTTTCTACTGAAGGTAGAAAAGCGACATAGGCGGACACACGTGCGTGATTTCAATTTATTAATCAAGGGTTTTGTTTCGCGGAACTGAAAGATAAAAAAAATTAATGCAGGAACGGCAGCGCCAGACATTACTACTACTTCGAAAACCTGTCTAATAGCCTTTTAATTAAAGGAAATTTAATTTAAAGGAAATTTAATAGCCTTTTTGAAACTAATGAATGACTTGCCAGCCATATACATTTTATTGCTTACCCAAACTAAGCCCTTCACCACACGCCACTGAATGGTATTCGTTTCTGACATAACTGAAACCTTCAAGGTAAAATTAAGCTTTTTATAATATCAGATCGATCTCATGGGCATTCGTTTTGCCTATTGAGAATTGAACACTATCGTTACATTGCTTCACTATTAAGAATATTTTTCATCAAAACTGTCTTACACTTCAGTCGGCCGTTTTAGAATTGTTTCCACATGGATGGGCCCATTCTTCCCTCTACTCGTTCCCCTTCACCGAAACCCTTACGACGTTCTACTCCCAAAGAGCGGTAGATGTATTTCACTGCCACTTTGGATGAGGTCGCCTCTGACGGCGGACATTGACTAATTCCATGACAAGGTGGCTCATTTCACTTCTACCAGAAAGTGGTTTAAAAATAATGGTCAAAGTTGCTTGAGTTGGATGTGTTATACAAGCCTTATTATTTGTCGACTATAAACACTTAATATGTGAGTCTTTGCCATTACAACGATTATGAATTTTAAATAATTTGTTGTTTTAATTGACTTTTAACATGCTAAAGTAAGTCTTTTGATTATTGCAATAACCTGAAGATGAGAAAATATGTCTTCCCGAAACGTTGTACAACTACCATAATACTACATGCTGTGAAAACCGTACGCGTTTAAAACAAATATGACACTTTTGTGTGTATTGTTGTTCTGGTAAATGTAATACACGTGTTTTTAATTGATAGCCAGCAAAAATATATTACATGTGAAATAGACAAACATCGTATAAAAAAATACTTTAGATGTCGCTAATAACCTTGCTGATGCGAAAATAAATCAATTAATCATAAATATGAAAAACATTCGACGTATAATAGTGAACGTTGAAGTAATATAGTTGTTAATATACAATTAATTAGTTCTTCTTAATAAGTAGTAAGTAAATAATAGCATGTTGTAATATAATGTATGTCTTTTGATCATTTTGTTTCAGTCAGGAAGCTGTGTCATATTTTTAGGGATATTTTCTTAACAATTGCATTTCCAAAACTCATCAAAAAAGTGCTTTCGTATGATTCTTAATATAATATTTCTTTAAAAGTGAGAATTAAGTAGGAGTTTAGAAATAAAATGACAGCAAATTCCCCAGCGACCTCCAGGTGTTTGAAAGTTGTCAGGGGCTTAAATGAGATTGACACTCCTGCTCATATCTGTCTTTTTTTTGCATAGGCATCACCTCAAGATGTTCTACGTGCTCTGCTTCGTGATGCCCACCGTAGTGCCTGTTTATTGCTGGAACGAGGACTGGATGGCTTCTTTCTGCGCGTGCATGGCGAGATGGGTGATCGGAGTCAATTTCGTATGGAGTGTGAACAGCGCGGCTCATCTCTACGGAGGTCATCCTTTCAACAAGTGAGTTCTGTAGTTGTTGAATACCACTTTAATTGAGTCACTCTGAATATCGCAATAAGTAAAAAAATAATATAGGGATGAACCTTGAGAGTCAAATCATTAAATTCAAACGGAAATCAAATCTTAGGAGTTAGACTTTTTATTTCATGACATATGGAATAAAATAAATCTATTAGATCTCTTAAGAAATTAAAGCAGAGTAAGACCTAATCGTTGGTTTCCTGCTGTCATTGAATGACGTTGGCCCATAGAAGTCATTTTTACTATTTGATTGGTAAAATCAATCAGGGACCTTCAAGAACAACATTCAACACGTAATATATAATATTAGTAATAACAATAATAATAATAATAATAATAATAATAATAATAATAACTAAATGCTTATGGTTCCCCAATATAATTAATAGGGCAATAATTAATTATTATTAAGTAATAATTGTTATTATTATAAATATTAGTCAAGACAAAAGTAATTGAATAATGCTGAAAAGATACTCATATTATGAATAAAACTTGAATACGACATAAATTCGAGGAAATAAAAATGAAAAAATATATCAAAACTTAACTTGGATGTGTCATTGAACTTTAGCGGCTTGTGGCGACCTTGTTGCTGCTCTGGCAAAGGCTTCAAAACCGATGTAGCAGCAAAATTCCGCGAGACAAGAAGCGCCGAAGCTCTGAATGAGCATTTAAGTTCGCAGTATAGGTGCCTTGAAACTCCACATAACTTGTTTCTTGAATGACACAATTGTGAAAGTTATCTCACAAGTTAATGGAAATTATTTTATTTATTTATTTCATTTAATGTAAAAAAAAGTAAAAGAACTGAAGATAGAGGAGAAGGCTGGACATTAACAGAAGTATTGAATGTTGACAAAGAAAATTTAGCCCAGGATTAGAGCCACGATTACATTATATTCTTCTTGATGTTTCAATTTAAACAAGGCAATGTTGAATTATGTTGTTTTAGTTTTGTGCATCTTATGCAAAGCTATAAATGTAATAAATGAATAAAATCTTGTTACATAATAATTTCAAATAACTCGAAAGCTTAATCTGCATTGCATTAACTTAGTGACAGATAATTATTAATATATTATTAAAAAATGAAACGTCATATATTTTCTAAATAAAATTGTATTATCTTAAAACAGATCAGTAAATTTTGAAGTATGATTTTGAAATAAATGTTTTATTAATAATATTTTATTACACTTAAAAACGAAACTAATGTACTGAAAACTTCAAGAAGTCTAGTATTTACGTTGACTGAATTTTTAGGAGTACGCAAAAATTATTTCAGCAGAAAACATTTTTGTGGAAAGAGATGGTGATAAAAATAAATTATTTGATGAAAATCAACTTCGTATAATTCGAATCTCATTGAATTGATCAGTTACAAGTAGTATTTCTGTTTTAAAGATTTCAAACCAGGATCTTGTAGTTATTCTTTTTGGACGCATCATTTCAACACCTTATGTCACAATATATTTTCTGATGTTCTTTGCTGGCCTGACCTATTTAAATACATTCTGTTAATGTGTTTTTGAGATCTACTTTTCTCACCTAATAGCTTCATTTATATTTTTTGTCTTCTTGAAGTTCTCGTTATTTGTCACCAGAGTGATATTTTTGCCCGTTGCTGTCATTAGTAACTAATTGATTTTGAATACTTGAAATATTTTAGAATATGAGCCCGAGCGGTCCTTCCCTCCCCGATTAATGATGACGTAGAAGCGTGACAACAAAAGTAGAGGTATTGAAAAGCATGACATCAAGAGGAAAGGAACTGAATCAATTTTATAATTAAATGAATAATTTGATTATTGAATTGTAAATTTGATTTTTTAAATACCATAAACTCGATAACAGATAAAGTTAAAATACTATTGAAAATATTGAACTAAACATAAAAAACGCCTAATGTAGATTTGCTTCTTAACCGCATATACATGACGGAGAAATCAGAACGTAGGAGTGCTTGTAGAAAGTTTCCTAATAAAAATGTTGTAATGTAATTAGTTACATAAAAATAGTGGTTTCACAACATTTTCAGACATACCACTATCGATTACAATCACAACTATGTCCTACATGTTGATTTAAAACGGAATTCAATGTATACTAATGATTCAGTTGCACATTTATCAAGTCTAGTATTTTACCTTTAATTAGGGTAGTATAACGTATTGATAAATAAAAACCGTATTAATTCAAACTATAACAGACAACCAGGTTATTCAGTTTCTCTGATACATAACAGATGTATTAACGAGACTAGTAAATCATATTATACAAATTATTGAATAAACCTCCCAATTTACATTTCGTCACATTTCATAAATCACAGAACTGTTAAATGAAGAATTTCTAACATCCACATATCAAGCAATTTTATCCCGCTTCTAAGCGCTCTACTTATTTTGGACATTAATACATTATTGTCCTTGTTAAAACCTAACTGCACGTTTCTTTACAGATACATCAACCCAGCTGACAACAGGTTCGTGTCCTTCATGTGCATGGGCGAAGGTTGGCACAACTACCACCATGTTTTCCCCTGGGACTTCAAGGCCTCGGAGTACGGCCACCTCAACACCACCATGCACCTCATCAAACTGTTCGAGCGCATAGGTTGGGCGTACGACCTGAAGACGGCGCCCACGTCGCTGGTGCGGCGGGTGGCGACGCGCTACGGCGACGGCACGCACCCTGAGTGGGCGGCCTACGCGCCCGAGATCCCCGAGGAGGCGGCCAAAGACCACACTGTGGTGGACAGACTTGTGCCCCCGCAACACGCCGCTGACGGCGACAAGAAGACAGCCTAGCGGGCTGGAGGGCGTAGACGGGGGCCCAAAGAACTCCCCAAAATGATACATTTCTATTGCATCGGGGAGAGGGGCTTAAAATACTTATTGTCCGATTTCAATATAGAGACTTCTGACAGATCATCAGCTGGACGCGATTATTCAATCAGGAGCTTTGTTACGTCTTTAATTTTTCGTATTCAAGCTCTCGATTGGATAACTACGTTACAGCTGATAATCTCTCACAAGTTACTATAATTTAAAGCGGACAATAGGGACCACCAATCCTGAAGATGGCACACCAATCATTCTCCCATTAATATGTTGCATTATTTAGATACGATCCCTTGCTTCCTAAACTCCCATTGAAATCTTGTGAAATAGCACCATTCATCAATAAGAAAGTTCTGTATTCATTTCCATTCATTTATTTAATCACTGTTATCACCGCATTCACCTCTTCCTCGCCAACGCTTTTGTCTGATTTTTCGCCATAATTTTCTTTCTTTCTTTTTCCTTTTCCTTTTTCAAACACTAAGTACGTCTCGGGCACCACAAGATCTAGCCAGTTCCCTGCTGGTATATAATGGGCTACGTGATGTACAGCGTTTGAGACCAAAGATAAACTATATTTTTTTAATTTCACCCCATGTAATGGGACTGCCAAATGAACCATTAAAAATGTGTTATTTCTTATCTTTAAGTTTCCGCCACTGAATTTATTTAGGGAAGGGATGGATCCCGAAATTATTTTAGAGGTTGGCAATGGCAGCCGCCCCGTGAAATAGTGAAAAGGGAAATAAAAAGAGCATTAATAAACGTTTGCTTGAAGACCACTTTCATAAGGGTAAGCTAATCTTTTCTATTGAAAAAAATCCATTTGGACTCCAACGCTGTATTTCGTATTTCTTCTGTTCGTTACATCTGAATTTTACTTGCATTTTTGAAACACGACCGGACGTAATGTTTCACATCATTTTTGGATAACTGAATAAACGGTTTTGAGAGCGTCACTTTCGGAATAATGAGATTTGTTGAAACATACCACAAAAATTAATAAATGTTTAAGATTGTACCGTTGTATCAACATATCTACTTGACGCTCTAAGTTAATTTCTTGCACTAAACTAACATGCCATGTTTCCATATCTATATTTTTGTAAACAATAGTGATAGAATCATGTACAAAAATATATTTTTAAGTATTTACATAAGAATTGAAAAAAACGTAAAAGGCATTCGCGAACAAAGAGAATGTCATATTGTATTTTCAACAATAGTGCATTTCAAAGATAATGATTTATCAGTATGTCTTCGGTCTTATTAAAATACTATAATTGATTGTAATACGTAATGCAACCATTTGGCAGTGGACTCCAATCTTGAATTTTCATGAATGTGAAGGAATAAAATAAAAGACATTTGAAGATGATTATTATTAATTTCTGAAAGAGAGCTCCTTTAAACAAAAAGTGATAGAATAAGACATTGGAATTTTTTGCCGTTGCAATCCATTTGCAATTTCTGTAGTTACATTATTAGGATTCATGAAGTACGAAAATATACAATTGAGAGGCTTGAAAGCCCTACGTAAATACCAAATAATTGTTAATAATATTTGTATACCCGTTTCTATGTGAGGTCTGGGAGTGTTAGTGGGGATTCCGCGCCTGAGAGAGGCTGGACCAATGATAATGATCAATTACTAGTTATAATAATTATAATTTATTGTTACTAATATTGTTACGTCAAGTTGCATTAAAATGTGTAATATCTGCTGCTAATGTATGCCACAGCATGAATATATTTTAATGGACAAGAATATAAATGTATGTACAAAAATTGGTTAATGTAATTATGTCTTGAAAATAACAATAAAATCGTAATATATAATTTTTGGTAATGCATTATACGGCCAATTACTGTAAATGACCGTACTGCACTGAACCAACCTTCAACCCAAGTAGGTGTGAATTTAATAAAATATAGCGAATGTTAAAGTAAAAGAATTGAATAGGTACCTTTGAGCGGCTCCAAAATTACAATGGCGTTTCGGCAATTTAACAATTATAATTATAACCAATCTCCGTTTTTAGAAAACAAAGGTTCCAATCGACAGCAGACACGTAGATGGTTTATGTAAAAACATCAAAAGTTGCTTTAGCTTTTAAATGTAAATATTCCATGAATTACAAATATACTCCATGCACTGGTTATTGGCTGAAATATATTATTTATACGACAATGTAACGAAATCAAATCCGGCTGCTTCCAATAAACAAATTATTGAAAGAACACAGTCAGTTCCAAATTAACTAGCACCAAATTGATCGTAATTAGTTAATATAGAATTTCACATAATAAATTAAGAGACAGTGTGACATCAAGATCCCGTCAACTAGGTGTTTGCGAAATGAATATTTCGTAATTAATAGAATAAGGAAAATATTAATGATATTAGAATTAACAAATTAAAGAAATATATTAAAAGGAAGTAGGGATATGAAAGGCAATATTAAAAGCTGTAAAATAATTTGTTACTCGTTTAGGCGTCCGGCTAAGATAGCTCAGGGCATCAACTGATGTCACTACAGTCCCTCTGACCTGGGGAGGTCCTAGGTTTCAAGTCCCGACGGTACACACTGGGCCAGGAAGCGGCGAAACCGGGCCAAAACTACCCTGAACAAATGTCCGCATTCCCAAGGAAAGAAATGGATGGAAATTGAATGAATGGTTAATGGAATGCATATAAATAGGTAATATCATCTGTTATTCAACAGAAATGGAGGGATTCAACACAAATATTTTATACAGAGGGATATTTTGTGCTATTTTTTCCTGCTATTTCATCTTCGCTGCTTGAAATACTTACACTTTCTTTTTCTTGAGACAAGAACAGTAAATGCATTCTTACCAATGATCCATCTAAATCATTCCTTTGGACTTGCTTTACAGATATAACATTTCTGATTCACCATAATCAGAAGCATGCCGTGGAAATAATATTATACAGAAGGCCTTTAGTCGAAACAAGAGTAGACCTAAGTTGTTTAATTTGATTTTGCGTAAATTCTTCACAATTTTTAATTAGCTGAGCTGTTTCTATTTCAGAAATGAAGCTTACTCGGCCTGCAATAACGAATTATGGAGATTGAAGATTTTGCCATATGACAGTTTTTGTTTCTTAGGAAGTGACAAAGTTGAATCGATGGAAAACAGATAAGAAACATGTCTGTATCACTGAAATAGTCTCTTATTTGTACTCATTGTGCTCAGTGCTGCCATCAAAATCCCTCTTGCTTATCAAACTTGAGCTGAGCCCCAAAAGAAATTTGGTGAGCGAAAATTATTCGAAAAACAGTATGGTCGAGTAGATGATTGCGGATTTACTCGGAAACAGTTCTGTGAAGTAAATTGATACTAACATCGTTCCTTAGCAGCCTCTCCTTCGTTATATGTGGGGCACACTAAGGCTCCCCTTTCCTTGAACCAATCTCGGACAACCTGGAATTGGTGTTTACTGAGCTGCGCGTTGACCATTAAAGATAACGCTTCATCAGCAATAACAGACTAAATTGAACCTCTTCTTTGACTACCCCACACACCTTGGGTGGTATGAATAAAACTGAGCATATGCTATTTACTCCCGTTTTCAGAGCAGATGCTCGGTAGCGTATGAATAAAAGTTTCGAGAATATTCTTAAAGAATGAGTAAATTCTCAAACTTGAGAAAATTCTCATTCTCCGAGGCTCGGTAGAGCATATGCTCTCATCCACATGAATAAAAACCGAGAATTTACTCCTTTCGTGAGTATATTCTCCGATTGTTTTGAGTCTGGTCTTGAGGTGCCTCACTTTTAAATGTGAGGTTATCGGGCCTTTGATGTAAGTAGTAATCTATCAAGAAATGACTTTGTTCCTGAATATAATACACTAAAAGGAGCACGGCGTGGCGTCGGAATAAAACTTGCGGAGTTTGTTACGATTTTCGGAGAGAAAAATTAAAAATTCGTCGTAACGCTTGTTTTCAGCCAATAAAAGATGGAAACTGGATGTGGCACTCGTTCATACGAAACGAAATTAAAAGTATTTTTGTGAGTAGATCTTGATCTTTTCAGTAAGGTGTTGGTAGAGATTTGTGCATTTGCCAGACATTCAACACTTTGAAAAACACATTGAGGTTATGGGCCTTGTCAAAATTGATCCAAATGAATGAAATGTATACAATCCGAAGAGAAAATTAACAAATAAAATAATTAAGAGCCAGAACAAATACACGTTTAGTTCCTCTGTACCTTGTATTGTACGCACATTCGTATAAAAAACTACGATATTTGGGGCTGAATAGAATAATACAACAAGGTATTCAAGCAAAAATGTATGCAAATAAATGTGAATAGAACTACTGGTGTGAATCATGGTGGAAATAAAGATGTTACCCGGCCTGAATCTGCTTAAGACTCCAGAATATGAAAAAGTTCAGACATTTACAAAATAAAGAAAATTAACAATTCCAATACCTTGCTTATTTGAAATGAAGGTTATGGTTTTGCCCGTGTTTAATTACACACTATATAATTAGTAAGGGGTTATGGCAACTATATAGCTCTTCCTCGGGAGCGTGTTATCATAGAGATGCTTCAGGCAACTGAAAAAACGCTTCCGCATTTCATTTGCTCCACTACGCGTGGAATTGAAGCTTAAGATCGAAATATACTCTTCACAATGCAACAACGATAGTTTTCACAAGCAACTGCACCGGCAGCACGCAAACGAGATAGTTAAAACAAGTTGTATAACAGCGCGAATCGAAACAAAATCACACCAGCTGCGCAGACAAATTAGAATATCCTCAATTTTCCTTGAGAATATACTCATCACTCGGAGAATATTTTTATTCATACGAAGTTGAGCAAATGCTCATTGGTAGAAGAATTTTCTCAGAACAAATGCTCATGCTCGTGAGAAGATACTCTAAGCAAATGCTTCTTTATTATTCATACCACCCCTTATTTTTGTGTTCCTGGTTGGAGTTTGCAAATTTTCCTTCATCAACTAAGCTGCGTCTTTTGCCCCTTCGGAGCGCAGACGAATTTGGATGGTGTAGATCAGCAAAGGGAAAGAATGGAACTCACGGAGCGTTTTATATTTTCCTTCTTTTGCTCCTTTCTCTATTTGCTTCTTATGAAGCCGATGGGCTTCCTAGGTTTGAAGAATCTTTGGGATCCTGTGGTGTAGCAATTTCAGATGGCAAAATAAATCTTTCATTCAATCAAGCTGAATTTTCTTTTAATAACTTATCACATTTTCTAATACATTTCTCTCAATTGGCAAACTGTTTATTAAAAACTGTATAGTTATATCGTTGACTTGTAAATAGCTCTTTTGATATTTTCTAAGTATCAGTAAATTGACAAGGGCGACTTATTACGTGCGGTATTTTGGCGTCGCGACAACCGGGAGCTTTCAAAACGATTTCACATACCTCATTTTTCAGCATTTTGTGAAATGCGTCTAAAAAGAAGAAATGTTTTTTAATACAAATCGTCTTAGAAGTCTTAAAAATGTTATTTACTTTTTTAAGACACGCCAGAAAGTGACTTTTGCGAGAAAGTCGCAATGCGCAATATCGAGTGCAAGCAATGCGAGCTATGCATAAAAAATTCAAGCGCATCTATCTCGCAAAATGCTGCAATGCCTAGTAATATTTTAAAACAGTCATTTTTCTCACACTTTTTTCTTATAACAATTTATCTCAAACCGGTAAGCGAGAGTAAGTAATAATAAGTGAGAATAAGTAAGCGAAAGTAACAACTAAAAGCACAACCTAAAGCCAAGAAGAAAATTACAAATTTTTATTGTACGCTCCAAACATGCAAATTTATATTCATAACAATAACTTAAAAATTGATTTACAAAATGGAAATAGGCTTTACTGTAAAACTAGCAGAACCCGGCAGACGTTGTTCTGCCCTTCATCTCCCTCTTTCCCCTTCCATCTACCTTTCTCTCTGTCTCTCCCTCCCCCTCCCTCTCGCTCTTTGTATCTCTGTTTCTCTGCCCCTGTCTCAATCTGTCTTTGCCTCTCTCTGTCCCTCTCATTCCCATTCACACTTGCAAACTCTGCACGTCTCTGAGCAGATGCTGTAATATTGACAAGCGCCGGACCAAAAGAAATGTAATAGAATGTTCATGAAGGTCTCATCCCGTAGATTACGATGTGAGAAACGTTTGTTGGAGGCGGTTGGCCTCAAAATTTTAATTTTTAATGCCATATAACGCTTCGTTTAGGAGTTCTTTAACGACATAGATTCAAAATGCTGCCGAGTGTTGCAGATTGCATTTGACGTGAATATTTCGTTTTGTTCTATAGCTCCGTGTACTGGAGTTACAATGGATTTAACAGCACATAAACTTTCTGGGTGAAAAAAAAACATACAAATGTCATCGTTTATGGAGTTCGGTTGTGCTGTACCGGAGTTTACCTCTCACACACACATATATATATATATATATATATATATATATATATATATATGTGAGTATATTTTATACACTTACATATACACTCATATATATATATATATATATGTGAGTGTATTATATATATATTATATATATTATATATATATATAATACATATATATTTTCCCGTCCATTTTTACTTTCCCTTATACGTACGTATATATGGAGTAATATACGTAGTATAGGGAAAGTAATGTAATGCTGCGGAAAATCGATTTCGAGGTTTCAACGGAACTACACATTTTGGGGTCCCATGATACCGAAAAATTGTTGTAAAAGTGTTTTTTTTTTTCAAAACGTCCGTCCGTCCATCTGTCTGTCCGTCTGTGAACAACACTAGCGCGTAAACCATACGTGCGATTTCTTCCAAAATGGATATGACCCGGTCGATCTGCGTTCACTGCGCCGGCACATAATTTTTAAAAGAAAATTGCCATTTACGGCTAGTTTTTTGTGTTCTTTAATATTCTAAAATTAATATTTCCGTTCTACCAATAGAAAACCGAAAAATTAAGAAAATTACAATAAAATGTACTTTTGGCGGTGATAGATGACAGCTAGCCAGAAAGAGTTTGTGGCAATTCCGAATAGCTAGCGAAGACCCAAGGAAATAGAAAACTAATACGTGAAAGTCTGCGCCATTCTGTAGCACCACTAGTTTGAGGATATTTTTGTTTGCTGAACTGTATATTATGGACCCATAATCTATTTTCGATCGAACTAGTGCTTTATATGTCATTAATAATAACTGTCTATCTGCACCCCAATTGTTGTGAGATAAGCATTTCAAAATGTTGAGTCTCTTTTTACATTCAGTAATTGTATTTAAAATATGTTTGCTCCATGATAGTTTGACATCAATGTGTAATCCAAGAATTTTAGTGCTGGTAACGTACTTAAGGTTTTGATTACCTAATTTGAGAAGAGGCAGGTTATCTTGCTTATGTTTGGAAAATAAAATGCACTCACTCTTCAGAGCTGAGAACTTGAAGCCTGACTTAAGTGACCAAGCATAAATATTATTTAATGCCATCTGAATATTTTCTTGGCTAGACTTGATATTTCTTCCTTTGCACAGAATAGTGATGTCGTCGGCGTATTTTCTTGTCATTACTGGAGGATAGATGTTTGCATCCACATCATTGATTGCTATTAAAAACAGTGTGATGCCGATTACTGAACCTTGTGGGACACCATTTTCTATACTTTTAGTTTCAGATACACACCCATTGGTTCTCACTTGCATGATCCGGTGTTCTGTAAAATGTTTAATGAAATGAAACATGTTGCCTCTAATACCGATATCCTGCAATTTGGAAAGCACACGATACATCCAGACCATATCGTAAGCCTTTTCGATATCTAAATTAACGGTTAGTACATGCTGATTATTGGAAAATGCTTCTTGAATGAAGGTATCAATGCTTATAAGATGGGAGGTCGTGGAATGTCTTGGTCGAAACCCAAATTGATTATTGGAAATTATTCCGGTGAAGTCAAGGTACCGTCTGAGTCGAATGATGATGATTTTTTCCATTATTTTGCAGATATTGCACGTAAGGGATACGGGTCTATAATTGCCACTTTTTGTTGAGTCCTTTCCAGGTTTTGAATCTGATTCAATTTTTTGCTGCCTTGTATAGAATTGATCTTCTTCCAGGAGTCCTTTACGTTATTGTTGATCGTGATGGAAGACACATAATCAATCCATGAATTGGCTTTACTTTCTTTAATTGTTCTTCTTGTAGAAGCTCTTAGTTTTTTAAATTCAATTTTATTTTCTGTGGTTGGGTGTTTCTTGTATCGGTTGAAAGCTCGCTTAGACATCTTAAGTGCTTCCGTACATCTTTCATTCCACCAGGGAACCTTCTTCCTACCTTTTGAAGATCTGATGGATTCAATAGATTCACTGGCAGCATTAGTAATGCTATCTATGATTGGTTTAATGATTTTGTCAGTATTGTTGATGTTTTCGAAATTATCATTTTGGTTTAAAGATGTTATAATCTATCTTCGTATCGTGTCCAGTTCGCTTTGTTGTAGTTCCATCTTTTAATTTCTTGTGTATAGTATGGAGTAAAACAAGGAGTATCGATGTTAATGAAGATGGGGAAGTGATCATTGTCATGACGGTCATTTAGAACAAACCAATTACATTTAGCTGTCATATTATTAGAGCATAATATGAGATCTATTGCACGAAGCTGTCCATTACTCACATTGAAATGTGTGGGTTGTCCATTGTTTAACAGTGATAAATTACTTTCTTCTATAAGATTTTCCATGTTGATTCCTCTTGAGTCATTTCTGATAGATCCCCCCAGGGTGTTATGACAATTAAGTATCTCAACAATACAAATGGTTTAGGGAGTTGTCTTATAATTTCCTTTACTTCATTAATGTCAAGAGGATAGCTATTGAGCATGTATATGTTGCATATGCATATTGATAATGGTACCTGTATTTTAATTGCAATAACCTCCATTTCAGATTGAATTTTATTACAATTTGCTTTCATATGATCTTTCACAAATATGGCAACACCTCCACTGGCAATGGAAGAGAAGCTACGACTTTTGGATTAATCTTTAATTTTGGATTAATCGACGTTTCTTTAAAGTTAGTTTCTTGTAAACTTAGTATTCCAGGCTTATAAGTATTACATAGCAGCTGAATCCTTTCATATCTAGGGTAGAAACCATTTATATTCCACTGCAGAATATTCATATTTACTTTAATAAGGATTTTACTCAGAAGTGCCTGATTCAGTTCCTTCCTGATGGTCAACATACATTTTCAGCTTATTTATAATTCTGGTAAACCTATTGTTGTTAGATCTTTCTTCCTGGAAAGTGTGGGTGTCCAACAGCATATCTATAACAGATTGAATATTATCAGTGTAGTATTTTACAACCACTGCAAAGTCGTTAGATCCTGTACAGTTTTCTAAAAAGTTTTTGAATTGATTGAAGTTTAGTGGAAATTTTTCTGCATTGCCTTCATTTTTTCTTTTTAAAGGTTCAATGAGGTTCTCCAATGTTTTGGTTGAAACATTTTCATTTATGACAGTGTCTTCTTTTTTCTCTTGTTTCTGTTTTTCTTCTTTGGTTGTTTTGATGCATTATTGCTCAGCAGTATGGATTTATTGTCACTTGTCTCTTCTGAAGATGTTTAAGAAGGTAGTGTTCTTTTCTGAATGGCAGAGAAGTCATTTGTATTAAACAAAGGCTCTTCTGCTGGTTTTGAGGGGCTTATAGTAGCACCAGGGATGTCATCCTGTTTGTGCATAAGGGATTCTTCAACTACATTAGTTTCATCTGATTGTTTCAGGAGACTTGTGGTTGACTCCGAGTTGTCATTATGATCTACAAGGGATTCAGTAGTCACATCTGTTTCAAGAACTTCAGTTGCAATTGTTTTGGTTTGGCATATGTTGGCTTGTTTGCAAGTAAAACAGGTCATTGTGTTGGTTGAAAAGTATATTCTATATGTAGTACCATCATAAAATATAGTTGTGGATTCTGGTAGTTTGTTTACATTATCAGAGTCTACATATACCTGTCTCCTAAAGCTCATTATATGCGAAAAACCTGGATCTGAGATACCTGCTTTGAGAAAACTGATTTTAGATGAACATTGAATATTTCTTTTGACCAATTCATTTTCAATTACAGCATGGGGAATAATGGGATATACATTTGAAATGATAATTCTCTTTTGTTTACTAATGAGAGGTCAGAAGGATAGTTCTTTGCCACATATGTTAAGGTACTTAAAATTATCAGTAATGTAGTCTGCATTTTGTTTAGTACTGAGAAAGACACAAATTCTACTATTGGAGATGCGGGACACAAATCTTATATCACTGGCATTAAAAATAGAGACTAACTTACTTATGTAATATTGTATAGAAATTTCTTCTTGAGAGTCAATTGCAATGGCTTGGTCTTTGGTCGGGAACATCTCAGTCGATGCAGAGCTGACGTAGGATTTCTTGGCTTCCACATTTGGTTGAACGTTTGATGAAACTTTGGTTATGTTTACTTTTTCGGAGGATGCCATGGCAGCACGAGGCAAGCCCCGTGATTACGGCTGCCTGGTAAACACTCGTTAATACTCTATAGAATTAATAGTACTATACGGCACTGAAATTATACACAGTTTACCACTCGTGACACAGTATATTATGAAATACAACTAGCGGCTCGCAAACAGTTCTGCGATGTGTTCTGTATGACAGCCGACAGTCAACGTGTAAAACTTTATTTTTGTATCTTTTCGTGTTTTATTATGGAGCGTATTATTTATTATACGGCATACTGATTGAAATCTATTGACTTTATTTTCAATGTCCGTTTCGGCGTCATAACTTATTTCACATCCAAGGTAGTTAAAATGAGAAATTTTTTCTACGCGAGTATCATCAATCAGTATTTTTGAGCGGATGGGGTGCGTTCCTTAGTGGGCAATGACTTTAGTTTACCTCTTGGAAATTATAAGATTATATTCTTGTTCTTCAAGTGTATACAGCTTGTATAATGTTCTTTGTAGATTTTCTTCAGTTTCTTCTAGAATTATTACGTCAACAGCATATAACAACACATTTAACTAGTGGTGCTAAAGAATGGCACGGACTTTCCCGTATTAGTTTTCTATTTCCTTGGGTCTTCGCTAGCTATTCGGAATTGCCAAAAACTCTTTTTTACTTTCCCGTATACGTACGTATTCACGGAGTGATATACGTAGTATAGGGAAAGTTATGTAATGCTGCGCGAAAAAATGGCCAATTTTCGGCGGAAAAAAATTAATTGCCGGGCCGTGAAAACGAATAAGTGGATAAAACCAGTTGCTAAATTAAGAAAAAAAATCCCCTAACACGTGGTGTAGCCAGAAACCCTGTTTCCTAGGTCCTTGATACCGAAAACCCAATTGAAAGGAAAACGTCAGTCTGTCCGTCCGTCCGTCTGTCTGTCCGTCTCTGAACACGGCTAGCGCCTAAACCATATGTACAATTTCTTCCAAAAGGGATATTCCCCGGTCGATCTGATTCTAGTCAAAGCTTTGAGATTTTGAAAAAGATTCTTCAAAATTTAGGGGTACTTTATATGAAGCCCCCTGGGGATTTTCAAAATTTTCTCAAAAACGGCTCCAAATTTTTTCTTTAAATTTATTGTATGAATAGAGTAAAATACAATTATTAACATGGCATTAGTCCTATTTTCACAGATAACTTTGAATTTTCGAAAATTTTGAAAGTTTGAATTTTTTCGGCGTCTTTCTCCAACTATAAAATTGAAGATAGAGATTTTTTCTTCAAATAAAATTTGTTCTGCATATTGAGTTCTTTCATAATGGTCATGTAAATGGTTTTCAAAATTTTAGTAGTTTCCGTGTAATATTGAGTGCTCTATGTGCAATTTAAAAAAAAATACAAAAACCAGATTTTCTCAAAAACGGCTCCAAATTTTTTCTTTAAACTTTTGGTAGGGATAGTGGTGAATGTACTCTATCAATGACATAAAAGCCATATTTTTCTATCGGTTGGTTTTTTCAAAAAGTACAAAAATGTAAATGTTTTTACTTGTCTCTCACGTCGTTAATATTTACATTATCGGCGATTTTTTCACATTATTATATTTACGAGTATATATTCTTTAAATAATGTCAAGTAAAGTTTCTCGAAAACACAACCGTTTTCTGTGAAAAGTAGCTCAAATTTTGGCATTTTCAGAAATGCTCAAATGCCATTTTCTCGTATATGGCTGCAAATGTTTTCTTCAAACTTTTGTAACGGATAGTGATAATTACTCTCTTTAGTATAGCGTAAAGTTTATTTTGAGTTATTTTTTAGTTTTTTCAAAAATTACATAATGGCAATTTTTTTGAAAGATCTCTCACATCTTTAATATGCACATTACCAGCAATTTGTAAACATTATTATATTTGTGAGTGTAAGTGCTTGAAATAACTTCAAATAAAGTATTTTGAAAACTCAATCATGTTCTGTGAAAATGAGCTTCAAATTTCGCATTTTTAGTACCGCTAGAACGCCATTTTCTCTTGAACAGTACATCTTTTTTAAAAGAAAATTGCCATTTATGACTAGGTTTTTATGTTCTTTAATAGTCCAAAATTAATATTGCGTTCTACCAATAGGAAACCGAAATATCAAGAAAATGACAATAGCATATTATGCAATTAGTTTAAAACATTGTCCTTTTTTTACACGAATAAGAAGATATTACCAAACGAACGACATTAGAAGTGAGTTCTGTAATATCTTCTTATGAGTGCAAAATATTAACATTATAAACGAATTGCATACACAATTTTTGTATAACAGTATTATAAGGATTTAAGGAAGCGAAATTAATTGTGTTAAGTTGTAATTCGTAGTTGTAGTAGATCTCAAATTCATGTTTTGACGTCGTAAGTGATAAGCAACTAAAAAATTGTTTACAAATAGCAATTAATTTGAAAGTCGTGATTCAAACGTAATGGATTTGCCAAGATAAATTATGGAAGAAGGTGCAAAAGCAGAGTTAAGGAAATTTATGGATAAAAAATATGCAAATTTATTATGCAAATCTGCTTTTCTTTCGTATCTATCGGAATAGTTTGGTTAAGTAGGTGTAATGCACATGCTAGAATGAAGACGTTTGTTAATTTAATACATGCTTCTTTAAACATTAAGTCCACAGCATGTAAAGCGTCGACACTATGGTGCACTTATTCCAAATTAAAGGAAACGCTAAAGACCGAAGAGAATATTGATATTGGAACTTTTCGCAAAGTAAGTTTACTTATGAAACACGTAAATGTGGGATATCAAACTATAAAGGCAAAGGTATTTTCCCAACAAGATGTAAACACACTCCTTACAAAAGCTGATGATGAAACTTTTCTTTAATGAAGGTATAATAATGACAGTGGCAATAATAGTTAAGTTTTATTGATTAACTGGTGTATTGTATTAATAACTGGTTTGATTTTCAGGTTGTTGCTATTTTTGGCATATTTGGTGGCAGGCTTGCCCGGGCAGAGCGCGCGCGGCCGTCACGCCCGAGCAGGCGCGTAAGGACCATAGAGGAGAGATACACTAGAGTGCGCACCGTGCTGCGCAGAAGGCCCGGCCGGGTATCAGCATCTCTCGCGCCAGTGTCACGTGACTTTGGGGCAGCTAGGTGGCATCTACAAGGACACCCGTCTCGCATTGAATGATTTATCTTTATACGTACGTAAGATGTTTCATTCCAGCGTCATTTTCTCATTTATTAAACAACCTTAAAAATTTTGCTTATAGCAGAAAAGTGAATTTAAGTTTTTCTGCTCTATTTGCTCAAGTACATGAAAATTCCGATTTTTGTCCAACTTGTCACTTTCAACAGCGTACCCCACTAAACCTGATTTACAAGTACAATTACATAGGACTATAAATAAAAAATATTTGTAAAATAAATTAACTCCATGGGATGCATTAATCCAAATTTCTCTTTTTACTCACTGTTAGACATTCTACTATTGAAGATCCACATCAGTGGCATTTATAATAGCAAGTCATCAAATTGATATTTCAAGGATTTATAGAGGGGAAAAAAGGCTTTTATCTTTGATTTATATTTTGATTTATTTAGTCAAAAACAGTAAAAACTGTATATGGGGGAAAAGTACCATCTGCACTCATTTTCTTCAGCTTCAAAAGCTCTTCCCAATATTTTAACTATAACTTTAGACATTTTCCCTCCCGAGTTATATAAAACCTATTTGCATCGATAAACAAACTGCATGTTTTTATTTTTTTCTTTGTATTACTAACAACAGTAACATGCCACTGGATTTACTCTTACCACTACTAGCAAGTAAGCTCAAGGAAACGTGGGCATAGTGAAGCTACACTTATGTCCAAAATCAAAACAAGGGGACATCTCACCTTTTGCTCAATGGATCAGGCAAACTGGACAAAAACCTGATCGAAATGGAAGTCTTTGACCTGGAAGCTGGAGTACATATTTTTCAAAGAATTTACTAATAAAAATCAACTACAATCATACAAATTACTAACACTAACATACTATAAACACAATTTACACCAGTAAATACACATAGGATTAATGCCTTCTAAATAAAATCATTTTGTTGTTAACTGATCTAATACTATTTTTTTGGTAAATTTAGGTGTGCTCTCTTCCTACATGTTTTAGTTTTATGTCAATATATTTAAACAATATTGCCTTAATTAAATACATCCTGTAATTCATTATGGCTTGTTGACCAATAATATGATATGTAAATTACTAAAAACAGAACAATTCATAAATTATCTCAGACATCTATTTACAATTGTACTACATGCTGCCTTTTTAAAAATGTTACCTCTCCCCTGAAGTATTCTTATTTCTACCTCTGCTTTTTTGCAGATTTTTATAACATCTACAGAAGGGTATTTCAGTCGATAATCATCCTTCCTCTGAATGAAGGAATATGATCCTTCATCTCTATCAGTCCGGCAAAGAACTAGCCACACAAGCAAGAGACTTTTGCAACTTTGTAACTAAAAATCCTCCAATATAAGTTATAATGTCCACAACATAGGGAGAAAATCTAATTTCAAGATTGTGCACTGATGGCAAGTACATATGGTCAGTTGGTACCTCACTGCCCAGTTCAGGATCATTCACTTGTGGCACACTTGCATACTGGCGTGAACTGACATTTAACACCGTTGTTTCATCCTGTGGAACACAATTTGCAATGTTAAATTGTTATTGCACTTCTTGAAAAGAAAAAGAATTTTGGATCGTAAGCAGTGAACAAATATCCACAACGTCCCAAAATAATTACGCTGTAGAATCACAAAGAGCAAACAGCATGCAAAGCTACATACAGCACCATGCAGCACGAGCTGCGGGTGTCCCAAAGTCACGTGTTCACTACCTCATGTTGAAACCTGCGCAGTAGGCTCACGCACACTCTAGTTGTATCTCTCCTCTATGGTAAGGACTCGCCACCGCCACTACATCACAGCTAGCCGGCGAGCCGCAGGCCCCGGCGGACTATATGAAGGCCCCGGCCCGACACCACGTAGCAGAAAGCGACGGTGATTGTGACGGTGATCTTGCGTGCGGTGTGTTGCGAGCAGAGTGGTGTTTGGTGATTACGACGACTAGTGCCACAGACTCGGAACTCTCTTGTGGACATTGTGCGACACGGCTACGCTTGGGACTTCTACTAGACGTTGGTGAACTGGCTTCGTAATCGGCACTCTCTACTGAATATTCGGAACTTAGGCATTTGTATACTGGTTTCCTGCTCTTGTAACTGGATTGTCAATAAAAACAATTTTATGAAGTTTTGTCTTTGTTGGGATTCATTGTCACACCTGTCCAGTGCCTGTTACTTAGCCGTACGAGCAACGTAACGTATTTTATATTTGCTGTGGTTCAATAAGAGAAGCCTGCTCTACCCCATTCTCATTCCATCATGACCTTTGCCCGCAAGATGTTATAGCTAACGCACAGACGTGAAAAAATTACCCATAAACGTAGTAATACTCGTAAGTTATTTTGACCTCTATATTTTTAATATAAATAAATTTTCAAAATATTTTTATTTGAACTATGAAATGGTGAATTAGGAAAATGTGTTCCATTATTCGTCAGAGAGAATACTTTGAGATTCGCATCCAATTATAATTCGCGATTAGTGGAGTCTCCTCTATCTGATACTAGGCCAAAGTCAACAATGCTAGCAGTTTTCAAAGATCATAAAATTTCTTGGATTTCTGAAGAAAACCATCCCTGCAATTCCCACTGCCCCAATATTGGGGTGCCTACGACATTTTCGAGTAAAAAATTAAAACAATTTTTTAATGTAAATATTGTTTTCGAATCTCCATGAATCAATTTGTGAAAGTACTTAACAATTATTCAGTTTTCAATAATCATTAGAAGAAAAAAATCGTATCTCTTGAGAGACGACATCCAGTTGCGTCACCACAAGCTTCAAAGAACTCAAACAACGCAACGAAAGCAAATGAGAGATAATATCGAACAGTGCAGAATTGCCAGATCCTCTAACTAACTAGATTTAAAATCTTTACATTTATGTAATATCTTTGAACTCATAAATAAAAATTAAAAGTAGCTGCCCCATTTTGGGTTAATATATGGGTTAACATGTGTTCCATCTCTTGATTTAAACTCATCCGACTTGATTATATTATTTTTCTTTTCCTTTCTAGGTATTCTTTCTTCGTTTTCTTCAATTAATTGTAACCGGTGTTCGATATAACGACTTAATCCTTTGTTCTTTATTTCTAAATTTTCTAAGATTTTCTTGTATTCTTTGTTTCATTTTGTTCTTGGCGCCGGGTCAAGATTTCCATTTTCAGATCTGCGATTTCTTTTTTGTTTCTCTCCTTAGTTCTTCATTCTCTTTTCTCAACATTTTTATTTCCTGTAGTATATTTTCTTGGGATTCTGTCATTTCTTTGGAGCTACTCTCAGTTCATTGTTTATTTTCTTTAATTCTTTTAGTTCATTCATGATTTCTTGTAGCTATGGTTCAGTGCCTTCTCCCGAATTTTGAGTCTGTAATTTTTTTACTTGGCATGTTTATATCGCTACTCCTCCCTAAAACCCATTTAATTTTTCCTTCTTTTAGTTTACTCACGAGCCGCTAGATAGCGTAGTTATGAATTTCTTTTAAGTAGTATAGGGCATTAATACGTCCTAGTAGTTTATTACAAAGGCGATAGATAGTACTATTGTGGAACAATGTAATACTTTTTAACTAATAGAGGGCACGAGTGAGTGCACTTTTTATTCTTGCCGTTTAATGGATGCTTATTCCTAACCTCACTATGTATTCTATTTTCCTTTAAATGATATCTTGCCAGATCCCTCTTCCCTGAAGTTACCTTCATTTACTCGAATGCCGCTTATCCTCCTTCTTGAGTTTTACTACTTACTGGGCTTCTCCGATTTTTGCAACAGCTACCACCGTATTTTGAATAAACCAGATCTCACCACACTGCAACCTGGAACATTCGTGTTGCCAACCTCCCTATATTTTTTAGGCGAGTGTTAATTATTTTTGCATACACTTTGTAAGCAGCATTCATAAGGCTAATGCCCCTGTAGTTCTCGCATTAGTTTCTGTGGCCCCTGACTTCTGATGTTTTCCAGGTGTTCGGTATTTTGCAGCTTCGCCAGCATTCATTGTGCAGATGCAATAGTCTGAATTCACATAGAGTACCTGCATACTTAAGAAGTTTCGCATTAATACTATCTAGGCCACATGCTTTTCTGTTTTTCATACTTTTTAATGCTGTGTGTAGTTCATCTAAAGTTATAGAATCAACAGTTGTATTATAGTCAGGTTCATCCTTTCTAATATTAGGTGTTTCTGTGTACCAGAGTTTCTTATAATGTTCTTTCCATTGCTCTTTGTCATTTATATTTAAATCTGCTACATCTTTTTCTGTTTGATTCAGATGTCTCATCAATTTGAAAGCAAACATTTGCTTCACATGTACATCGTCTTCTAGGTTTGTTTTAATATTGTCTCGCGATGTTTGATGTGCAGTTTTGATTATTTGTTTGGCATGATTTCGTTTTTGTTTGTATTCTTTTTCAGCTTCCTGTGATTGTTTACAAAGAATTTTTTGTAAGCTGTTTCTTTATCTTTCACTGCCATGGCTATCTGTTCATTCCATATGCTTCATCCTTTTCTTATTCTGAACTTCTTTTTCTTCCCTATTGCTTCATTGGCTGCCATCTCTATGCATTGTTTTATATTTTGCAATTCTATATCCACATCGTCAGCAGTTGCAAAATTTAAAAAGGGTTCTTGTAGCCTAATTAGACACAATCTTCTAATGTTTTGTTGTTCGAGAAGATATACTGTAAAGACTTCACGATGTGCTTGTTTCTTAGCTCTAAATTCTTTCCATTTGACAAACATTGTAGTAATTGTGTTGACTAAATAGTGGTCAGAGTAAATATCACTTCCTCGATACACTTGAACAATTTGTATTTGCTTTCAGATTTTTTATTTGCTATTATGTAATCTATTATTGATCTATGGGTTCTGGCACTCCATGTAAATGTATGAATGTCCTTTTCCCTGAAGAAAGTGTTGGTTATTTTCAGTTGGTCAACTGGTTATCTTCAGGTCGCAAACTGTCTAAGCTCTTCACCATTTCTGTTGATATGGTGTTCTCCAAAGGTGTTTTGATTCCTGGAATTAGGATATTGCCCACCCTTGCATTTAAATCACCACAAATGAGAACATGATAACTTTTATTTACTTAATTTAATTCTCTTTGCAGATCGTCAAAGACGTCTTTGGTGTTCTCTTTCCTCCCCTCTTCAGGAACGTAAACACCAATTATTACTAACTGTCCCCTATCTATTTAAAATTTACAAGTGACAATTCTTTCATTTACAAAGGAGTATTCAGTTATTTTATTTTTCCATTTTTTACTGACAAATGTAGCAACCCCACCGCTTGCAAATGTCTTTTGAGACACTCTGCTGTATATCATTGTATGATGATTCAGATCTTTTGTACCTTTTGTTTTCTTGGTTTCTGTTACGACGGCAAGGTCAATTTCTTTCTCGTTTGATTTAAAATCTAGCACATCTTAAGAATAAGAACAACAATAAATGAATATGAAATTTTGGGATGTTACGCCAGTTGTACTTACCACAAAATGTTTAGAAGATATAAAATCTTCTATTCGAATCGCTGAAATCCATTTTGTTTTGTATTTCGAGTGATTCTTGTCTCTACTAGCAGAAAACGAAATCACGTAGGCCTGATTTTCGGCGCTGTAGTTTCCCAAACTACCCGGAATACAGCATTTGTTCACCATAACGCAGAAAACAAACACACACAGAAGAGTTTACGAATAAATATAAACAAATCACGCGACTTGTGCAACTACAAATACAAGACAACTCGCGTGGTTCCACATTCACAAATCACAATGGAGACTGCAGAATGTAAGGAGCCAATGCCACCTAGACACTATTGACTGACTATTGACTGACCTAAGGCCTATTGACTGACGCAGTGACGTCACATGGGTAGTCATCGCGGCAAATGAATCTTTCGCTGACTCCTCACAGTCAGTCAACGTTTACTCCCCTTCATCGCCGCCGAATCAATGATATTTTACAGAAATGGATTTTCACCTCATTTCATTGCATTTCATTCAATTAACTGTCAATTTTAACTAAAAAGAGATGAACGATTTAGAGTATTGTCATATTAGAACTATTGTGCTTCTCAGAGTGGCACATATTATTGAGGCAACTAAATGATCCTGCAAATATAACACCATTTTCCATATTAGAAAAATTAATTTTCTGGTTATCTTGATTTAACAAGTTCTTTTTTAAGCACTTCAAGAGGCACACAATATCAAAAGGAAAAAGTTTCTGTGGAATCCGCATAGGGATTCATAAGCTATTTCTAGTTTTGGAGGATCGGAAAACAATGACACGGCTTTTCGGTTCACAGGATTGTTGTCGGTAATCATTGCAATCACTTCAAAACCAATCTTTTCAATTCTTACAATTATGGGGTGGTTTTGATATAATGGTTTAGCAACTCACCTGCCAATTTTCTGACCGGAACTGCATGAATTACATCATTATATAATGAAATCATATTAGTTACCATGAACACACAAGCTGTTGATGAATTTTCTTCATTAATGTCAGGTCTGATTATTCTTCCTCCTTTATGTCAACATTTGACTTCAAGAATACTTCATCCATTAATAGTACCACAATCTTGTCCTTTTCATTCAACAAACTAAATTTCTTTCCTTTGTACTCACATATCTCATACTCTGGATGTTTCTCCATTTTTGATCTGTTGAGTTTTGTCGAAAGCAATTTCAGTGTAAGAGTGCACGGCAACTTCACGTAACTCGAACTTTGTAAACGTTTTTACAATTTGTTACAAGTACTTTGTATCAAAGTTGCTCTGCTGCAAATGTTTTCTGTTCGCACTAATTTAAAGCATAGATATTATTACACCATAAAATGGATTAAAAACATTGTTCTCTTGTAATTCTTTACAAGATATTCACAGTTCACACTTTTGCCACGATGTAATGTTATGGCTACACGTAGTGACGTCAGAAGCAAGATGGCCGCCTGTCAATAGGCCTGATGTTTTAGGTGGCATTGAAGGAGCCTTTGGTCTGAACAAGGCCTGCTTCGTGGTCTGAACAAGTGACGTCACAGGCAGAAAATATCTCTGCTTCGTAATTTCGTGGGCGTTGCCTTATGCCACTTTTATGTGTATTTTACTCTATTCTTACTATAAATTTAAACAATTTTATTTCATTTGGTCTCGGATAGCTAATCGTACTTGACACATACTCTTGCCAGCTGCATTCTATCGCCACCCAAAGTCCTTTTTTTCGACATTTTCTTAATTTTTCGTTTTCTTAATGGTAGAACGGAAATATTAATTTTAGAATATTAAAGAACAGTGAAATCTCGCCCTAAATGGCTATTTTTATTGAAACGTTTAGAGCCGGTTTTTAAAAAACTGGCGTTTAAGCGTTAATAAAATGCGAAATTTGAAGTTCTTTTTCAGAAACTTTTTGAGTTTTCAAAAAACTTAATTTGAAGTTATTTTTTAGCACATACACTTACAAATGTAATAGTGTTTACCAATTGCTGGAAATGTGCATATTAACGGCGTGAGAGGTCTTTAAAATAAAAATTACAATTGTGTAATTTTTGCAAAAACAAAAAAATAACCCAAAATAAATTTACGGCATATTAAGAGTGCAATTTGAACTATACGTTCGAAAAGGTGGAAGAAAAAATTAAGAGCCATTTTTGAGAAAATGGCTTTTGAGCGTTTCTGAAAATGCGGCATTTTGAGCTAGTTTTCACAGAAAACGGTTGAGTTCTCCAAAAACTTTATGTGACATTATTTAAAGCACACGTACTCATTAATTTAATACTGTGAACAAATTGCCACTAATGTAAATATTAACGACGTGAGAGACTAGTCAAAAATATTACATTGTTGAAATTTTTGAAAAAACAAAAGAATAAAGCAATATGACTTTTATGTCATCTCGTAGAGAACATTTACCACTATCCCTGCCAAAAGTTTAAAGAAACAATTTGGATCCGTTTTTGAGAAAATCTTGTTTTTGTATTTTTTAAATTGCACATATTGCACGCAACATTTCGCGAACATAGCTATAATTTTCAAAAAGATGTACTTAACCTTAAAGAAAGAACTCATTATCAAGAACAAATTTTATTTCAAATAAAAATCTCTATTTGCAATTTTTTGTTGGAGGAAGATGCCGAATAAAATTCAAACTTTTTCAATTTTCGAAAATTCAAAGTTAACGATGAAAATAGGACATATGTCACCTTAATATGTTTATTTTACAGTATTCTTACAGGAAACTTAAAAAAAAATTGGAGCCGTTTTTGAGAAAATTTTAAAAATGTCCAGTGGGCTTCCTGTAAAGTATCCCCAAATTTAGAAGAAAGTTTTTAAAAATCTCAAAGTTTCGACTAAAGCCATATCAACAACGGTTTCTTCAATTTGGGAAAATTCCTACGAGTAGTTTAGGCGCTATAGTATTCTCAAGCGAACCGACGGACAGACGGACGGACGAACGGACGGACGTTTTGCTTTCAATTGGTTATTCGGCATCAAGGAGCTACAAAACAGCTATGCTTGCTACACTACTGCTAGGGGATTGTTTTCTTAATTTAGCAACTGGTTTTATCCACTTTTCCGTTATCAGGGCCCGGCAATGATTTTTTTCTGCAGAAAATTCGCCGTTTTTTCGCGCAGCATTACATAACTTTCTCAATACTACGCATATTACATCCTGGAAGTTAGCAGGACCATTTCATACAATCACAGAACTGAATAGCTTATAATTTGCCGTTTTTAAGATGTGAAAACAAAAAACTTGCGGCGGGCCATTTTCCCCAAAAAATCGGTATTCATGCTAACTTTCAATGGAAGTTAGCAGGACCACACCTCTAAATCGGCTAATAATGCAAGTATACACACCAAACTGCACTCCAAATTTGCCGCTTTTATTTCTAAACGTTTAGAAGAATCTAAATGTGAAGAAATCACATTGATATCTCCACTCTTTCAAAAAATATTAAGAAATAAAGAAAAAATTAAAGATACGTTCCACATGAATGCGCCGTCAAAGAAGTGAAGTGGCGTCCCCCGTAAAAAATCAGACATAACAACTCATAATCTACGCCAAAATTTCCCGAAAACTAGTGAAAACATAATCTGTAATAAAAAATTGCCGCCGACCGATTAGTATCAATTACCCGTGTTTGAATCCCAGAAATGCACCTCTTAAATGAACCCCATTCAAGGAAAAGTCGCATTCTCTAGAAAACCATCGTCCTTAACAATTCATTTTGTGCCCCAAAATTACCTCTAACAAAGTGTCAAATATTATCTGTAATAAAAAATTTGCCGCGGACAGGATTGTTACAATTTCCCGGGTTCGAATTCCAAATATTTACCTCTTGGAAGATCCTTACAAGGTAAAGACGCTGTGTCTCCTAAACCATTGATCTTAACAATTCACACTCTGCGCCGAAATCAGCTGTAAACAAGTGCCAAATATAACTTGTAATCAAAAAATTTGTCGAGGACCGGTTAGTTACAGTTTCCCGGGTTCGAATTCCAAAAATTTACCTCTTTCATCCAGTTTTTCGTTATCAGTTTTCCAGTTCCTCTTTGATCCAGTTTTTCGTTATCACGACCCGGCAACGAATTTTCTTCTGGCGAAAATTCGCCATTTTTTCGCTCAGCATTACATAACTACCCCTATACTAAGTATACAAGTATTACGTACGTATACGGGAAAGTAAAAAGTAAATAATTATATATATAGTATGTAATAATTACCTATTAAATAAATAAAATAAAACTTTTGAAATATGGTAAGGCCTTGTAAATGTAGTATACAAACTGAAATCAAGGAACAAAATATACGACTTTATGGAAGTTTCTAATTCGTTTCCCACCCACTGTGGATTATGTATTGTACGGTACGAAAACTGTGCTTAGGGCGTTCCAATTTTTCCAAAAAATTTCGAATTCGCTTTTATAAGCTCATTTTCAAGTGAGGAAGGTCTCAAGTAACACTGCCTCTCTGATAGGTGCATTGCTTTGAGAATCCTCTGGGACGATCTGGGAGCGTTACGTTCTGATCATCCTAGTATAGCAAGTGTGTATTTCTGACATTATTATTACTGGCAATGACATTTTGCAATACGTCAAGGTCATTAGGTTTATTATTAAATTGACTTTAACGGTGGAACGGGCGCGAACTTACGAAATCCGGCGCGTTTGTTCAAGTTCTTTTGTTCACTATAGGGTTGAACTATGCACTGCGTTGCGAAACAGAAGATTCCTTACGGCAAGGCCTGCTTTACTCAGGCCCCGAAGCGAAATTGTCACGTGATCAAGGTAGTCGGTGGTCGGCTCCCGTGCATGTGGCGTTCGGTGATGTTTCATGTTTTGAGAGTGGCCATACAGGTTTTGTGCATGTTTTCACTCTTCAAATCGAAATTGATATTGTTTGCAATTGTGCTTACTGTGTATTATTAATTATATGCGCTTTATGTGGTTGTTGTTTTCAGCAGAACTTATTTTGTGCCGGGCGTTTTTGTATGTGCATGAAAGTAACTAAGTTAGGTTATGTAGCTAAAGTCGGAGATCTCACAGTGCCGGTAAAATTATACAAACTTCTTCGTGACGCATATTTAGAATATCTAGCCATCTTGTTATTAATGAATAATCGTTTTGTATTTTACAGAAAATGCTTTGTGTAATTTGAATCCTTTTTATTTCAATCAAGAGCGGATTCGATCGAGAACCGTGTATACCCTGTAGGTGTATGTTTCCTATTATACGCTTTTAGTATTTACAATTTGTATATCCATGTTTCAATGAGATTACAAAATTATTTGTGTCGTTTACGAACATTAATAAAACATACCTAAAAGAACGACTATCAATGTTACTTGTTTATGTAAATTTAACTTGATATACTTACGGTAGGCAACAACTAGATGTTTGATTTGATTTGATCTATTTGGTCAGAAAATAGTGAAAACTGTATACGACGGATGGGGGTGAAGATTATTTGCGCACGTTTTCTTAAGTTCCACAATCCCTTCCCAACATTTTAACTACAAATACGATGGTTGAAAGGCGAAGAAAATATAAAAAAGACATAATAATAAAATTTTAAAAAGCGCGAGATTAGCAACATTTGAAAAAACTAGATATTTCTTTCCCGACTTATATAAAAAAAACTTGCAACGGTAAACGAAATGCAGACGCAATTCTTCAGCATTGCTAACAAAATAGTAACTCACCCTCAGCTCTACTCCTACCAATAAAAGCAAAAGGTGTGCTCAACGAAACGTGAGCATAGTGAAGCTACATTTACGCCCAGAAGAAAAACAAGGGGCCATCTCAGCATTTCCTCAATGGATCAGGGAAACTGGACAAAAAAACTGATTGAGATGGGGGTCATTGACCCGGAAGCTAAAGTACATTACTTGTTACAGGGGTATTAAGTCTTTTTTTAAAATTATACAATATAAATGTAAAGTAATTCACTATATATATCATTCTTTTGTTGAAATGAACATAATTTTTCTTTTTGATGGTCAGTATAGTCTCTAATTATATAGAAACAGTTATGCAGCAGACAAAATTGTACTTTTAACTTAAATTTGTTTACCGACTTTAATTGTTTAATAACATCTGGCAATGCGTTGTAAAGTAACGTACATATATGTAGATTTCTTGTAATAAGTTGTTGATATTGACACTTGATAAACGTGATTTTTACGACGTGTTGTAATTATAAATATCAGTATTACGTGAAAATATGTTCCCACCGTTAAGTAAGTCAGTTTTGACAAAGATTACAGATTCGTAAATAAATAGGCAATGTTGATACATTGTACTGGCCTTGGGACACCCACAAGGCCTGATTGCGGATGATTGAAAGATTTAATTTCCTCAAAATGAATAATGATAGTCCATTTTTTAGATGTCTTAGTCAATTGTACATTGCCGAAAGATGCGCAGTTTGTTAGCCAAATTGTCTCCACTTGCCTCCCAAAACAAACCACGTTTGGCGAGGCCGCCGGAGCCTGGAGGACTTTCGACTACCGTGATCACGTGACTCAAAACTATGACGTATGCTTCGGGGCCTGAGTAAAGCTGGCCTTGGCCTTACGGCTATTGACGTCACCTATCACCGTATATACCCCACTATGGAAAGGTGTGGAGTTTTGCTCTTCGAAACACCAGCGGCGGCTGCCATTGACGCTCAGCACTCCAACAAAAGATATCGAGTTACCGAGTACCGTAACCGTACCGAGTACCGTAAGTACGATTTCTTCCAAAATGAATATTACCCAGTCGATCTAGTTCCACTCAAGGCCCGCGATTTTGAAAAATATTCTTCAAAATTTGGGGATACTTTACATGAAGCACCCGGATATTTACAAACTTTTCTCCAAAACGGCTCAAAATTTGTTTCTTTAAATTTCTTGTAAGAATAGAGTAAAGTATACTTATGAAGGTGGCTTAGGTCGGATTTTAACGGTTAACTCTGAATTTTCGAAAACTGCAAAAGCTTGAATTTAGTTCGGCGTCTTCCTGCAACTACAAAATTGTCGATAGAGACTTTTCCTTTGAATAAAATTTGTTCTTCATAGTGACTTATTAAATTAAGGTCATGTTCATTTTTTTTAATGTTAGTAGTTTTCGCGCAATATTGCGTGCAATATGTGCAATTTTAAAAAATTACAAAAACAAGATTTTCTTAAAAACGGCTCCAATTTTTTTCTTTGAATTTATGGTAGGGACAATACAAATTATACTCTACGAGCTTATATAAACGCCATATTGCTTTATTCTTTCGTTTTTTCAAAAACCGTTTCCTGTGAAAACAAGCTAACAATTCCGCCTTTTCGGAAACGCTCTAACGCCAATTTCTCAAAACTGGCTCCAATTTTTTTCTTCAAACTTTTCGAGCAGATAGTGCTCTTTAATACGACGTAAATTAAATATGGGTATTTGTTTTGCTTTGCAAAAAATTTCACGAATGTAATTTTTTTGAAAGATCTCTCACACCTTTGATATGCACATTACCGGCAACTTGTGAACACTATTGTATTTGTAAGTTAAAGTGCTTTAAATGCTTTTAAATGAAGTTTTTCGAAAACTCAAACTTTTCTGTGAAAAAGATCTTTGAATTGATGACCTTATTCAAAGTGCTAATTTTGAACAAACCGAATTTGTTTGAGGCAAAAATCTCTTTGTTCAATCTTGCAGTTTTGAAATTGTTTTTTGCAATTTTCGAAAAATTGGGGATATCACCTAAAATGATGCCTGCATTAAAAATTTGTCTTAAACGTCCTTTGCACTATTGAACAACAAAATTAATAAACAAATTTGTCGCCATTTTCTGAAAGTTGTGAAAATGTCCGAGAGGCGTCATTTAAATTACCCCCCACAATTAAAATATCAGTCTCATGTTCCAGGAGACAAGACATTAGCCAAAACGATTGGGAAATATCAATTTTGAAGAAAATCGGCTGAATGTTTACGCGCTAGCGTTGACCACAAACGGACAGATGGAGAGACAGAAAGCCGTCAATCCATTTTTCGGTATCTAGACGAATCAAATCAAGCATTTTCGCTACACCACTATTTAGAGCAATTTTTTCTAAATTTAGCAATAGGATTTATCCACTTTTTCGTTATATTTTCAGAAATGTAATTTTCGAAAAAACGTTTCTCACACCGTAATCTACAGAATGAACTCTTCCTGAACATTCTATTACATTTTTGCTGGTACGGCTCTTCCCGATATTACCTCGCCCTCTCAGAGATGTGCAGAATCTGCAAATAAATGTCAATGAGAGGGACAGAGCGGCAGAGACAGAGACATACAAGAACAGGATGAGGGAGGGAGAGATAGTGAGAAACGGAGATGGGAGGGGAAAGAGAAAGACGAAGGGCAGAACAACGTCTGCCGGGTTTTACTAGTTTTAAGTATTAATTGAACATCGAGAACTAAAGGCCATCCAATATATCGTCTCATGAAAGCATATGAACTTAGAGTATCGTTTCGTAATGCCTATCTTATGCTGAATCTATTTGTGGATGGTTGAAAGAAAATATATCAATTCATTGAAAATATGTATTGTATAATAGAGTAAAAATCGAATTAATATTGAGATGTTTAAAAGTAATTTTTAAAATAACAATTATTTGTAAAATCTTTTTGATCCATTTCTGTTCTCGGAGAATTTTTCTCGGGAGACATAGTTGGTGGGTTAGTACACGTTTCATTAATTTCAAGAAGAAAGTAAGCAAAAACTAGTAGATTTTTCAAAAAAATGTACATCACCTTTTTTAATCAGCTTTTGTTTAAAGCAAAGAAAAAATCTCTATCTCCAATATTGTAATTTTTAAATATTAAAAATTTTGTTTCGAAAATACATTTTGCCAGAAGAGTTTGCCAGAAGTAAGAATAGCACCAACCTTTTACCGACCTTTGGTGAATACGAGAAGAAAATTTAATCAAAAAAATATCAATGCCGTTTTGAGAAAAAAAATAGCTTATATTTCAGGCAAAGTTACACGAAAACTTCTTAAATTTGCGGAAATGTTTACATGACCATATATCAAGATCTGTCTTTAAACAACAGAATTTTTAAACAGTCTCGCCACACACTGGCAAGATTCTGATGTAGGGCACTCCATGAAGTTGGATTGCCAGGGGAATGATTGGTTGGTGTTTTACCACCTTTTCCTCCCTGCTTTTAAGAGGCTAGACCCATCCTCATGGCGGACAGTCACATCCACCACGTGGACACCTCCCATCTTTTTATTTCCAGGTCAGGTTTGAGTCTAACCCCTTCGGCAACGGAGAAAGTGGCTTCCGTAGACACCACGGTGTCCGATTTCCGGAGCATCTTCCCCTCTATGAAGTTCTTGATCTCGTCATGACGCGTTTTTCTTGCTGGCTTCGTAAAAATGCACTGACCGAGGATGTGATTCATAGTTTCTACCGCTGTATTGCACTTCTTGCAGTATACATCCTCTCTGGGCCTTTCTCTGCTAAAACTAATTTTATAGTCAGCGCTATTTGTTCATTGGACTGTAGTGATAAAAAGACCAGGTTTCAGAAGATTATAATCTTTCAAAAGGCATTTCCAATCGGATCGTTTACATGCGCTTTAACCGCTCTCCCTTGGGATCACTGCTTCTTCCCGGCGGCTACGACGCATTTCTTCTTATAATCCCTTAAAACTTGTTCAGAATAGAGTCAGTTGAGTCTCAGTATTTTGGCGGTCTTTAATGTCCGTTGGTAGAAACTCGGATAGGAGCTCATTCACCTGCAAATAGGATCTGCAGATTTTTCTAATCGTAATCCTAGGTTCAGCGCTACCCTAGGGACGTGTTAGGCGATCCGCAGCAATCCCAGTCTTCCATCTCTCTTGGCTAAGAAGACTAAGTTATCATACGCAAGTGTAGGAATTGTTTGAATGCCACTTTGATTTGACCGTCTGCTTTCCTGAGTATCGACATAGATAGCATCGATAAACCCAACTGGTAGAGGTAATGTGACATTATGTAGCTATTAAGTAATGCCAACTTCTGAGTGGGCTTTAAATGCGCCTTTTGAAGCCTTGGCATTGCTTCCATCAAATTCGATATAGATGCTTTACATGGGAAGCTATTCCAAATAGAGTAGTTCACTCCCAGGTATGCTAGGGTATGATCATCACAGACCAGAGGAATGATCTCCCCCAACCTTTCGAGACAGGGGCCCTCAATGAACCAGGATCGTTCAAAGGTTGTCATTTGAAATGAACACTTCGCGACGGACAATGTCATTTCGAGGGCCCCAAGGTATTCCATCACAATGTCAATCAATTCATGAGCTCCTGGGGCATCTTTTGCCAACAATACCAGATCGTCAGCAAATGCTAACATGGCACTCTCCTTTCCAATAGCGTAAATCTTGACATGATTTCCAATTTCTCAAGCAAGTACTCCACAATGAGATTAAAAAGGAGTGGGACAAGGGGTCCCCCCGTTTTACTCCTCTACAAATTGGCACCTCAATTCCTTGAGAGAGGTGCTGAATGACGGCGGAAACGTGCGCACAAGAGTCCATTAGAGAATTGGTTAAGGTCAGGGATCCCTTTCCTGGACAGAGTTTACCAAGTTTCCGCGTGGGGAACAGTGTCAAAAGCTTTGGATATGTCTAGCACAACGCCGACACCGCCCCCTTCTTTTTTCATGATTGCTTCATGAAGAATTTGAACATTGGCAAAACAGACGGGTTACGGGATAAACCCTTTTTGGCGAGGATTGATCTTCACCACGGATCCACAATGTCCATAATGCTTCAAACGATTCTGCTCAGCACACAACCAATTGTGACGGGGCGGTAGTGACAAATATATTATCTTTACCCTCTTTTGGTATAGGGATATATTAGATAATTTACTATGTATATCAACAAGATTTAACCACGTCGAAAATTTGCCGTTTTCCGCCGCACTATTGCAATGCTTTCTCTTCTTACGTACGTAAGGACGAGAAAGTTATTACTGATTGGTCAAGGGGTAAGCGTTACTGTATGATTTCGCAGAACTTCTTTTTAGATCAACTATTGTCAATGTTATAAAATAAGATTTGAACGTGGCTTGTGCAACCAAATTTTAATTTGGTTTTCGTCGAAGAAGAATATTTTGTACATATAGTTCACTTAACTAAAGGGTAGAGGCAGTGTTGGTTCAACCCCGTGATGCGATATACGGTTCGCGCAGCCACCGTTACATTGCAGAGCAAAATTGTCATTTGTCAATAATTTCTTATAATCTTCTATATAGATCGGCAAACAGATGATCAGTTCTCCACCAGTAGATCGAGACGCGTCGAATTTGACAACTCATTTGTCCTGATTGGTGGACGGGAAGTTGTCTAACCGTGAGCGACGGACGGACGATCACGCGCGTATCACTCGAATACTACAAATATTTGTCGTAGTCCGTATTTCTAAAATCTGTTTGAAAATCACAAGGTATTGCCGGCAGAAATTCATTTACTAGTTGCACTTCTGGGTCCCTTGGCTTATTCTGGTTTCTCATCTTATAAATATTACACAGTGCAACAAATTTGAACTGTGTGTCTTGCCGCGAGATGAAAATACGTGTTCTTTACTAAATCCCACATGCTGATTACGAAAATGATATCAGAAATGTTCTATCACCTACCAATTTTTCTGGAAAAATTTCTCCACATACACTTCTTTCGAGGAACTTGGAAGCGACTCAATAACAATACAGGAGGAATCTGTAATATATTAATCTACAGATCATGTAAAAAAATATTTGTATTATAAAAATTGTTTGTATGAAATTATTTGCATAATTAATTGTTTGTATTACAAAACAAAATGAAAACAGTACGAGAAAGCTGAATAAAGCTTGAAATGCACTTACTAGTTAGAAACGTCCTGGAAACTTTCCGTTTGTGAGAGGATGGTGATACTTCCTATAGGAGTGTTCAGCAATCCGCGAAAAGGTTTGGTGACTATCTTCCCTTATATCGTCTTTCCATGGCAGCGATATCTTCGTGTAATTACTCACCATTTTCGTCACTCAAATCTCTAACATTAGGTGGGAAGAAGTTCTAATGGGAATGAAGAGAATGTAATTTTAGAGACACGCTGCACCCCGTGGACTTGTAGCAGTCCACGTGTTCCGTCAGTTCCCAGTAATTCTAAGATATTTCCCAAGAAAGAGCAATGCTTTGTGTAACCAGTCTGCATTTCTACAAGAAGTACCACAGATCATAACAGATTCGCCATTTGTGATTCGAATAGCCAGTATACAGTACTTCAGGAGTATCTCCATGTTCTCGTAGATTTCCTTTAACTGAACGGAAAGGGACACTGGTATCGAAGGTTTTTCGTTTCCGTTATGTAAGAAAATAGTTTTGAGACTAGCCATTGAAGAATCTATAAATAGGCGGCATTCTTCCCGATTGTGAATCATCACAAATTCTGTAAATAGCCCATTTATGTCATTACAATGTACCAAACTATCTGTCATTGAGAAAGAGGAAAGACATAGCGGTCTTTTTCGGAATATAATACTGGTGTTTGATTGTAACAGTTTCTTTTCTTGCAGACGAAACCCAAGTAATTCTGCTACCTCTTTAAAAGATTTAGACCTCTTACAAGATAGTTCGATTCTACCTGCGAATTGCTGTGGTTGTAGCCGTGCTGCAGATGGCGTGTAATAAAGATCTTCATGATCTTCGTGATCTGTTGGTTTGTCACTGCCATCTGTTACATCTTTCATTGTCCATTCCGTTGGTGGTTTTGGAACTGGGAGAGAATCAGAATGCGTACATTGGCGCATTGCAGATTCCAAATTTGGATAAGAAACTGTGTTTTGATTTACTTGATATTCCTGTTACTTTCGTTAAACAAAAGTAGCAATCTGCAATGTGGTCTCTAGGATCCCTCCGGAACAGGGGTACGGCAAATAATGTATATGCGTGGGTTCCATGCAACCAGCCTCCTAAATAGCAGGAGCAACATGAGCAACAGTTCTGTGGTGGCCAACACTTACCCTCATCTATCTTTGATTGAAAATACACCTCGTACACCTTTTGGCGATCGGAGAAATGGGATGACTTTAGAACTTAGTCACAAACTTGTTACACACATAACAGAAAAGACTTGGTGAATTAACAGACTTGCTAGACACCATTGAGTGTAAGAAATACCAGAACGTGCACAAACAATATCCTTCTCGTTAGCGAAATTACACACTTCAAGAATAGATGTGTGATCCCACTATCGATTGACTGATGCGAGTGCAACTTCCCTTTACCAACCCGAAGTGCCTTCCCCTCTGTACTTCCAATACTAGGCAATAATATATAAAATGACAGAATGTGATAAGTACCGCGACAACGTAAACGCAGATAAAATTGCTTTTCCAGAAGAAAGTTTAGATGATAGCGAAAATGGTTTTCACTATTGTCATTAGGTCACTGAACTACATAACAATCAAATATTTTTGTTCTACGGTAAATTTCATTGTCGCACTGTGCTACCGACTTCTAGATATTCTTTAAGAATATGGCTAATTCATTGTCTTTTTTCTCCAATTACAAAATAAGGCAGTAAGGTATTATTGTCCCATAATAAATACGATACTGCATTCAATTCAACACGGAATCTACAGTTTGTTGAATCTACTTGAATATTCATGTCTCCTCTGTCACATTCATGAATTAATGGATATGTACTGTTTCCATGAGTAATATCATGCAGAGCTTTGTTTAAATAAGTTCTTTCAGTATCTGGCGCTGGACGTATCAATTAATCATTGTATCTGTAACGTTATACTCATCTTCAAAAATTCCCAACACACAATGACCTTGCATTTTACGTCCATACGGGATATGTACTGTTAATATTGCAATTTAAAAATTGTAATTGCTGTAAAAAAGGACTCGCAAGAATGGATGATATGAACAGCTAAAATTTAATAAAGCTACTTTTTTACACTTTTTTGCTAAAATGCACATAAAAGATAACCTGTAAGCAATTCTGCAACGTTAACCTCTAATTCTATTATAAGATCATTCTCAAATGGTACCGAAAATTCTGTTGCAAAATATTTTACAACTACATTTGATTCTCCCCCGAATTTTGCTTAACTCTTCCATATTTGTATCCCTAATTTTTGAAGAGATTAAATCTCCACAATCTCTACACTAGATAGGTGTTCATTTCCACTTCTGCAATTGGTCTTTTGATCGATTTGTAGGCAAATCTATATACGCATTAAAATGCGATTGATTTGTATGTTTGAGAATATGTTAGTTAATTTTAATAAGAGTAAATTATTAGTCACATTCATCTGAAATGAGATATTTGCACGCTTAAGAACGTAAATGTGAAAATGTGGAATAAGAATGGGCTTTCATTCCCTAACATTACTCACAGTTCCAATTTCTGCGTATTCACTTTAAGTTCTTAAAATGTAATAATTTTTAAGGCAATACTGTACGTAGGTTATTATTTATACGTGGGTTTACGTACGTAGGTTATTATTTATTATAAAAAAATACGGATAAAACAATATCTTATGAATAACGTCAAAGCAGCACCACAAATTGATAAATCTACTGCACGTAGAGATGGCAACAATCAGTATTGCCATCGCGGAAGAAAGTTATGATGTCGTGGGATTCTGAGATTTAATGAACGCCGCCTAAATAGATATATCTACGCGGCGTTGGTTTAATTCCCGGTCTACCCAATTAGATCATAGCGCTAAAACAGCTTTTGGAAATTTGTAAAAATCTGCTGGCCTGATCCACAAACAAAGCATTAGTTCCTCACCAGGAGACAAAGATGCGTCGAGTGACACCTCTTTTGTCTCGATTGGTGGACGGGAAATGGTCTAACCGTGAGTGACGGACGAGTGCACGGAAATACACACGCAGCTACTCAAATACACTAATATCAGGGTAGTACCGCCGAAGGACAGGACTGAGTAACAAAACTATGTTTATTACATGACATTGTATTACAATACATAGGAAACTCTCTTAATAAAGGGAAAGAATTATGTGGGAGGACGTCTCGTGACACGTTAGCAACAGTGTATGTAATGCACAGGAGAGGGAGCTTCTGAGTCATGAAGGTTTTCCAGTCTTAGTCTGTTTTATTCATTGACTGATCGATTGATAAGTGATTCCCCGGGCATTAACTGCTCATGCCATTAGTCCTGTAATTGAAGTGCATGTTGTAGCGCGGAAAGTGGCGGTGATTACCCCGCTTCCTCTCCTAGCTGGCAAGATCCGGCACCGACCTTCGTCGACTTGAGGGCATTTTCCCCAACCAAGTATCTTCCATCAGCGTGGCACCACCTCAGCTGAGACGAAAAACTACCGATCAGAGCGTCCGGCTGCCAGAATTCTTCTCCAGACAACTAGAAGTTGAATTCAACATAACGGACAAGCTGGTGTCGAAAATTCGGCCACCGTCGAGGCTCGAACCCCCGGGTCAGAGGCACTGCAGTGACATCAGCTGATGCTCTGAGCCGCCTTTGCCGGTTCTCAGTCTGCTACCACGAGTTGTCCACATACGTATACAAGAGGCCGTGGTATTGTTAGTATCGCTAATAAAACAACAGATACATTTATGTCAATACTTTTAATATAAATGATAAATATAATTATGGGTGTCATTAGTTAACATTATTTTGCTCTCATAACTAGTCTTTTCGACGTTTTTGTTCAGTACAAATTTCAGCAGGCTAAAATAGAATATTCAAGGTTTTGAAGGGACAAAGATCTGTGACTTCGTGTCGGTTCACGCTCACTGAAATGACGAGTGGCTTAACACAGCACAGTGGCTTAAGTTAAGGTGAGAAACTTCGGGTATCTTTTGTACTTTCTCGATTTGTCCCCTAACTGAGACATACTGTTTCCACTCAGTTCCTGAGAACCGAAAAATAAGATAATCCTTTATCCTCGAATGACCCATCCCCCATGTATTCAAAAAATTCCGAGCGACACGGATGTCAGGCCAGAGCTTAGTGTGACCTGCAGCGCCATCGGTGTCAGAGAGAAAGAGAGGGAGAGAGAGAGAGGGAGGGAGAGAGAGAGGAAGAGAGAGGTAGAGAGAGGGAGAAATTGGGAGAGAGAGGGAGAGAGGGGGAGAGAGGGAGAGAGAGGGAGAGAGAGGGAGAGAGAGGGGGAGAGAGGGAGAGAGAGGGAGGGGGAGAGAGTGAGAAGTACGTACTTCCGGGTGGCGGTGTGGCGAGGCCTAATGGTCCCTAACGCGAAGGCTGCCATCCGTGCGCTAACGAGCGCGGCCACGGGGCGTGGGGCGGAGGTTGGAGCCGGAGAGCGCTTTTCCACTGACATTTTTTTCCCGGAATCGCAGGCTCCGCGGAGTCGCCACAGCTCACGCGCCTCGCCGCATCGCCCTACGCGGATTCCGGGCGCCTTGCGTCACTGCCGAGCGCTATTCCTGCTAGGCGGGGGCGCCTGGGCCGCCCACCGCAGGACGGCAAACATTCGCCCCGACACGCTTCGGACCTATTCGGGGCACAGCACAGGAATGTCCTCATTTCCACATTCTCGTTGACAATGTAATCTCTAGTTTTACGCGATGTAGCTAAAAGGACCATTCACACTCCAATTTATTATAAACGTAACGTTAAACTCAAAAGATTGGTGCCAAGTAATTCGATGGAACCATTTATAATGGTGCACGTAAACGTGACCATAAACACGATATATTAGTTACTTGATTGCGCGCGTCTCCTAGGCACAGAAGCCAACGTTTCGGCCTCACACTGCGACCTTCCTCAGGGCATAATGACAAAGATCGCTATATCGACAGTCGAAATGTTGATACATTTCATAGACGAACATCTGGTCGGTAGAGGACAGAAACGTGAAAAGAAGAACGTTCGAGGCGGCCAGCAAAGTTTCAAATGTTGGGATCTGGATTGATAGGAAAAAGGCTCGACCTCGTGTGTCGATGTTAATTTCCAGCGAATCAGGACAAAATCGAGTATCACCGATGGAATGGTACGAGCATTCCTGGGTCCAAGTCAAAGGGTCTCGCTCACTCTGGAACACGTTTTTTCAGATGGAGAACTCAAAAGCCACTGACACCGGAAGTGACGAGCTCAGCATCTTAAGGCTCTAGAATACTTGTGATTGAAAGGTCGCCGGGTCGATCTCCGCCGGGTGTCCGAAATTTGAGTGATGCGTTTACCATCGGCGTGTTTGTAGCGCCTGATGGAGTCAACTCGTCTGCTCCCGTCCCTCTGTAGACCGTCTACTCTAATTAGTTGTTTCCGTGGTTCCCTTTATCACTTCCAGGCGAATGCCGAAGCAGCACTCTAGAAAACGGGCCACGGAACTTCGCGCCAGACCGGGACAAATAATTACACTAAGGAGCAAAAAATATATTTCCTACCTCCAGGATCAAAGTAACTGATTTCAAAGGAAAAGATTACGCTGATTTCGAAAATCTTCACCGGAATATTCTTCAAAAAAGACATCAAAAATGAAATTCAAAGTTATTCACTAATTTCTCTTTTGTCAGTTTTTTCAAAAACATTTGAGAAACATTTCTACCAATGGAAACCTGTCTCTCCTAAATTGAAGCTTTTTGAGATTGGAAATCCCATAGATATTCCAAATTTTCTATTTTTAAATATGTCGCTTCAGCAATGGATGATTGATTGAGTAGTGAGTCCGGGCGCGTCAATTGCCAAAGTCATTAGTCCCATATGTGTAGTATATATTTTATTGCCAGAGGTGGCGGTGATCTTCCCCCTCTAGATTGTGAGACCCGGCGCCGATCTATGTCGTCCTGCGGGGTTATCCCCTCAACCAGGTATCTCCCACCAGCGTGGCACCGCCCTAGCCGGGACATGCTCTAAGCTCCCGACTGATCTCCCGGCAAAATTATTGTGTAGTGTGTGAAGGTCTAAGTGTGTGTAGGTAAGGGAAGGACAAGGAAGAGGAAAGAAAGATCGCTCGCGGTCCGTGGCCGGTTTGTAAGGTACTGCTCGGGCATTCGCCTAGTGTTTATTAGAGAAATCACGGAAAACTACCGATCAGAGCAGCCGGACTCTAGAATTCTCCTCCACACGCACCACGTTTGATCTAGTTGACAACTCAGTTTCGAAAATTTTGCCATCTTCGAGACTAGAATTCCAGAACCTCCCCCTCAAAGGTACTGCAGTCATTTAAGTTGATGATCTGAGCCACCTTTTCCGATCAACAATAGATGAAAATGAAGCAGCTTTTGGAATCAAAAAGCAAGCCCTAGATTGTATTTCCTCATACTTAAACAACGATCTCAGAGAGTAAAAATACATATTGGAATAAAGGCAAATGATTTGCCTTTATGCCAAATGATATACCTTTATGATTCATTTTCAAATGCACATGGGAACCCGCAGAAGCAGTAGTTTAGCAAATAGCAGTACTTCCACGTGACGAGGGGACCAGGCGGAAAAGAGAAAAGGGGAATTTCCGCGGAGGAGCTCCGCGCACACCGATGTAACTACACTTCGGTGAGAACTTTCGAATACTTCGGTCAACATTTTGAAACTTTTCAGTCATAACCTACCAAACAATCACTTCAGTTAGAAATTTTAACGACGTCGGTCGCAATAATAAATGTCATTCAATCATCTGAGGCTACTGCCAAACAGTTAAGGCAGCATTACGCGATACTTGTCGCAATAATGCGAGAAAATAACATATGACAGCCTTTCTCTGCGTAAGCGAGGCATTCGCACATGCAATAACCACTTCGATGCATAATCGGGGCCATTACGTCGAACCAAATCATCCGAACGAGCCTGACGGCTGCAGCCGATTAATTGGAGAACGCGAGCTACTTTGACGGACACCAGGCGTGGCACCATTGGCGCCGACCCCAAGGCCGGGGCGCCATCTGACGCTCCCAGTTCACAACCAGCCTGGGCCAAAACCTGTCGGCATCCAATTGTTGGAGCATCATAGCCGCCGGTCAAGAAAAAATCACATTACTCGTCATTACTAGCCCTATCGGCTAATTGATTGTTAAATTCACTGGACAGGAAGCTCCTGCAATAACATCCTCTCATATACAGTTTCTTTGTTATTTGTATCATCATTAAATTAATCAATTTGAATAAATCATCCGCATTCTCCACCTTGACGCATTGCTTTATTCGAAAATCAACGTGTTATATTTCATTAATTGACATCAGTAAAACCTTGTATCATCACCGGCCAAGAGCTGCTCACCTCTGAGATTCATAAAAGCCGGCATCCAACGTAATCCAGGTTTTATCGAACATGGCGTCGAACCGGCGTATGCAGACTCTGAACTACGCCATAACTGAGATTAACTAATATAATGAATGGTAAGTTGTCTATGTGTTGTAAGTATTACATGAAATAATTAGCTTCTTTATTTTAGACAACTTAAAACTTTTTAAACATATTCCTGATTTTATCATATCTCAGTTTTATGTAATGACCAACTGAGATGTAATAAAATCACGTATATGTTTAAAAAACGTTTTAAGTTGTCTAAAATAGAGAAGTTAATTATTTCATGTAACTCGGATTAACTGGAGAATAATCATTTGACGCACCAATGTGTGTCAAAGAGCCCTTTCATTATAAATTGTACACAAAAGTATTGTTTCTCAAATTTAAAAGAAATGGAAAAAATGGTTTGTCTTCCTATGTAAATGTTAAGCATTCGTGAATGATGACAAACTTTTAAAGAAAATTTTTCAGAAATCACCCTTAAGTGACAGAACTTGCAGATTTGTATCCAGATTAGGAGAACCCCTCGAAAATGTGGGGCCAAAATAAAGTCTCACATTCACATCAATAACTGCCATATAAATATCAATAAAAATATGTATATTTAAATTTGTGAAAAAACAAAACATAGACTAGTTTGTGATGATTTTCATTCATTTTAAGATTTCCTTTATTATAAATGTCCCCTTCAAATGGCTCTGATAAGCATGATCATTAACTTTTTTTTTAAAAAAATCCGGAGAGTTTTACGTAGAGTTGACCAGAGTTCTTTCAAAACACTCTCGCTTTGTCGAAAGATTGGCACTGAGTCTTGCTGACGCTGAGAACGAAGGCATTTATTGCACCTTTAAATTATCAATTCCATCCTTGAAACAACAGTTATTGAAACGTTAGCTGGGATTTCCTTCTCAAAATTCAAAGAATTTCAAAATTGACCCTGACCCACTGACTAACGGTAATGAATCAATTCCACAATCATTATCATTAAACGCATTGTTGGAATTAATGAACCCTACTGGAGATTTCAGGCGATGTATACATGACCCGATCGCCCGTAAAACATCATTTATCTGTCATTAATTTTAATGGATTTCATATTATGAATTACTATGATAATTTTAATGAATTTCAATTTCTGATTATAAAAAGGTAACTGATCATTTGGCAAATAATATCGACAGAATTGATATGCAGGTAAAAATATTTGTATTAATTAATACTTGTTCCATCTTTCATCCAGCATTTATAGTATAGGCATTTTTAAGAATATTTAAAAATTTAAGAAATTTTAACTTGATTAGTTAGAAAAGATAATTTAAAAATTACTTTGAAATCGATATTTTTGTCTTAATGTCATTAAATAAAATATAAGCGTTCACTAATCAGTTAATATTATTTATTTCGTGTACGTGTTTGTTTATTGAAGGTTTGGGCATATGTAAATTTTGAATTTTATTTTAAAGTAGAAAAGCGTGGCACCTCAATTTAATTTTATTTGTATTTGAAGCTACAAAAATTATTAAATCATTTGTGATATTTTAAGTGTGATTATAAGCAATTTTAAACAACTATCAAAGCAAACAATTTTTAATATCTAAACTTTGAGAGGATAGAAGAGAAATATTTTGTCCCGGACGATGAAAAATCTGAGCCTTTGATGCTACACCTCAGAATTATTTCAAATTCTGTCGGCTTTCTTACTCCTAGTTGTGTATCTTTCGCGAATTGTCGCCAGAGATATGGAATTATATTCCTGGGAACTCATCTTATCTCTACCAAAATTTTAGAGTACAGAAAAATTATGCGAATAATAAACAAATCCCATGGGCGTGATTCTTGTAAGCGTCTTTTTATTAAGCTAGAATTTTTACCATTAATTTACCTCTTGATTAACGAATCAGTGGCTTGGGCAGAAATGGCTTACTCAAGGGTAGAAATGTATTTTCTGTCAACACAGATATCTACAGACGTGAACAATTTTTTATGGTATTTAATACAAAAAGCTCTTTATTATCTCAAAACAGAACTAAAATTCAGAATCGAAGAAGCTACAAACTTATTAATACTTGGTGTGAGCACCTTCAGCAAGAATTAAGTCATTAATTCTCCTGGGTATGCCTTGAAGGAGATTTCTTTGATAACTCGGCAATTTCGACATCTTTATTGCAATTGGTAATGAGTATTTCATGAGTTATTGTAGAATGTTTGGCTTTCACTATCGTTTTAAGAACACCTCGTAGTGATTCTACTGTATTCATGTCCGGGCTATTTCCTTGCCAGTCGAGGACACGAATATCATTGGAATCCAATTCACTCTTCACTTTTTGGTCGGTGGCAAGGAGCACCATTGTGCATTAATAATCCATTCCCAGTTCATTGCTGGAACAAGGCATCTCTGATAATCTCGTTTCATTGTTTGCTATTCACAGCCTTTTGTGAGTTTTGCCTGGTCCATACACCGAATAACCCTACAAATCAACACGTTAGTGATAAACTTCATTAGTTGCACCACACATTCTTTCTTGAAGACTTCCCCTGGCCATCTTCTAATATATTGGGGTCTGTCATCCATAGCACAGACGATAGTTTCATCCCTGAAACAACCTGAAATAAATTTAGTAAAAAAATATTTTATTTATCTATACATTGTGCGTGAAAGGGTTTATAATAAAAGTTATAAAATTGGGAAAGAGTCAAATTTTATTTATGAATTATCTAAAATGACCTACATACGTTCTACCACTACTGGTTTGTCCATCCTTGTTGCAACTTCGTCCATTGAAGTCGTTTCTTGATCACAGAAGCAATCAATTTTCGTCAGCGGGATCGTCATGCCTTTAAGCCACCTTCAGGCAGCCTCCTTTTTACATTTCTTGAGAAAATTTGTACGCAATCTTCTTGGACATCATTTGGGGGTTGCTGTTAAGAAAAGCATACATAAATACCTATAGATGCTTTTCTTAGCAAAAGACGAACGAAAACGTTGGTTGTAGCCCTCTTGCGTTCACTTTTTCCCTTCCTCTGTGGTGAAGTCCGCTTTTATTCCTCTAACTTTTTCACAAATCAATTGACATATGCCACACTAACTCTTACATTACGAATCATTTTAGTCATGGTATTATTACTGGATCCCTTCAGTAACACTTTGACTCTAGCACGTTTTCGTGGAGACACATCTGCTGCCTTGTTCATCTTCACGCTTACATGGATTTTCATACTGCGAGCAACTCGGATACCTGCTACCCATCACAGGCGCCCCCACCCCTCTTTCACAGCTGGAAGCGGGTTTGGGATGAGGCTTAAATCTGGCATGTGAATTAACGAATTGCATTGCAAACGTACAACCGCTGAGAAAAAAATACGACATCCGCCTATAAGAAAACATAAAAATATTGTTAAAATGTCATGGTTGTCATTTGCAGTGGATAAATGTGTTATGAAACACATATATTTGCTTAAATGAACATTTCAATCGAGGGATCCACTTCCAAATTTGCACACAAAATATTACAGAAATTTAACGGTTTTCCCCCCGTCCGACTAGTATGCTTTTACCCATGACGTCCTAATTTAGAGTAATAAGAATAATTTTGCAAATAATTTGTTACTACAACAAATTATATTACTACAACATTCGACGTAGTAAATATATTCATCAGGTGTGAATACCAATATCTCACTACAAAAAAGTCACATACAATACGTGTACATTTTTTGATAACACATTCTAGATTACAGCAAAAGATTAAAATCAATGCACTACTTTGCTACACCGAGCATCAAAAAGTAAAATAATATTGAGTATAATAACGGTATTTAATGTATTAGTTACCATCTGGTCTGCTTAATTCTAAAAGATTAAATATGTCTGGAACAAAGTATTGTACCTGAGCTTCTAGGGCAATGACTCCCATCTCGATCAGATTTTTCGTCCAGTTTCCCTGATCCATTGAGCATGTTTTGACGTGGTCGCTTCGCTTGTTTTGTTTCTGGACATGCGTAAATTCACTATCTGTGCCCGTTTTCTTGAGCTCAGTGGTGAATGTCATTATTCACAATTGTTCTCCATGTTCTCGCAGCTCTAAGTCGATTCCATTACAAAGGCCATTGAAAGGCGTAAAAAACAAAATATGTAGCTGATTTGCCTTTGTAAATATTTTTTATTTCAGCGAGAAGAATATTTTCTAACCAATTCTTGACAAAAACTCTCGTTGCTACCTGCATTCATAATTCAACTGATATATATATATATATATATATATATATATATATATATATATATATATATATATATATATTATGAACGGTGTTATGGCATATGAATTAGGGCATTGTATATCGCAGAACTCAAGAAACCGTGCATAGATTGCACTTACGCCCAAACGTACATCACATACTTTTGTTTTTTCTTTAATAATACACATATTTTCATTCAAAGCTCTGAAGTTTAGAAAATTGGTAAAGTTCACATTTTTCTGAATCTATATAACTCTTTTATTATTGAAGTCAAAAACCATTTTATAATGCAAATTATTTATCAATATAAGATTTTTAATTTATTTCATACCAACATTTTCTAAAACAAACATATAATAATCTTCGCCTAATTTTGAGTTATATCTTTTGTATTTTTCGAGTGATTGATCGAGTGTATTAGTATGATAAAAGTTGAAATATAATATGTGACCGCTACCGAAACTACGAGAAGATGTGTGCTGCTGCAGCTCCAACAGTGCAGAAGAGACGACACGAAGCAGCCCACCGGCTTAGGTGTACCAGGATGTCAATTGATGTTACTGGAGTGCCTCTGACTGCGAGGTCTTAGGTTTGGAGGAACAACCATGGCAAGCTTTGCGGCGCCAGCTAGCTGGGTCGAATTCATTCGCTGTCTGGAGGATAATTCTAGCAGCCGACAACTCTGATTGGTATAGTCTTCCGTGATTTCTCCGATCAACATCAGGCGAATGCCGAAGAAGTACTCTAACAAACGGGCCACCGACGGTGCGCTATCTTTCCTTCCTCTTCTTTGTCCTATTTTCACCCATTACTTACACACACTTCCCGTAGTATGCATTACACTACCACAGACGTCGGGAGACTAGTGGAATATATAGAGCGTGTCCCAGTTAAGGTGGTGCCCCGCTGCCGGAAGATACCTGAATGGGGAACCCCCGCAAACTGAAGGCGCCAAATTCTCTCTCTCTCTCTCTCTCTCTCTCTCTCTCTCTCTCTCTCTCTCTCTCTCTCCAGTGAGGTGACATTAATGCCATACCGCCTCCCGAAGAAAAACATGCACGACACTTACGGGTCTATTAGTAATTGACCCAAAGATATCAATCAATGGAAGCAGTCAGGGAGTCGCGCGGCCGTCGTTCGTATTCCGGGCGCGGAGCGGCTCGCCGCCAGCGCAGCGCCCGCCGAGCGCCGCGCTGTCAGCCGGCGCGGCGCCCCGCGCGATACGCCGTCTCTCTCTGGCGCGCGTATCGATTCGGCCCGCCCCTTTCGCTGCAGCGCCCCTCCCCTCCTCCTCCCCGGCCGCTGACGCGGGCGAAGGGCGCAGGGCGGCGGGCAGAGGGCGGCAGCGCGCCCTCGCACACGGCAGCGGGCCCCCGCGCCGGTCACAGCTGCCGCCATCTTCCACCTCCGCCGCCGCCTCCGCCGCCTCCGCCGCCGCCGCCGCCGCCGCCGCCGCCGCCCGCCCGTCCGGGTTGCTCAATCAGCCGGAGGCCGCCGCGCGGGCACGTGCGCTGTCGGTTGCGACACATTCCGCTTCCACCATGCACTTCTCTATAGATTGCTGGTTTAGGGCTTGTCAAAGACGGCCTTTGGAGGAGACGGCTTCGTGTTGCCCGATAAGGAATGACTGCGACCGAAAGAATTGCGGCAACCTCCTGCCGGCGGTCTGCACGAAGGGTTGCGAGGGCTTTTAGTGAAGCGCGTGTTCTGCATCGGTGGTGATAGTTGATATGGTTCGGGAATACGATAGCCACGTTTTTTGGCGGGAGTTATATTTTTTGGAGTGCTAGTTGTGGGGAGGCGCTTATGACCACCCGGCGATCGCGACTGGTAGACTCAGTTCGTGATGCTTGATCAGGTAAGGAAAGAAGAAATGCGCATCGAACGAATGCTGCATGATCGTTATTACTTCTCAGTAGATTGTTAGATCTGAAGTGAGTTTTCCTCGTTTGTCTTTCCAAATCCTATACATTTTATTTGAATGACTCGGAACGTATTCACTGTTTATTTTTTTCCAGATCTAGTGAATTCTTCGGGAATTCAGAAATCACAGAACGGATGTTGATATTTGTTTAAGTATTTTACCAAACGCTTTCCGCTCTTACTCTTACTTATTACCTCTTTCTAAACATTTTAAATAATACTATTGCAATAATGTTTGAATTTGTCTAGTGCATGTCTACTCATGGAGTCATCTAGCGGGATATATCAGCTAATGGACGAACTTACTTGTGCTGCTATCTATACAGATAATTTCAACTTAAGTCGAGATGAACTCCCGAAAACATAGCTGAAGTTTACAAAAAATCTCAAGGCACCCTTACAGATATTCAGACAATGCCTCCTTTTCGACAAAGTAGAAAGAGTAGAAATTTCTTATACCTATACATGTATGGTCTTATCAAATCCTAATCAAATCTAATCGTAAACTAAGAGAGACAGTCCGTAACATTATGAATAAAAACAACTTTGGTGTGGTACATGTTGCAATCTAAAGAAATGCAAAGTTTTATCGTACAAGTAAATTCGTCTGTTTCAGAATTTAGTTCCTATGCTAATTACCGTTGTGCTGCAATCCATACATTATTAAATGCAAATATGTTTTCAAAATATAAGTAATCTTGAATTGACTAATACGTTTTCAACGGATTTATCTGCAATCTTTGTTTTATTTCCCAAACATGTACATTTAGTAATAACCGAACGAAATACCTGGTCCATGCGGATGCTGAAACATTCAGACTGGACCGCACACACGGTCACAAAATCAATAGGCCTACGCCAGTAATTGCACACAAGAATTGCTGAGTTTGTCACGCATCATGTCTATCAATTTGTTTTGATTTCTAGTATTAATCCCTAATGAAGCTTGATATTTACAAGAATTTTCGTTGAAAAGGTTGAATACTGAAGTAAAAAAACAACTCGCAATTGATAAATTAAAAATGCACACACATGAACATAACTTTAAGTTAAAATAGAGAACCCAAATCGGTTAATTAAGATTTAGAAAACAAAAACTTTTAGACATTTTACATTTATCGTCCTATGTTTCATCAATAATTTCAAAGTTTTATACAAAACTTCGCTTCGCAAAAATTTTGAATATTTACCATTTATAATAAAAACTAGTATTTTATATATGCAATGTATCTCTTTGCCAATTCTTATAAAAGTTGCCTTGTTAAAAGATTAATTCACAAAGAAAGATCGTTGTAAATATTTGAAAGAACAGAGTACATCAAACTGCAGCATCTTCTTTTAAATTCAAGTCTCCCGAGATACGCTTTAACTCGAAATCGATGCTCCTGTGGAAAGAAAAGGACCGGCGCGACTTCACTTGGTCCTGAGGGAAAAACTCGTTTCCGGACCCATGAGATTTCATTGACCTGGAAAGTCGCAGCGCTGAAGGCACTGCAGAGATCCGCATGGTTCCAAATGAAAGAAGTACTGCAAACCCCACACACACTCATTCACACACACACACACACACACACACACACACTCACACACGTGCGCGCTTATATTCTCACAACTCAACCTCACATACTCTTGTTCCTCCATAATATATCATTTGATTATTACAGTGAAATTGTAATTATTATATTTTTTATTTTCACGACAAAGTGACATATTGAAGTTACAACACGCAATCAGCTTTTAAAAAGTAATTTTAATGCTATTTTTTTATTTAAATAGTTTTTCAAAAGTGCTGCTCCTTCTGTTACAGTATTCTAGTTGGATCGATGCACACATTTCACATTTAAAAAATAGGTGCTTTAAAAGTGAAAATATTTTCATATTGGAACACAAATTCATGCTACCAGTGCCTGAACCGTTTTCTACAGCATTAATGCCTGATACTGAGCATGAGGAAACACTAATATTACTAAGTGTTTTTTTTTAAATAGAAATAATCAATTCTTTAAAATTAAATTGCACTGAATATCAAATAAGCAATGTAATTTATTGTAGATATCAATATTCTGCTTGTTTCGGACCACACAAACAACAAAGTGGGCTTTTTTTAGAAGATCGTAACATCAAGACACCGCATGTCCCCCCGCATGCTTTACGCATGTTCATCTTATGTTTCCCCCATTTTCCTCACACGTTTCAATACATATTCCCGTTATGTTCCCCGTGCATATTCCTCAAGTTTCGCAAATATTCTTCTACATGTTCCTCGCATATTACTCCTCACGTATAACTGAAAATTCAAAATGTTTTAAGTAATTTTTTTCACATAACACTTCCCTAAAACTTACGACGACGAACAGTGCGTTGGCTGTCCTGACGTAGAAAACTGATAATTACTAATACCTAGACAACTCTTAAGAGCCGAACTCCCAATAAAAATTAAATAAAAATATGTATAACCGACCTCAATAAATAAAAACTCACCTTCAATTAAAAAATAATTTCGAACATACATTTTTTTCTTTCGATTTGACAATGACTTTATACAGAAAATTTTCTGATAAATAAACTCAATGTTGAATCGAACGACTATATGTCTGTTCGATTTTTTTTTCAAATGCATTTTTATATTTCTTAAACATTTATGCTAAGGATGTTCATTCAATGTTAAATTAATGAATTTTCCACACAGCGTGTAACCTACCACTTCTAACAAATGGTCACTAATGTCATACCGTTTCAGTATCATACGGCAACAACCGTTCGCAGTTCCTATCATAGAGACGTTGGTTGATTCTGGCTATTGCTATAATGTTTACATAGAAGCCATTTTAAAGTGTAATCTGGCATTCACTTTATCCTGTGAAAGCGGTAGCATACACGCAGATTACTTACCGAATTTCTTTTTACTGTAATTGTAATCTGAATACATTACTTTACTTCAAAAAAGTTACTGTTCGGTTGTCAAATAACGAATTCAAATATTTAGGAAACAACATAACAATGAAATTGGCATTAAAAATTCTCAAACATGCAGCAATCCGTAAATATGATTTACTAATTTTATTTCAAGCGTATTAACTTAGCTTCTCGTAAATATTTGGAGATTTTAAAGGCGATAAAATGATAGCGCACGCATCCGAAGTATACTGTGGTTTATTTATTTTGTTTCTGTTTATGTGTTTTGTTTCTCCTTATAATCATAAGTAATAAATCAGGTATTGATAATGTGATAGTATTGTAGGTCGCTAATTACTCAACACAGTTGATCCAACCAAAAGTAAATATTATTATTCTTATTACTATTACTATTATTATTATTATTATTATACAAAAAATGTTCATCGACGCACGCGAAATATACAAATAATGAACGTGGGTGGTTATAAACCCCAGTAACACTTCGTTTTAAAACTTCCAAACGCGCCAGTTATTTGTTCTTTATTGCCCTAGTAACGTTAATAATTCTGCGGTCAAGTGGTACAAGTTCTTAAGTAAAAAATCTTTGTTTGGAGAAAACAAGAGTTAGATTTTTGAGCCAACGCTTTTTCCTACGCTCAGCGCTATTTCCCAACGCTTTTTTGTCGTTAAGGAGGCAACATTTGAATTCGGTGGATTTACTACAATAAAATATAGATACTTAACTTGTAGGTTCAGTACTTAACCCAATTTCGCCAAAACTTGACTTAAGATGTTTTACCCCGTGACCACAGAATTATAAAAACAACTAATTCACCTATCAGATTTCCCATATGCAAGTCCAGACCTTTAAAAAACTCAAAAGGAAAAAATAATATCGTATACTTCCCTTCCGTTGTACGGTCAAGGGTCGTAGCGGGTTCTCGAGTCGAAGGACAGGACATTCTTCCCTTGTTTCCTTGGTAATTACTTCTAATAAACAACATTGAAAAACTTCTTGAAAATATTCATGAGTTAGCAATATTTACTTAACAGACAAGCAGGACAAATTATTTCTTCATTGCGAAGTCATTCCAGTCGATTCTCCAATTGCGAGTCGACTCATCAGTTGCCACGGCAACTGACACCGAGGCAACGCAATGACACCAGGACACAAACGTTTTATACAAGCTCTCCAAAGCGAAAATCCTGATCAGCTGTCAATTCTTTACGGCTTAGGGAGAATGAATTTAAGAGATCTCCAAAATTTCATTTACTTCCTACACAAAAAAATTAAAATAAATTAAACGATTAAATTTGTTCTCAATGGTACGAGGTGTTATCCAAACCCTGCCCTGAAAAATGTGCGATTTGGAAAAACTTACAAAAAACTGCCAAAAAAGTAAGGGAAGAGCCACATGTAAAAAATTGAGAAAAATAAAGTTGATATGGCCAGTTTCCGCTGGTAATTATCTACTATCGATGTTTAATTTAGGTATTATACTTTTAAATGTTTAATTCAGATATTAACTATTTTTAGGAAATAATTTTAAGTTAAAAGTTTGATTTGTTTTTGAGAAATATTTACAACCGATTAAATACATGTTATATGATTTTAAAATATAACATTTTGGGGTCATTTTTATATAAATAGTTAATTTTTCGGTGATAAACATTGCATTCTGTTATTTGCTTATCATCATTGTTTGTTACCTCTGAGCAACATTTTACACATTCTTTTTATCGATTGCCTTCGTTATGAGAATTGTTATCCCGACATACTTCACAAACAAGAAACATAGTTTATTTTAAAATATATCTTTAAATATTTTATAATTAATGTTTTTGGCATTTTGGGCCGATTGCCCGACTGTGCCAGCTAGCTAACGGCGTCCCTCATGCGTAGTTTAATTCCCACGCTGTGAGGATTAGAGGAACATGTGGCCGACAGGACGTAATCCCTTCACCTCAACTAGTAGCAAGCTCCGCCTGCCTGAGCTTTTCTTCGTCAGACACCTACAGAAACTGAGACGATTTTAAGTGGAAAGGCGACAACTCAATTTTTGACCCGACCAGGATCGTACCAAGGATAATACGCTGCCCATGAGATCCTTTACGGATTTTTTATTTATTTGGTTTTATAATAAGGATGATCATTTTAATGTTGAAATTTCGCCGATCTCACTATCCACAATATATACAGGTGTCCGGTGAGGAAACGTCAAAACTTCGAAGATAAGCTCTTAAGTCAAATCTAAGCATATTTTGTCTAATAAACTGCCTGAATATTCCGAATGGTTGAGCCGCAATAAGCACTCAAAAGTTTGTTTGAAAAATTGATTTCTAAGCAAAAATTTGCTTTATAGAAGCAAAGAAACACTCCAGAAACATATAAGTTGTTTATTACTTACAAAAGAAATGAATATATTTGTGCAGAAAGAAAAATTAATCGAGAAATAAAAAAACATTGAATTTACACAATTCGACTGTTTGTTATTTCTCGCTTAATTTTCTGTCTGAGCACATATATTCACTTCTTGTGAAAGTGTTGTGGAGTGTTTCTATGTTTCCATAATGCAAATTTTTGCCTAGAAATATTTTTCAAACCAAATTTTGAGTGCTCATTGCGTCCCAACCATTCGGAATATCCACGTAGTTTATTGGACAAAATATGCTTAGAATAGTCTTAAGAGCTTATTTTCGAAGTTTCGACGTTTCCTCCCCGGCCACCCTATACAAATTTAAAAAATACAAAACAAAACAAATTTTCATGGCGATAAATCAATATTGTGACAAGGAACGCTTAAAGTTTTTTTTTCTTTTAAGCATTGTTTAGATTCGTTTTCACACAAAGATTGTGCATTGATAAAATTGATGTTTATGCGTACAACGCTGTCACTTTCAACGCAGTTACTTTCAACAGTTATTTTTTCAGACAAAAGTTACATATTTAATAGAAAAAGATGTTTTTAGAAATAATGTTCGATTCTAAAAAGTTCATTTTACGGAAAGGTTCTCGAAATTAAATCTATACTGTGACCCTCCCCCCCCCCGTTCTTTAGTATCACATGTTTTCTCACTTTCATTTCGCGCTTGAAGTCAAGTATACCGAGGTGAAAATCCCATGTTCCGAATCACGACCATAACGGCCCAGGAAAGTTGCGAAAATGAAGTGACGAGATATCATCAATAACGTGATAGGTTGTTGATTGGTTGATTTAATTATTATTTTGCATTTCCGAGCGTGTCAACTGCTATGGTCATTCGTCCCGTTAGTGAAGTGCACATTAAATCTCGTGAGGTGACGGTGTACCTCCCCCACTAGAACGTGAGATCCAGCGCCGACCCACATGCCAGTTTGTGGGGTTTCCATCTCAGGGTTTCTCCCTCTGTCAGCGGAGCATCGCCTCACACAAGGAAAGCTCAAAGCTTCCGACTGGTCCTCCGGTATAGATGCGGCTCATTCATGTAAGTGTGTGTGTAAGAGCAGAAGAGGGGACAAGGATGAAAAAGGAACGATCGTGCGCAGTCCATGGCCTATTTATTTCCAAGCATTCGCCTGGTTTGGATTGAAGAAACCACGGGAAAAATCTATAGATAATAGCAGCCGAACTCTAGAATTCTCATCCTGATAGAACTAAATTCGATCTGACTAGCTACTTGGTGTCAAAAGCCCATCACAATCGTCGAAATTCGAACCCAAGGACCTTTTGGTCAGAGCCATTGCAGCTGAATAAATTGTTACCCTGAATTATTTCAGCCACTATTATTTTAAGAGGAATGTGACTGACACTGGCATTCGCAAGAGGCCAATTCTAGAAGGAGGTCAAGCTTTGTAGTGTGACCAGAAACTGAGATTTTTCTATGATTTGAATTAATCACAAGAAACGTAATACATCATAAAATTCAATAAGTTGGGCTCACCAATAACATAAATAGTGAAAACCTCTTTTTTGAAAATATACAAGTGATTCAGAATAAATATTCCAAATGTCCAGAGCCTATAAAGGGTGAAAGATGATCCCACTGAGACAATAAACACGGGATGACCAATTTCGTATAATGAAGTTGCACGTGTGACACTTCTCCCTGATTGTTAGATTACCCATCATGCACAGGTACACGAAATGTCTATGACTGCATCAGAACGTGTCTCGCCGAACACGAGTGCATAATGGATTGCCTACCACCCAGGCGCAAATGTGACATTTTTATAATACATTAGTTTAAATTTACTTTTATGTTTATGATCCCTCTTTCTTTTTTAAACGGAATATTTTGATGAATAGTTTAGTTTATATTTTATGGCATTTATTTATATTCATTTCCCATCACATTTATTTATATGCATTTTCCACACCACATTGGCAACAGATACATTCTATTCCCTACATTTCCTAAACATTTCTAACATTAATTCGAAGGACCCTTGTTTCGTTGGACCCTTATCGAAAATTGTTCGTTTCTTACCACTTTAGTTTGCTGGTTTTATATTTTAATTCTCTGAATATTTAATTACACTGATCTACAAAAATACACTTTTTTTCCTTCACAAGAATGAAAGTAACAGATTCTAGAATTATTTTTTACACTGAATTCAAATATTATTTCAGTTTTTCCCCATCAGGCAGGAGTTTTGTGTGATATTCAAATGAACTTTTTGTAATTTTGAATAAAATCAGTAACTGGCTATTCAACTGTAAATAGCACACTGCTCGTCCTGACTTACATTTTGATTACCCATTACCTGGGAAGTGGTAATGATTTTGGGGCATATTCTGTATTTGGAACATCTCTCTTCTTGTTCCAACAGTGGTCAGCGAATACATTAGAACTACCCTTTCTTTGGAACCTGTTTTCCCATTGTAGAAATTTGCTGATGAAAATGCTCACCGTTCTCATCGCTAACAGCCCCAATGTTTTCTCGGAGGAAGTCTAAGTCAGATTTTAAGAAGTGAATTTTCGAATACTTGTTACATCCCATAGCTTTGTAAGAATGTAGATCAGCCACTATGTTCGATAGTTTTCTGCTTTATGATTTCCAGGGAAATTGGAATATAAAATTTTGAAAGACTACCAGACTTCTTTTTTCAGTGGATTTAACAGTTCTTCAAAATGTTCATCAGCCATTAATGGCCGTATTTGTGATCCTAAAAAATCCCTTATTTAAATTTAACATCACTTACTATGGGAAATTTCCATTTCAAGTACAAGAATCCATCAGAAAGCTTATACCTAGATTTTACGAAATTTTTCATTCCTCCTAATAAAATGTGCAATGGAGGCAAATATATTTTTCGGAATTCACTAAATGGATATGTGACACATTTTTCTGGTCAGAGATACGAAATTCTTTTAATATTTGTCAAATAGATATAAAAATCACGTAGAAGATCTTTCGGTTCTCTCGAAATCATAGGAACTGCAAATGGCATATGATATGTACCATTTTTCTATCAAGACAACAGTCTTAACATACAAAACATATATTTGGAGCCGAGCTCTTTTCAAAAATTACCAACTTCACAGCCAAAGTAATGTTGATAACACTTTTTCGCAAGAGGCGTTAAATTGCGCCTCCGAGTCTTTCAAGTCAGCTCACCACAAATACAGTAGAAATTATCTGCATGATTTACACACGTTCTTGCGATGATGAAAACACAAAACACTAAAACTCAGCTTACACAATACACTTCTAAAGACAAAGAAAGGAAATATATCACTAGTGATATTCGTGCTAATAAGCTCAAAGACAACTCAATACTGACACATCACAATGCCAGACTAATTGGTCTGAGCATGTCAAAACATGAATGAACCTGCAGAGTATTGCCTATTGGGGTTTCAGCATCATATTACATACAATTTCCTTAAATACAACTCCAATAAAATCTCTGCATGTCAGTTAAAGGTTCCTACGACAGGTCAAAGAGAATGTTAAAATCAGATTTTAATTAGTGGTGCTACAGAATGGTATAGACTTTCCCGTATTAGTTTTCTGTTTCCGTGGGTCTGGGCTAGCTATTCAGAATTGCCACATACTCATGCCAGCTGCCATCTATTGCCACCCAAGTACATTTTTTTTGACATTATCTTGATTTTTCGGTTTCCTAGTGGGAGAACAGAAATTTTAATTTTAGAATATTAAAGACCACTAAGAGCACTTACATGGCAATTTTCTTTGATAAATTTGGAACCGTTTTTAAGAAAATGGCGTTTAAGCGCTGTAAATGCGAAATTTGGGTCACTTTTCACAGAGAATGTTTGGTGTTTTCCAAACACTTTTTTCAAGTCATTTGAACATTAACTTACAAATACAACAGTGTTTACAATTCGCTGGAAATGTGCATATTAACGATGTGAGAGATATTTCTGCAAAAACAAAAAAAACTCAAATAAACTGTCCGTCATATTAAAGAGTGCAATTAGCACTATCCGTTTGAAATTTTGAAGAAAAAATTTGGAGCCATTTATTAGAAAATGGTGTTTGAGTGTTTCTAAAAATGCGGAATTTTGAGCTAGTTTTCACAGAAAACGGTTGAGTTCTCGAGAAACTTTACTTGACATTATTTAAAGCACATGTACTCGTAAATATAATATTGTAAACAAATCTTCACTAATGTAAATATTACCAACGTGAGAAAGTCAAAAAAATTAAATGTTTGTAATTTTTTAAAAAACAAAAAAATATAGCAATATGGCATTTATGTCTTCTCATAGAGTTTATTTAGTACTATCCCTACCAAAAGTTTAAAGAAAAAAATTGGAGCCGTTTTTGAGAAAATCTTGTGTTTGTGATTTTTTAAATTGAAAAAATTGCAAGCAATATTGTGCGAAAACTACTATAATTTTCAAAAAATGTACATTATCTTAATGACAGAGAACACATTTTATTTGGAGGAAAAATCTCTATCTTCAATTTTGTAGATGTAGGAAGACGCCGAAAAACTTTCAAATTTTTGCAATTTTCAAAAATTCAAAGTTAACCGTAAAAATGGGTCCTATACTTAAGTTAGAAAGTATTAAGAGAGTCTGCACGATGTTCCAGTAAAAATCACAATGAGATAACTCGATGAACCTGATTTCGAGTGACGACCCGGAAAAAATTGCTTTTTAGAAACATCTTTGCACGTTCATGTATAATACTGCGGATCCGTTGGAAATATGCGAGTAAGTCTGAGCTGTTAGCACCACTAATTTCAGATACAAAACTATTCGCAACCTCAGTTATATTAAGTTATCTCCTATTGAAGAATAGTGATTTTAATATGTATTTATAACTTTCAAATGTAATATGAAAATACAAGTCGAGGTATTATATTCTGCGGGCCTAACATTATGACATTTTCTATACCCTATGATTATAATAAATGCCTCATTTTTTACACTTATCAATTCTTCTCGATTGTTTTATTTTACAAGGAAATTTAGAACTCTTCATATATTGTTCTTGCTCTAAACAATGATGAGATAATGATGCGGATCTGCTCCCCTCTTCCCCTCCAAATACGTATCGAACTATGTTGGTTCAATGACCTACAATGACTTTTACTTTTTCCGGTGAAAAGTTAATCCGGTGACAATAGGGAGAGTCTACAATTTGTCAGTGGGAGAAACACTAACTCCTGAAGCTTTTAAAAACTAAACGAACTAGAGTTCTAATGTAACGTCATCTTAGTTTATAAAGTGTCATAACCAGAAACGCTATTGTATGTTTTATAATATATGCAGATTTTAATTTGAACACACTGCAGTCCCATGTTTAAACTCGCACTATCTGTTTAGAAACATATACGGATTGTTTTATAATTTTTATAATTGAATTAATATAAATGGTTCACGCTGAGTGCAAGTGGCAACACGTCAGCTTGCCACTGGCAGTGGATGTGATTGGACAAGTCACTCACTCTTTCAAATTGGACATGCAACTTTGATTCAAACCAAAGCTGGAAAATATCCGTTCTTCTTGCACAATAACAAAATAAATTTAATTTTTATTTCAATGGTGTCAGAGACCTTCTATTGTGAGGTTGTTTTAAATTGATAATTGCCAATAAAGTAAAATATAATAAGAGCAAAACACTCGTCAACAAAAAACACTAAATTAATAATTTGTTTATATTATGGCTTATAATTTGAAATAAAATGGATTTTAAGTCAGTGAAATCTAGCGTAAGTAAATATTGTGTATTTCAAGTAAAGATTACCATATGAACTCATAATGATCCCAAATGTATACTTACATGGTCAGTTTAAAAACATATAAGAATTGTTTTAGAATTTTTTCAAAAATTTTGAAGCGGAGCATTTTGAAAAAACTCAAAACCAAAATTTTAAATTCAAATTCGTAAAACGCTTGAAACCTGGCCCTTGTTGAGTTTCATATAATATAAAAGGTCACAAAGAAAGCTGAGAAATTGCACCTTTTCCAGCTCTCTATCTTAATTTGGTGAGGTTCTACATCAATTGAAATTGTTTTTTTGGGGGGGACCCAATTTTGTAAAACTGTACATGACTGTATTTCAGAAACAGGTGCAAATATTTTACTCAAAATTTGTAGTTTTCTTTTTTTTCGTTCATACTACCTATGTGTCAAATTTCATCTGAATCTGAGATGGTGATGTAAAATTTCTGTGTCGATTTAATGTAGAATGACCCATATGTTCAACACAGATAAGTGAGTGGGTTGTTAAGTGGTTGAGCCAAATTGAGTATTGAGTACGTTGTTGCTGGCATTGAGGAAGTTAGTAGTTTACTAATAATTTTTAAGATTTTCATGGGAGAAAGGAGTGAACAAACAGGTCTGTAGATTGTGGGATCATTAAGGTTGGTTTTAGGTTTGCTGAACAGCAGTATTATAGTCGTGGCATGTTTCCACATTTGTAGAAAGTATCCTAAATTGAAAGCAGCATTAAAATGTCTTTTATAACAGAAATACAACTGGAAGGTTTGGAAGTTGTTTGAGTTGGCGATGCATTGGCGATGCATAACCGGGTGATTTTTGTTTTTTTGTTTTGTTTATTTACTACTTTTTGATAATAGTGAGAGTTTCTGTAGGTGAATTAAATTTGATAGGATGTGGTGCACTGGTATGGGTTTGGTTCATATTCTTCTATTTCCGTGTTGAAATCTTGAAGTGTTATTGGATTGGGCTTGAATGTTGCGGTTAGGGGTTTTGCTGTAATTTCTACTTTATGGTAATCAGAGCACATTACATGGTTATTTGATAGGAGAGGGGGTTGCTTTTTATATGAGTGAAGTATTGATCGGTTTACCGGAACTGTAATAGACAAATTTAAAGTACGTCGTCCGCTTCTCAATGAAATATAACGAAAGGAACTGAATGGTAACTCTAGTTCCATTTCCCTATTCCCGGCCTTATGCAACACACATTTATGGTCTTAGTTATCAACATCTTTTAATCATCAATATAAAGTTACAAAATGTATTTCTAATATTATAATTTTTACAAAGCTTTGCAAAAAATAAGAAGTTGATTCATTTTTTTGCAACTACCTATAGACTTGAATGTCAAAATAACTAATGAGTGAAATTTACATTTTCATTCTATTTCACCGAACGGTCACAATATCAGTTTCAAATATTACATTTGCTTCATGAATTCAATTTGTAAGATAGTTTTGAAGATAACTAACGAATTATTTTCTTTATATGACTTTCTTTTGCAACTTCTTATGACTTTCTTTTAAAACTTATGTATTTGGAGCCAGGATGAGTACGTTGAATAATGAAATTATATAGTAAATGTGAACTTAAAATACGCCGTTATCTTTAAAAGATAATTACCTCGAAAATATGCTTACCTGTTCATGAATTTTAGAAAGCTCCAGACCTAAATTATTACAATCAGAATGTCTTTCAAAATTTGCAGAACATTATAATTAAGTAATAATAATGAGGAAAGAAAGATGATACAGCTTTATTTAGTCCTTAATTTATTAAACAAACGGAATTACTTGAATATCACCTTTCCCCAAGTAAATTTTTGTATTGACAATATTGTCGAAACGTCATTGTAAGTAACAAATTATAACAAACAAACAATAGCAATTAAAGTGAAAAACTGTTCGGATAACGAAAAATTTTCATTTAACCACGAAGAAATGCGTGTATAAAAATTACTAACTGAACAAGCAACTGAATAATGGATTTATTTCAAAAGATTTGTAGGACTGTATTTAATTCACAAACGGCTTCTCTAAAGAAACAATGACCTTTCCATAACAATATTACTTTCAAAAAATGATGAAGAATACAAAAACAAGCTGGATTTGTAATGTTCGCGAATTTCAACGAAAATACAAAAATAAAATTCATTTATTTTTCCGTCTTCAGTACTAATTAGTCATACAAAAACTAATGGTAAATTCATGATAAGTTAAACAATAATTTAGATGGTGAGCTACATGAATGCTTTATTTTCTTGGACCGATCATCCATTGTATTAAGGAGATCCTCTGAGATAAGGTGTCAAAGCCAGGATTATAAGTATTAACGTGTTTAATGGCACTTAGTAGCTTCTCAAGGCCAGTATGCTTCAGAGCTCAGCATCGCCTTCAATTTCTGCTATTATATGACGGTGTATCACAATTAAGTGACGTAAATCAGATTGTCAGCTTGAATAACTTACGTATTTTGGCACGCGGCCAGTCTACCAATCACCTAAATGTGAGCCACAAGCCGTAAAACTTTAAGATCAACGACCCTAAAGTGATTTTGTATTAACTTTGGTGTAAACGCTTTAGCCCTGTTACAGCCTAAATTCCGTGTAAGATGTTCAGTCCTTTATTCGCGTCCTAGTTGGTTTCAAAATTGATAAAAATTGTATCAATGGTCACGAGCTCTCTTCATCCACGAAAAAAAATCAATTCTTCTTTATGGAATGTGTTTCACGGGAAAATTGACGTTAGGAATATTTTTCACGGTAATTTCAAGTGTCTATTTCAGTTTCTTACGCGTTTATATTCGTTACTTTGCTTTCGAGGAATGCTCTTTAATGGCTATCGTGTCTCTTTTCCAGTTTCGTAAGTTTTATTAATATTGAAATGTCCTGCTTCAAATTGTTTCAAAAGGACCGAAACGCCATTGAGGAAATAATACATGCATGTTAAACCGCCCATCTGGCGACGCGGAGGCCTCTTGTTAACTTCGTCTGTCCAAGGTCGCGGCCGCGGATCGAAAACGCTGAAAACTTAACGAACAGATCGAGGTCGGTGAAATATTAATCGAAAGAGCATAGTGCGAGACTAACGCCGGCGTCGGCGATGTCGGCAGCTCAAAACGAGGGTAATTACTGTCGCATGGAGCGCGTATGACTCTTTGATGTCGCTGTAAGGTGGGCGCGGCGGGCGCGGCGGGCGTGGGCGGGAGGAAGGGAACGAGGGGCGGAGGGCCGTGGAGGGGAAGGGTCGGGGAGGGGGGAGGAGGGGATCGAGGGGCCCAGCCGCCGCGGCTTGCGGAGGCGCGCCGCGCGCGAAGCCATAAAAGAACCGCCGCTTCATATCCGACAGCTCAGACCGCGGCCGCCCATGGCTTCGGACACAGCGTCGCCCGCGCCCGCGCCCGCGCCGCCCGCCCCGCCCGCGCCGCCGCCCGCGGGCGAGGAGCAGCTGGAGGCCCTGGCGGCGCCGGCCCAGCAGCCGCCGCCCACCGACGAGGCCCCGCTGCCCTGGACCGTGCGCACCATGCGCTGGGACAACGTCATCATCGTCGCCGTCATGCACGTGTGGGTGCTGCACTCCGTGACGGTGATGCCGCGCGCGCGCTGGCAGACTTGGCTCTGGCGTAAGTGATTGCTTTCTTCCGCTTTGCCTCGGTGAGCTGCAATGGCGCTTCCTTTTCCCTCTTTTAATCCCTTGCGCTCCATTTGCGATTGCTGGCTTCTTTCATTTTGGTGTGATAACTTTTGCCTTTTTAACTTTTCTCTGCGTACTTCTTGGGCTTTGCTCCATTTGTTATTTATTCATTTCAATTTCTCATATTTTTTTCTAATTGTAATGCATTTTGATATGGGTAACCTCATCAACATAGTGATTAATTTACTCTAAGCTCATGAATAAAACTATTGTAAAAGCTCAGTTCAAAATTTTAATAAAGAGTAAAAGTACGAAGTGAAATAGGCCAGATAATTTAATATGTAATGTGAATATGAAGTAGTTTTGTTATTACGAGTACAGTATAATGGAGAAGAACGGAAACGTCACCCCAAACGCCACTCTTGGGTAAAAAATTTTATTTCAATTTGATCTTATATTATATCCCTTTCTTTGTCTTTCTCTGTCCTTTTATCTTACTCATCTCTCTCTTCTTCGTCTTCTTATTCTTATCTGTAACCTTTGGCGTATAATTCTACTAATTTATCCTTGTATCCATCTAAGTACATCACATCTTAGTTTAGAAAGTACAAATAAGACAATTTGAGGACCCTATGCATCTTCTCATTACATTGGAGGTTTCTTCCCAGCGTATATTTTTCTCCGCTCAAGGAGTTTTCAAATTATCTTCATCATTTTCACATTCATCCATTATTTTGTTCCCTCATCGATTCTTCTTTCCACTTTAGTTTTCTTTTGTAAGCATTTTTCCAAGATCACACGTCTGTCAACGGACATTTTGTACGCTCCTTTGTATCCTATTTTATTTTTTCTCTTTTTCCTTTCACCTCTCTTTTAAATAATTACTATATTTTGTGAAAATAGCCGATATACTGCGAGAAAACTCTTTTGTTTGTTTTGTTTTCGTTTTTCCCAAACAGGAAAACGTTTTACATTAAGAGTATAATAATGAAATCTCGTAAAAAGAAAAAAAAATGTCTGTATACTTCAAGTAATATTACGATGGGTAAAATTCTGCGATTATATTGTTTTTATTATTATTATTATTATTATTATTATCGTTGTTGTTACTATTACTATGTATTATTATATTACTAACGTAGTGATGTACATGTTTACATTCCTCTTAAACCTTCTGCTATAGAGCTAAAATTAGTTTTCATGCTGTTGTTTTTCTGTCTCACCATGTATTCCGGCGCAGCCTACAATTAGAATAAATAAGAAGTCTAGTATTTAGTTGTATGATATATTTCAGCGAAAGTTTAAGTCTTTCCTATATTTTCGTTGCTACAAAATTCATTGAATTTACAATATCAATCTTGGGGCTTATATAATGTTTTATTTATATTACATTCTCATTATGATTGACTCGTTATAACTGACACATAACTATCACTATATAGCATGTGCACAATATTTTAATTTTTTATTTTAATTAATATTTTTTCTATTAAAACTTTATGATCTTATTTAATTAGATAGTTTTCCATTAATTACCGTGTTGTTGTACTGTTCTCAATAATTTTATTATTGCCAGACAAGTAAGCTTAAGTGAAAATACTAAGATGATTGTTGGATTGAAATAATTTTCTCTTAACATTATGACTAGGGAGCGGATTTCTATGATTTTGCATATTTTTGTCTGTTTCTTCACGGCATAGCAAAATGAAATTTCTAACATTTGGTTATAATTAGATACTACGTATACTAATATGTTAGTGGATATTTGTGCAGATTTAGCCGATTTTTCCTGTTGGTGCATATTCGTGTAAATAGGTCCATATTTTGCATATTTCCTTTAAATAGATATTTATCTCCAAAACTTTCATACGATCTATCAACATTTCGTACGATCTATTTGTGCGCGTTAATAGATTATGTAGAGCTTGTCACAGTTTGAATTTTTCTATAGATGACAAATTGACAAATTATTTGTACAAATATAAGAAATTTCTTGATATATTTTGTTTTAAATCAGTTAGAAGAAATGCAACAAGACATACAATGAACTTCACTAAGGTGAACATTGACTTTAATCATTTATCCCGAGAAATTATAGTAGATTATATTCTGTTTGCACAAAAATATATCTTTTCATTCCAAGTAAGGTTCTTCTGAATTTTATCAAGAAAGGTTAATGCAGGAAATGAAATATTGTTCATTTTAATTGCATACTAAAGTGCATATTTGAGAATTTTTAGGTCATAAATCCATATTTTTAAAAGCACATTTCAAGATTTTTAAGGCAAAAAATTCCTCCCCCTAATTATAACAGTCCCAATGTAGCCGGCTGAACGCGCCGAATCCAATATGTTTGAAGGCGCGCGAGCTAAAGCCAAATAGTTTTAAAGAGCCGCGCGCGTACAATCTGTTCGATCTGTTCGATTGTTGTCACCTGCTATGGTGACATTATCATGGGAGGAAGTGGTGTTCCTCTTTCGCTGGATGGCGAGATCCAGCGTCGACGTACACGTTTACTTGCGGTGGTTTTCCCATCCAAGTATCTCCTCCAAAAGAGCACCACCTCATACGGGACCAGCTCTAAGCTCCCGTCCCCCGACGTGTGTGATAATGTAGTGAATGTAAGTGTATCTGTGTAACTGAAGGGAAATGATAGAACAAGGAAGATGTAGAAAAGATAGCGGGAGGCCTTTGTCCTGTTTCCTAGAATTCTGCTCCGACACTCGGTGGTATCGATGGTAAAAACCGATCAGAGCAGCCGGCCGCTAGAATCCTCCTCCAAACATCGGCTGAATTAGTCCAAACTATAGAGCTAGTGTCGAACCATCTCCGTCGGGACTCGAATCTTCGGACCTCCTGGACACAGTCACTGCAAAGAAAGCGACAATGCTTATCCGAGCTAAACACAATCGGGCTAGTCCAGCAAAATCATTTTTCCGTCGTCAGTAAAAGTATTATATTCATAAACACCACCTTTGAATTCTATTCCGTTTTAAACAATCTTAAACAATAGCGGTAAATATTTGCTTTCATTCATTTCATAATAATTATCATTTTGGCTATTTATAATAATATATTTCGTCATTACTATAGTAATCGTATGTTTGAGGATTCTCCCTTGATTTTTTTATTATCTTGGAACAAAGAAATTACTGCTCATTTAATAATGTTTCAATTTAAGAACTTGACGTCAATATGACAGATATAGGAATACGTTGTTGTTGTTGTTATCATTATTATTATTATTATTATTTTAAATTAGAAACTTTTTGTGAACGTTTTGTTCTTGCAGCACACTTCAGAAATCACAATGCTCTCTTTGTTCTGAATCCAAGAATTTCTATTAGAATTATTAGAGTGTACGAGTTTTATTAGTTCTACTAGCGTGATGTTCGTATCCTTATGTTTCCTTGTTATCAAAGGTAACGCACGGTTGCCCCACATCGATATTTTCAAGGCAGGAATGAATCGATTTCCCTTCGACGAAGTGTTCAGAAGTAGCTCAAATTAATGTTTCAGAACTGAGAAAGGTAGGAAGGTATGACAATTCATGGGTTCTTACCATCCGATCCGGTACCTGTAAGTGTATCAAATGATAGTAAAAATGTATCTTGTTCTTGAATATATACATTTTTCCATTACTATTGTTTCACATTGTCACTTAGCAGCAATTATACAGAAACATGTGGCATTCTCCCTTCTCTATTAATAAATGAGGTTCGGGCTCTCTGATCAGAATTATTAAGTATTTGTAAGTTCATGAACGATATAAAGAGGTTACTGAAAGATATCGACAAAGAATATTATTATAATGATATACAACATTACTATAATGATTACAATTTTCTTCAAGCTCTTTGTTTTAAATTTTCTTAGAAGGCCACCCTTATGAATATCATTAGGTTCACTAAAGTCTTTATTAAAGGAAATATTTCCGTTTTCATTTCAGTTTAACTAAAATGTCTACATGAGTTTTTTTCACATATTAAATATTTTTAATGGATATGAAATAATATTCCATACTCGCAATGTTGTATTATTATCAACTAGCGGAGGCCGGCAGAACTTGTTCTGTCATTTATCCTCCTCTTTATCCTTCCTTCTCCCTTTCTCTCTTCGACTCTCTCTCTCCGTCCTCCCTTCTCTCTCCGTCTCTCTCTTCGTCTCTCACCCCGTCTTTCCCTCTCCGCCTCTCTCTCTTCATCTCTTCCTCTTCGTCTCTCACCCCGTCTTTCCCTCTCCACCTCTCTCTCTCTTCGTCTCTTCCTCTTCGTCTCTCTCTTCATCTCTCTCTCATCGTCTCTCTCTTTCTGTCTCTCTCTCTGTCCGTCTCAGTCTGACTGTCTTTGAGTGCGTCTCTCTCTGCCTGTTTCCGCCTGCCTCTGTCCCTCTCATTCGCATTTAGTTGTAGATTCTGCACGTCTTTGAGCAGGTGGGGTAATATTGAGAAGCGCCGGACCAGCAAAAATGTAGTAGAATGTTCAAGACACGAAGTCTACAAGGAGGAGACTCAACTCCAGTGGTGGGGGTATGTACGAAAAACGTCGGCAGCTACTTGAAAAATAATACAAAAAAAACGAGCCCCTTCGCCTTCAGCGACCTCACGTGGCAATTGAAAGAACTACGAAGGCTTTCAAAACAGCCAATGGCAGCAAAGCATCGTATACAAAATTTAATTCAAACATTTTTTCTACAAAATTATATCTCCTCCTTGTAGACTTCGTGGTTCAAGATCTCATCTTGTAGATTACGGTATGAGAAATGTTCTCTTTACAAGTTATCGACTGAATGTGCTCCTCCTGAACAGGGAAAAATCCCCCTCAGAAGTGCCTCAAATAGATTCGATACGAAAAAATTAGAATTTTGTAGATTGCACAATGAAGAATTCACCAAGCTAATGTACAACCTTCAATAAATGTTACCATCGTGCATAATCAGGCAACGGTGCGTCCTAGACCTTTAAAAATCTACTTTTGAGTTTCCGAAGGGAAAATCTTTTTCAACCGTTATTGGTTGCAAACTCTCCGGACCTTCTTTTACGTGTTTGAAGATTTACCTCTTTTGAGTCCCCTCTACTTGCTGTAGATGTTCAAAATCACGCGAAATCTCCAAACCTGTGTAATGTTATATTTATTACTATTTAATATTCTGAGTAATCGAATCGCAACGACCTAAGCCTTTCTGTTTGTCAATAAACATTTAGCAGTATTACAATGTATTTTTCACACTCAGTACAGACACAGTACGGGTCTCCATAATGTAACGGCCTGAACATTCCACATAATGTTCATCTATTTTCCTTTCATATCTATTTTCCCTTGATTGCAATGTTCTGAACTTTGAGAAAAAAGTTAGTATACCGTAATTATGATAAATATACTTGCTTGAATTCTTACCAAGTTTACATGTATTCATGTACTGTAAACAAGTATCACATTATAATGTATTCCACTATTTATATTTATAATACCAAAACAGCTTAAAATGATATCCATCCCTACCGATTTTAATGTTTGCATAACTATTTAAGTATAGTCTTATTTCATAGTTCAAAGTGAACAAAGGATATAAATAATATTAAGTTAAATTGTTGTTTCTTCTCAAATATTTGGCATAATAATTGTAAGTTTTCATTTGCGGAATACTCCGGCGAAGCCTGCTTGCTCGGGTAGTGGTTTTCATCTAAAATTGTGGACAATCTTTTGATAAAAATATTGGGGGAAATTATAGACATTATACAATAGACTAATGGGACGATAGTTGTTTAGTTCATCTTTAGGTCCTTTCTTATGTATGAGGATGATTATGTTGGTCCTTCAGTGATGTGGTATCATTTCTTACCTCAATATTCGATGAAAAATATTTAATAATGGTATGGTAATGATGTCATTGCTAATTTTTAGTTCCTCGTTTATTGGCAATTGGTTTGTTTTTACGTCTGAGAAACACCATATATTACTCGTTTTTACCTATAAGAATGAAGTTACTCAGTTGAGTCTGTGATTTTCTCCAAACTGAATTTCCTTTCTCATTTCTTTGACCCACTCTATAAGGCCCTACTGCCCCTTCGTTATCATTGTTATTTTTACTTCCAATCTTCCCGTTGACGTCTCTAATAATATAATTAACATGTGTTCTATGGGTGTCTAGTGTGACGGTCCATTAAGACGCGTCCCAGAATAAATAAATTAACTGAAATGTTAGGAAACCAAATAATATAGAAACCAAACAGTCGAAGAGGCAGGGGTAAAATGAAAGCATTATTTGTTTAATAAATCCAAAGAACTATGTCGTCAGTAGACCAGTGAGGACCAAATAAATAATTAGCGAACATTTAGTCAATGAATAAAAAATTTTGTAAAAATGTATATCATTCGGAATAGTGATATTTTTAAATAAGAGAAAAAATATTTTGAAAACAATTGAATGTGTCGACATGTGATGTGCAACCACGTAAACATTAATTGTTAAGAACATTAGAGTTTGAAACGCAAGAAATTATAATTATTATTTCGGACTTTATTTTGTTATTGAAGTTATTGAGACAAAGAAAGTGACGAAAACGTAATTATATTTAGCAAAATGTAAAGGACATAACGATTATAACAAAAGAGAACGGCTGTTTTAGAAAGTTGGAATAATGCAAGAGTGAGATGACCGGAGGTGCTTGGGCGAGATGGAACGTGTAGAATGAATCAGCGGATCTCGAGTAGGAACTTAGATAAAGTTTTGAGTTTTGTTTGAAAGTGACATTTAGCATTAATAGTAGTCCGGAAGTGTGGAATCGGAATCTATATAGAACTGGAATGGAAATGGAACTGAACGCGGACGCAGATGCAGGCATTTCGGCAAAAACGCGGAGAACGTCACATGGAAAGTTATAAACTCTATTAAAAATAACAAAATTTTATAATAAGGCCAAGATTATTTTATTATTATAAGGGTGAATTAGAATGGCCATAAAAGAAAATAATCCAATTAACATGAAGTGCACTAGTATGAATGATCAATAAGAAATATGTGTGAATAATTTTCATTTGTGAGGGTATTTGTTTTTGTTGAAAGGGTATGTTTTATGTGTGTTATTATATGTAAATGTGTTTAATCGGAATTATTTTCACTGTATGTCATTCGGCTGGAAAAGTATGCCACATATAATAAATACTTGCTGACAGCAGCAGCCATTGTTGAAATTTCGTGTTTCAATTTGTAGGTAGCAATGCTCTGTGATAAGGAATAATATTAAAATCAGGTTCCCAATTAACTAATATTACTAATCGCTTTCCTATACAGGAGCGACTTCGCGAACCTACAGAGAAAATAAAAATTTGTACTACGGAGAACATAAATCGAATCAATATAGAAGTCGTGGCGGAGTATTGGCGGGGTATTCTAGAGCATAGGTTTGTTTTAACGCAGTGCGGAATAGAAATATAATTTAGTCGTAATTATCAGTATTATTTCTTGGAAGTGGGTTATATTTCATCACACTAAAGTTTTGTCGAGTTTCTCACAAAACGTACCAACTTCTTCCTACGTACAGGCGTGGATACCTTCACCACAGTTACTGAACTCTGAACTAGTTTTCTGGAACTGGAACGTCGCATCTACAATTCTTTCAGACATCCCAATGATTTCCTCAATATTCTCATTAATTTGTAGTAGAGTAACGAATCCTACTCCTTCTCAAAATGTTTCCCCCACATAAGCAAATATTTTGCAGTCTGGATTTTCCAGTATTTCGTTTTTTTTTTAACTTCAGACAGACCAAGAATGTCGAATTTTATTTTTGTTAGGGTTTCATCTAATTCAATGTATTTACATTGGTCGAGCAAACTTCTAGCGTTCAATGTGGCTATTCTAATTTTTCTTTGGTTTGTGCGATGAGAGCCGAAGGGTATTAGTTTTTGGAGAATTGATCTTTGCCTGGTACTTCTACATGGTCCATTTGCCATTGATTTGCAAGTTTTGGAAACATTTCTTTACTCAGCTACCTTTTAAATGTTCTTCCTATTCTCTGACTACAATTTCTTTTTGTATGAACTTATTTATCCTTTCAAGTCATGTCATCCTCGAAGTAGCAGTCGTAACCTTTCAATTTATATTTGTTCCTCGTGATAGTTAACTTACCCTTTATTGTTCTCTCTTTGATACGCTCTATTCCCCTCTCTTTCCTGTTCTTGCACACGTACGTCGGATTAAGAGTATTCGATGCCTACTGCCATTTTTTAAAGGATAGAGTCAACTGTGCCGTTAAGGTCTGTCTATATTTCTCTGCACCTATTGATTACATTGTCTCTGCATCTACTGATTACATCTACTGATTACAAGTATCATTTATCGTCTTCTTCTCTCTCCCTATTTCCTTTTCAAGTTTTCGTTGCATTTGTGTACTTTTTTCTTCTTTGTTATTCTTCTCGAGTCTCGGAAGACTGCCGCGCCTTTCAAATAGTTTTTCAGACTCTTCTAACTCTTTAACCCGGACATTTTCCGCGAGGATAATTTTTTTCTCTAATATCTGTTAGTTCCTTTGAGATTTCCTCTCTTTGCAATTAATTAGTACAAATAATGGGTGCACAAAGTGTCCGCATTTGAGAATACAGTGTTTCTAATATAACCAGTCATTCCTATAGGGGTGACGTCCCAGGAGATTCGGCATCTTAAAAATTTCTTCAACAATCTGTAGCATTGTTTGAAGTATTTTTTTATTCCTAGGAGACGTGTTAACTCTTTATGATAGTTTTGATATTCCAGACTCTAATAATTCATACATAGAATACATTTAGTATTCAATATGTTAATAACTAGAGTCCGGAATTTTGGATCTAGTTTTTATGGACTCTTGTTATTATGGACTTTTAACAATAAGAATCTCTTTGCTGAGCTTCTGGAAGTGTTTTAGTTTATTTTCATTTTGCCTTTTTGCCTAATGTATCTCTGGTGCCTATTTTAAAGACTTTGCACTAGTCATTGTTTTTCCCTTTATCATAATTGTTTTTTATCTTCGCGTTGATGTCTTTCATTCTCAAAACTTACATGTAAGCCTGGCCAAAAGGGTAAGTAGTACAAACGAGGTTTTTCTTTCTTTGCATACGGAGTCGTGATTGTAAACAGGAAGTGATCTCAGGCTCTAGGATTAGAAAGTGTTGAAAACTGCTACGAGAAAGCCAGACGATACCGTCAAAATTCTTATATTTCTTCCATTATTTCATTGGTGCCGACCGGCGTGCTTCGACTTCGAGAAGTCCTTCCCACGCCTCCAACCTCTTTCGAGGACAGACCACTCAGTACATGATGTGGTATGTCTCGGCTCAGGGCCGGCGATTACACGACTTCGAAGAATGAAATTAATAGTAGTTTTATCAACTTTTCGTTCGAGAATTCAAAAGAGAATAGTTCAGTCCGTACTAGGCCTTCACAGGAACAGCTTTGTGAAGGAAATTAATTTCTAGTCCTCGTGATGAAATTTATATGGTATTAAAAATAACTTACATTAGTAAAAAGTTTCATTTCCCATTGACAATTTTGTTTGTAGAAAATTTACGGAACGTGGTTACATGAATAAAGAATACAAGGAAGGTCAAGTTTCCATAACAGTATCGATGTAATTTTTAGTGTTAGGATTATTTAAAGCAAATAAATTATTACGAAAATTTTTGAACACATGATTTTTAAATTATTTGGCATATTTTGCATACTTATTTTTGCCTCTATATAGACATAATAAATGCATTTTTTCATGTCTATTTAGTAAAACTAAATGCATTTTTACCTCCTAATTTTAGAGGGGGGAATACCTTAACTTCCATGCTCTATTATTTTTAATATGTCTATATGTCGAAAAATGTATCCTTATAAGTGCGTTTATGGACGATGCTCAGTTCGAAAATACATTCGTCTTTACTCGTAATGACGGGGCTGGAATTAATTCTCGATAAACGGGTCAACGTAGGCATGCTCAGCCTTTGTGTGTAGATATATATTTGCGTTACGACAAGATGAAGGGCAATCACATTTCTGAGTCTTCTTTTCCATTTTACTTTTTATTTACATAGAACATATTTTACCAGTGTATGAATAAAACATACTACGATAATGAAATGATAACATTAAATAAACAATGAACACAACTGATTTCATGTTAAACAATTTGCATGATTGTCAGATGGTTTGGAGAGCCACTTGCCCAAATGTATAACAATTTTTCAAATTGTCAGGTCAAAAAGGGAATAAAATCATTGAACACATTTAAGGGGGAAAATGTTTTATTGTGTAAGTTTACAGGGCACCATTCCAAATTTTCAAGAGGCCCACATTCCGCCGCCCCCCCTGCGCACGCCTATTCTTGTCAATCTTAAAAGGCATGGGGAGGCACTAGGTATACGGGCAGTTAACGCCGTCTGTGACGCCAATGGGCTCCATTACGAGCGAACGTGACCTCGCGAACTTCAATAAGCCCATGTCCGAAGGCACGTGCAGACGTTTTCCTCCTGTGCTTGTGTGCAATATACGGGTCTGCATTCATTCCTTCTTATTTTCATAGTGGCTTCCTAGGCGAGAACATCAGAGAATTTTACATTCAGGCTGATATCTGCTGACACCCGTGTAATAATGTGTTGTCAAATGCAAAACGATTTTTTTTCTCAATAATTATGGGATCCCGTCATTATAAATGTGTGTAGGACTTCTCTGAATTTCACACATTGAATTTTTGCACAAGAAATTTTCAACCACGAAAAATGAATCTTACAATTATAAAGAGAGACAATACTACAACAAACAATAAAAAAGAATTAGGAAAGATAAGTTTCGAAAGGTCCTATATCAATTCCTTGTGGAATCTCTGACATAATTCCATCGTAAGTCACATACCGATGTTTGAAACCTGTTGTCCTACTTGTTTTCTTTGCGAAGGAACTCTCTATTCCAAGCCACATCACGTATATCTAATCCCAATTTAATTAACTTCTCAACAATTGGTTTAAGCAGAACGACATCGAATATTCATGCAAAATCAACCATTATAGCACTTACCCATTACCTCGTGGCAACTGCGTCAGCTAACTTCTTTAAAAGGGAAACAACTTGATTTTTGGAAGAGAATTTCCTTCTTCAGTGTTGCCCATAAAAAGTCCAATTTTCCCCCATTAGCATCGTATATATTGGGATATCAAGTGTTCCATTATTTTTCACACTACTGAAGGGAATAGTAGCTACCTTCCAAGCCACTTCACGTACATCTAATCCCAATTTAATTAACTTCTCAACAATTGGTTTCAGCAGAACGACATCGAATATTCATGCAAAATCAACCATTATAGCACTTACCCATTACCTCGTGGCAACTGCGTCAGCTAACTTCTTTAAAAGGGAAACAACTTGATTTTTGGAAGAGAATTTCCTTCTTCAGTGTTGCCCATAAAAAGTCCAATTTTCCCCCATTAGCATCGTATATATTGGGATATCAAGTGTTCCATTATTTTTCACACTACTGAAGGGAAGAGTAGCTACCTAGACGCTGGACACTTTCGCCACTTCTGAATATTGGACCTTTTCTTTTGGTTTAAGTTGATTCTCCACAGACGAATGAAATATTGAAACGTGTGAAGATCTATATTTATTACACGCTTCTGCTTCAGACCGGTCCTCGCCGAAAAGTGAGATTTTATACTTCAAATATTTGAAATTTCGAATTTTACGCTTTATTTCCTTTGCGTTTACATATATATTTATAGAACGCCGACCATTTATTTTTATCATATTTTTCGAAAATCATTTTTATATTTCTTTTCTGTTTTTAATTCTCGAGATAGAGTTCTGAGGTAGTATCATTATATGCATGATCCCCTGATGTGAGTATACCTCGTTTTCCCCTTTATGAGTCTAATTTTTATTGAAATACTCTGAGTAAGAATTATTTTTCTAAAACCTAAACGCTGCAAATGCTGCCTGTAGTTCGTTTCCCTTCACTTCTTGGAAATTCCGCTATCATTCCCTGAGGTATACGTAAATCTTTACAAGATCGGTTTTCCTGTATTTACATATTATTTCTTTCGCGTTTCCTCTCTTATTTTTCTCTACGTAACTCAACAAGACAGATTTGTAGTCGCTAATGCTTTCAAGCACGACACATGAAAAGAATATGTCTGCAAAGTTGACGAGGAAAATGTCTAGCACAGCGTTCTGCCGGGTCGCTTAAAATATTGTTAAACAAGTACGGCTCCTAAGGCAAACATAATACACTGAGAAAAATTCTTGTTTGCAGCCTACCGATTGGTGCATGCTCCATTCTGGCAGTAAAAGATGGCTCAAGCAGCACACGGCTATTTGAGCACATTTGCTCAACAGCAAACGGCTCACAGCTTGCTACAGCATTGTGGAGTTTATTTCCAACTGTTCATTCATTGTTGGTGAATACAAGTACGCCTAAATCAGAAGTCGGTTGATAATGATAATAATAATCGTTAATTTCTAAATTGTTAAACAATAACAAACTTTAATCATTATATTAATATGTGAAGAGAAAACTTTGTACCCTATATAAGCATACAATTTGGTATAGTTAAAGTTTATGTGGAGAAGGAGCGCAGAAAGCTAAAATTTATAAAAGGTGTTACAAATAAATTAAATAATATTTCAATATATGTTGCAAAAGCAACCCACAATACGCTCCAACACACCATTATCATGCCTAACTCGAAAACGCATTTCAAAGCATTAAAAGCATGTTTTCGTGTCCCGAAGGAACAAGAATAGTAGTTTATGCAATTAGTTTATAATGTTGACCTTTTGTGCACGAATAAGAAAATAGTCTATTACTAAACGAACGACGAAGGAGTGAGTTTAGTAATAGACTATTTTCTTATGAGTGCAAAAAAGGAACATTATAAACGAATTGCATACGCTATTTTTTTGTATAACATCATTATAAAGTTATAAATGAAACGAAGTAAGTGTAAGTAAAGTTTTATAGTTGGCAACATGGACGTTGGTATTATGACGTCACAACTGTGACAGCGGAGAGCCGATTCACGCGCGCATTCGAATGAAAGATGGCGTCGTTACCAATGGTAGTTTTAGAAAAAGCCTCGAAGGCAGAAGAAAGTTTAATACCTAAAAAGTCGAGTGCATTGTATGAGAAGGAATATATAAAATTTAGGAAGTGGATGGAAACAAATAATGTAAATATTATATGCGAGACAGTTGTTCTGGCATATATACCTGAGTTGGTAAGTTTGTCATACTTTTTATGATTAATACTAGTGTCGAGTTCTCATTTTCTAATTTATGTTATTTTGAAGTCTGCAGTATGTAAGGCATCATCTTTGTGGTGCAGTCATTCAAAATTGAAGACTATGCTGAAAATTAAAGATGGAATTGACATCTCTGCTTATAACAAAGTTCAGTTATATATGAAACAAGCTAATGTCGGCTATGAAGCTGAAAAATCTATGATATTATCGAAAGATGATGTGTAGTGGAAGCAGATGATGAGAAATATCTCTTAATGAAGGTAGAATAATAATATTTTGTAGAAATATTTATTTTAACTATTGAAATATACATTTTTGCACATTTGTTTACTTTCTGAAACCAGTTCTACAGATCTGTCTTTCTGTGAACAGTAGACGTTCGTCATGACGTCATGTCGCGTTTAATAATGGCGATGACGTCATGTAGCGTGCGATAAAATACTGGATTATGCACGATCCGGGGTATCGAAAAGGGTCGTTTATAATGATGGTATACAAAAAATGTTGTTTTCTTCAAATTTATATATTTTTTTGAATTTACAAATCTTCAAACTTTGGGTCTCCAGGCGGCCGTGCGTATACAGCATCGCGAGTTGTATCGAAATATTTCTAATTGTTACAGTGTGCTACTAATCTACAAATTTTGTATACATAAATATAATTTCATCACCCGGTTTATTTATCAAGATAACAGATAAGAACTGCAATTGCAGTTGTTAATATTTTAAATATGGCTTCTTCTGACAATAAGGGAAAACTAACCTCCAACCGAACCAACACCCAAGAAAGTGCATCGGAGATAAAAACATCAAAACAGTAGCAGAAGAATCTTCATTCAACTAGACATCCACAACATACAGTAGCACCAGAAATCAACATACCCAAGTAAGAAAATCTTATTCTAATGCAACTACATCAGACGTCTTTCCATCAAAAGAACAAGCTGCTATTATTGAGTCTCAAGAAGGGTTATCCATAAAAGATTATATTAGTAAAATAGCAACGATTGTAAATTCCAAAGATTTATATCCCGTATGTCAAATAACTGAATTTGTAAATTTTTTGCCAACCAAGCTATCACTGACAGTTTCGTAGAACATAATCCAACAATAGAAATTAAGAACTACAAAGTAGGTGTTAGACAGTTCATCAGCAATCACAAAAGGGTGATAACCTCAAATGTACGCCCAGTTATACCGCATGAAGTAATAGAAAAAGAAATAAATGATTGACAGTGGTATCACAATATCGACTGAAATATCTTTCATAAAAGTTGGTATAAGTGAACCTGGTTTCTCCCATATAATGAGTTTTCGAAGACAAGTTTATATATCCCTGAACATATTTAGAAACTACCAACATCTACCTTAATATACTATGATAACATATACAGGATATTCTTCACCACAGACAACATATCATATTTTATTTGTAAAGACATTGGTCATATTGCAAATCAGTGTCCACTGAAGCCCATAAATAATAATAAAACTGAAGAACATCACACCCATTCTCCAACCCAGAATTCAACAGCTAATAGCACATCTTTATCACATCAATTAGATAATCAACACGAAGCTCCTTTATTCAAGAACCTACAGTTCCCACCTCTTCAAAAGAGAGCCTACCCTACTGATTCATCGTCACAAGAATCACATACTTTAATGAAGAAACAGACAGAATTGAACACCAAAAAGCTCAACCAACGAAGAAGAAGAAACCAGAAAAAATGAACCACTAAAAACTCAAGACATTACACAAAAGAAAAAGTAGAAGAACAAGTTACACCAATCAAAAGCAACATAGACAAAATTTTAAAAAAAGGATCAAGACAAATTTCCATTAAATTACCAACAATTTTCACTATTCTTGGACAATTGTTTGGTGCCAGGGATGTCTCAATTGTGGCCAAAGAATTCACAAATGATCTACAAGCTATAGTATTAATAATGAAAGAAACTTACCCTCTTCTTACAGACAGAGCAATAAAAAATAGATTCACTAGAATAATAGACTCAACAAAGCAGTAACTTTGCAGAAGGCTATTTTGTTTGTCACTAAATTATAGAAAAACTACTCGTATTTTCAAAAAATTAAGCATGATCTTATTTGAAGATGTATTTTTGATAAAAATTGAGAAAACCAGCTGCCATGTATCACCGCCCAAAGTGCATTTTTTTGACATTTTCCTAATTTTTCGAATAGAACGGAAATATTAATTTTAGAATATTAAAGAAAACAAAAACCTCGTCCTAAATGGCAATATTTTTAAAACATTGTAATCGTTTTTAAGAAAATGGCGTTTAAACGAAATTTGACTTTCTTTTTCACAGAAAATTTTTGAGTTTTCAAAAAACTGGATTTGAAGTCATTTAAAGCACTTACATTCACAAATATAATAATGTTGACAAATTGCTGGTAATGTGCATATTAAAGATTTAATAAACCTTTCAAAACAAGTCAAAAAAATTCCATTTTTGTAATTTTTGAAAAAACAAAAGAATAGAGCAATAAGGCGTTTATGTCATCTCATAGAGTACATTTAGTACTATCCCTACCAAAAATGTTAAAGAAAAAACTTTGAGCCGTTTTTGAGAAAATCTTGGTTTTGTAATTTTTTTAAATTGCACATATTGCACGCAATGTGTATTTTTTGTAAATTTACATGACCTTAATGAAAGAACTCGCTTTTGAGAAGAAATTTTATTTGGAGGAAAAATCTCTATCTGCAATTTTATAATTGGAGGAAGATGCCGACAAAAATTCAAACATTTGCAATTTCCGAAAATTCAGAGTTTTCAAACGACATGAGACCTACACCGTTCTCTTAAATGACCTTCAGACTATCCAACCTCAAAATTGAGTCAAAATTGTTGGCGTCATTTTTTTTTAATTTTGAAAATGCCCCAGGGGCTTAATATAATATACCCTCCAAAATTAAAATATCGGTTTTAAATTCAAGGGGCGGCGAGATCATTCAGATCGATCGGGGAATAGCAATTTTGGAGAAAATCGGCTGAACGGTTTAGTCGCTAGCGTTGTTCACAGACGGACGGACGGACGGACGGATGGACGGACGGACGGACGGACGGACGGACGGACGGATGGACGGACGGACCGACGGACAGACGGACAGACGGACAGACGGACAGACGGACGGACAGACGTTTTGCTTTCAATTGGTTTTTCAGTATAAGGACCTACAAAATAGGGATTTTGGCTGCACCACGTGTTAGGTGATTTTTTTCTTAACTTAGCAACTGGATTTATCCACTTTTTCGTTACCAGGGCCCTGTAATAAGAGTTTTTCTGCTGAAAATCCGCCGTTTTTCGCGCATCATTACATAACTTTCCCTATACCGCAAAGTAAAATTCAGTTATTGTTTTAACTGGAGGTGCTACAACAGCATATAAATTCGCAATACTATCATTATTTATTATTATAATGTTGCAATTTCTGCCTTTCTTAAACTTCAAATACCACTTGAGCTCATTAATAATTGAATTTTTTTAATTTGAAAGTCGAAATGATAATATTTTTTGCTATTGAATTCAGTGTATTAAAAGATATTCCGTGTATTCACGAACATATCCTAATATAGCATTTAAATATAACATGTTTTAGCCTCAAAAAGCATTAGTAGTTAATAATACGAACGAGCAGGAGCTGCGGTATTATAGTGGTGTCGGCTGTCGCCACTGTCTGTTGTTGCTAGTGCGGTGCTGTTAAAGCAACAATGGACGATTCGTTTGTCATATACATTTCACAATCTAGTAATTCTGATAGCGCTGGCCATCAAATGCAATTGACTATCCCTAGAAATACGAAGAGAGGTTCAAGCAGTCCACCACCTTGATATTGCTTACTGCTCATTTTATTCATGTGCTCTACATTGTTGAGAATTAATGTAATTGTTGAGGTAGTTTCGCTCTTCGTTTTCCACAACAATGGCAGAAGATATGTGTATCAGTTTTTTTTATTTCTGCGTTTTTCTAGTACAGATTCGATAAACTCTCCCTTCGTAAAAGTAGTTTTCCATAGTTATTATAGTGCTGGATTATTTTTCCCCTTTCATCTAGGCATATTCAGGAAAATTTTATTTGTTTGCCTTGACAATGTTATCAGCATTCATTCTTTTTCGTAAAGGCCCTTGAACAGAACTGGCTGTAAGAGTGCGACAATTTTTCAGTTATTGACTGAATATTTTAGAAATGATGGCTGGATGGAAAATAGAAGGTTGCTTGTGAAGAAGAGTATAATGAGATTGAGATTAAAAGTAGATTGCTCGAAGGAATTTGTATTTCTATGTGTTCAGTAAATACATTATCTCTTGATAGGAACATACACAATATTTTTATACGAATTATACGAGAGGGCTCGATGAGCCTCCCCTTCGGAACAGACGTTTCTATGTATCATCTCCTGATGCTAAGATTAATAGTCTAAATACTGTAATATTGTAATATCCTTCAAACCTACTCGTGTTAACATGAATTACACTTCCATTCACTTTTTTTGTTATTTAAGGTCGCATCAACTACTAGGTTATTAGCGACCACCCTTCCTCTCTTTGTCTTAACCCGTTTGTGACCGAGTTTATTTTTTTTCAAAATACGGAGTGTTCCAATATTGGAACACCAGGCACGAACGGGTCCAGGGTTTTTCAACAAGGCCACAATTTATAATATTGTTTCTTTATTTAAACTTAAAAGGCTATAATTTGGTTATTTTCTTTACCAGAACAAAAGCTAAATAATTAGGATAGAGTATATGCAACTTTGTGTTATATTTATCGCACTGATTGGTTGTGTTGTATTTACACATTGCACACCTTCCATACTTTGTGGCCGGAGAACTCCAGTGTCCTGTTCTATCAAATCTCACAGAAGTTAATGTGGGAAATATCAGTACTGTGCTAGTTTTAGGTCTTCCACCTGATGACTTTTATACTTTTGAAGATAAAAGGTGATCCATTTTTTGACCTTGCTCTTTCTAAGTGCCAGCCATTGTGATTAGTGGTATCAATATAGAGCATAAATACGGCCACCGCCACTTTTTTGATCTGATTTCAATTTTATAGCACTCCAAATTTTCGTCCATTCTATTAACACCTCCCATGGATTTATTATTTTTTCCAACTGTGTTAGGTTGTACAGCGAAAACTTTCTTTTTCTCACTTGAAAGCAATATCTAATAGGTTTACAGCAAACAAGTTGCTCGGCTCTATGCCTTCCAGAATACGGTACCATGCTCTCATTTAGAGCCAAGTGTTCTTAGTAAATGCAGTATTTTGCAGATCGTTTATTCACTAAGGAAATGCGAGGTGTTAGTTTTGCATATCTGTCATTTTGTTTCAGGTTATTTTCTGCGCAATGAGCATACTTTTTTATCAATTCAAACCTGATTCTTCTCATTGCCGAACTGACAGCTTTATTATAATTCACTGAGTCTGTTGCCCAAAACATTCTCCATCTTGGTACAATATTGTATCTCGATAAAATCAGAATTCCAATGAAACATTTTACTTTCTCAGAAGAAAGTGTAAATGTGTAATCACCTTTCTGCTGAACGTACAATACGAACATTTTTGTAGGAAAGTCTTAAGTGTCATTATCAAAAACTAGTTCCAAACAACACTAGGTCATTTGGTACTATACTACGCACTCGTAATATTGAAATTTGTAAAGTGAGGATTTATGTCCATTTTTTTCGTTTTCTTTGTTCTTATATTGGAAACAGGCACGCCTAGATAGAGTATTCTCTTGAATGCACTCATCAGTATCCGGAGCCAATATTACTCTCTAATTCAGTCACAGATGTGTCTTTCAGTCTTACTAAAACACATAATTAGAGTCTCGCGTATTGATCTAAGTTGGGTTCCAGGTATATTTTTCAGTGTGCCGCCAGTCTTCATCACCGCTGTCCTCAACACTGATACATATATCTTCTGGAAACATAATGAAGATACACGCACTGAATTAATCATTATCCTCCTCCAGAATCGCAATTATTTGTTGTGTAGTTAATAATCTGAGAGTAGAAAAGATATATTAATTTTGAAACATGGTACCGTTTGTGCCTTGTGTTCCAATATTGGAACATTTTAGAAAAATTTTTTCTAGATCAGCTAAATAGTAATATTTTCAAGATTTGACACTTTACTGATAAAAAGACAATGTCGTTAACTATTCTCATCTGGAAATTCGAACCCTCGGGTGAAGTTCTAGGAATAGAACGAAGCCTCCACGTTCTAGGGGCCAAATGGGGTAAGGGGTCAAATTATATCGAAGTACAATATGGGACAAGGGACAAGGGGACAATATGGGGCTAAGGGACAAATAGGACTAGGGGTCAAAACGAGACAAGATGGACGTCGTCGGGGCAAAACAGGACAAGGTGCAAACGGAAGTGGGAGACAAATGGGGCAAGTGGGACCAATGGGACATGGGGGACAAAATGGACGAATTGGGCCAAAAAGGACACGGGTCAAGTGAGACAAAAGAGACATATTTATCCAAAGATTTACGGACACTGGTAAAATCGAAATCCGAGAGTCCGCTAAAATATTTTTGATGGACTCCGGAGCATTTTAGCAGCCAAGCTATGGAGGCATTCTTAAAGCGTCACTTAGATGATTGGTTGCTAAGGAGCTAAGTGCGTGTTTAACGACATAAATAACAAAAAATTGGGGAGTTTTTGCAAGACGGGAAATCCATTGTCGTAGTACGTAAACATTATCGGCACTGGGAAATAACGTATCTTCAAAAAATGAGTTTTTGCAAGTCGTACAATCGAATACATACGTTAAAACTAGAGCCTCAATATATACATAACCTCAGATTTAAACAATTAGTTTATTCGTGACATATTGGAATTAACTTGAGAAAAAAATTAACCATTAATTTCCTGCGATATTATGTTGGTATTATGGATATTGCATTTTTCATTACTTCCAAGCTCATTGTGTGTTAGTATTGAATTTCTGTTTACTGATGGCGGCGAAAACTACGTTAAGTGTAAGTTATGAACACATTTGTTGTAGACGACAAAACAGAGAATGACGTGATCCGTCAATCGAAATCCCGTCATTTGATGCCGGCGCATGCGCAGTGCAATTTCCCCCAGAATTGTGGTGTTACGCGTTTCAAATCCACGACTTGCAAAACTCTCTAATATTTTTAAGAGAATAAATATAAAAGAAAAAATAAATATAATAATAAATAAAAATAAATAAACGTTTCACAGCAATACACCAACACACGTTTTAAATTTAAATTCACTTTGAGCTATGCTCTTGGATCCTACTAAGTAATTGTCTGGTCCTTAAGAGTCTGCCACCTCGACTCGCGCTGACTCTTGTTGAGCGTCACTAACACACACGCATACGTAGCTGGTTTTCCATGCACTGATTACATTTGTTCTTCACCAGCACTCCTCGTCACTCGGAGTGGCACACGCAGCGTTGTTTCATTACAGGCACTGTGGGTGGCGTTTCTATGATTGGCGGTGCACCTCGGGGACATGCACCTCGGTGCACAGCTCAAGCATCACTTGTAAAACTCATTAAAAATTGTAGAACATCAGATGCAAAAAATAATTATTTTAAGGCTAATATATAAACAAATTCGACAATTAACTAGTAGTGCTACAGAATAGCACAGACTTTCCCGTATTAGTATTATATTTCCTTTGCTCTCGGCTAGCTATTCGGACTTGCCAAATACTCTTGCCAGCTATCGCCACCCAAAGTACTTTGACATTTTCTTAATTTGTCGGTTGCGTAATAGTAAAACGGAAATATTGTTTTCAGAATATTAAATAACAGTAAAACCTTCTCCTAAATGCCAATTTTCTTTGAAAACATTGGAGCATTTTTTAAGAAAATGGCCTTTAAGCGCTACTGGTAATTCGAAATCTGAAGTTCTTCTTCACAGGAAACTGTTGAGTTTTCAAAAAACCTCATTAGAAGGCATTTTAACTCACAAATCTATCAATTGTTTTTTGATGTTAAATACATTAATTAATAAAAGAAACTATAAACATTGGCATTCTATTTAATAATCTTCCTAAAAAATGTTAATTTTTTCAAAGAAAACTTTTGCAAGCTTAAACTAATGTATTGCTTACAGGACTTCTAGACACATTAGCAATTCAACTAGTTTTAATTAAAAGATTTTAATAAAATGAATCCATTTAGCCACTCAATATAAAATGCAATGATTTCTGTGCGTAATCGTTTATATGAGCTACCTAAATGTAAGATGCAATTTCATAACATTTAATTACACAGTCATTTACGTATATTCAGTGTCATGGTATATGGATACGAGTTGTCACAAAAGTACGTTTGAAGCCATTTAAAATAGTAATATATACTCTTTAACGTTCTATAGTCGCTAAACAGCAACGTGTTTTCTATGTAAAAATAGAAAATAAATCCTTAAGTTTTGGAAATTCTTGTTTATTTTTCAACTCTCAAAATGTTTACCCAAAAAGCGGAACTCATTTTATTAAAAAACGGGTAATCGACGTTCTACGGAATTGTTTCATATTCTTTGAAATTGTGAAAGACTATAATACGGAATATATTACTGATTGCTATCATATGCATAGATAAGTGGCCTTTCGTTCAGTGAATATATGTATTTTTTATGTCTCCCAACAGGGATAAAAATAATTATTATCACATACGTTTCGAATAATTTCTAAAAGTCTAATTTGTAAACAGAAACTCTACTAAATAAAACATATTTATCTTATCACTGCCATCATCTCGTAGTTCACCAACAACGTAGTTTTCAAATATCCATTGCGACATTGTTGCGGAAATTTCAATTAAGTTTTGTGGCTTGCTTGAAATAAATAATTGTATATTAAAAATTGTAATTATATATTATAAAATACAATTTTGTTGGATATATTAATCGCGTAGATACCTATGTGTTTTATAATTGTCCTAAATATAAAGAATAACATTCTTTATATATTTAAGCTAAGACAGCCAGTTATTTTACATTATATAAAATTTTATGTAATTAACATCATGCATTTTCGTTTTTTATTCTCTATATTTCAGAATCCTAAAATAGGTTACCAAACAAATTTTTAGCACTGCTTTAAAATTCTCATAGTTTTAAAATTCTCTTAGGTTAAAGTTTTCTTAGGGGAGCAGGTGACTTAAGTTTGATGACCAACTCCACAAATACGCATTTTTTTGGAAAAATTTAACATGGCCTTATTTGAAGATGTTTTTGATGAGCATATTTCATTAAGAAAAACTATTGTATCTTCACAATTGTAGTAGTAGGAAAAGGCCGATTTTTTTTATTTTTTAATTTTTGCAAAGCAGGCATTTTAACGAACATGAAATCTGCATCATTCTCTTAAGCTTCCTTTATCCTTCCCCTATCTAAGGTCCCAATTTAATTAAAAAATGTTGTGCAGCTTTTAAAAAATGGTTTAAAAAAATAAAAATTGCCAATGTTTGACTCAAAATGTGGCAAAAAACTCATGGTTTTCGAAAAATTGAACATGGCTTAAAATGAACTACTCATATTTTTAAAAATGGGCATGACCATTACATCCAACTAATTTCTTAGACCAGATTTCATTTAACAAAGAAAAACAATTATCATAAGTAATATCACGAGAAGTGCTGTGCTAGCCGGTAAATTCACGACTCGCTTAACGAGGAGTGAATTTGCCGGCTAGCACAGTACTTCGAGTGATATTTAGTGTGACTATTTCACGAATAAACACATTACATGATTTGAAAGGATAATTTAAATCACAGGAATTTCGAAAGAGGGAAATATTACTCAAAATTACAACCGAAAAATGAAAATCTTTCATTCAGCTCCGACTTATCACTGCCTCCTGGAATAACTTATAATCAAGTAACATTTGAATAACAGTTTAATGCAGATAATAATTTCAAATATGTTTCAATTTTATTATAATAAAACTTTCGAAAAACAATAACAAGGCTACTTAAAAGGACGTTTATTAAAAGCACAATCATTAAAGTTGTAGGAAGTTGTTTTCCAAGTCTTGCCCTTTCGTGGAAGTATTTGAAATGGAAGATGTACAAGATGAATTAGCAGCGGAATTCGTCGATTTCGAATGGATTGAACACACGTGTGCACTCATTAAAGTATTTTCCTGAATAATTTTTTATGTAACGTTCCACATTGTTTTGATAGCATATTCTTTGTACTCTTCACCATTTGATCTTCGTATATTACCTAAAATATGTGTAAATTCTTCATTTGTAGTTTGCGCTGTCCATTTGTATTTTCTTTCTTCGCAAAATTCTTGAAATTGCTTCCACACGCTTTCTTTGTTCCTTTTGCTGTTTTCGGCGCTGAATTTTTAATAATATATTTTATTTCAGAATTTTAAACATAACCAAAACGACACATTTTAAAATTATATTGATGCACACAAGATATTTTGGAGGTGAAACAATTGCTATCGTAATCTTAAAAAGGTAGACAAAGGTTTTACAGCGATAAAAAAGGTAAACAAACTGATGGGGATAAACATCTGGGATTGGCTTAATTTGAATATATCCTTGCTTACCATTGGCTACTTACATGAGTGAAATAGTCAATATAATATAACCCGAACAAGTGGAGTGTAGAACTGGCGAGGAGGGCAGCACTGCTATTGGTTTTGCTTTGGAGAGAAAGAGAAAGCTGTTGGTACACTCAGTGCAACTGAAAACTGAAGCACTAATCTTGACCGAGGTCAGAAGTCGTATACAGAAGCTCTCTTGTAATGCCATCTTATGATCACAATACCCGTCAATTTAGTCAACTTAAAACCACCGGGAAATGCCGACGCGTCGATAATTGTATTAATAAATACTGGTAATCTTATAAAGAATGGAAATATTTTGAGTTACATTACATTAATTGGCCTTCATAAAAAACATCCAGGATTTTTTTCTTTAACTTCCAGACAAATTAAGTGCTTTTTGGGTGATTAACTTAATATATGTTAAGAGAAATTATCTGATGGAAAACTAATTGGGCTGAGTGGCTTTACGTACTATGTTATGAAAAAAATGTTGTATTGCTTTGGAACAGAAACACGAATGTTCCTGACTGTACCTCCCCGGCAATAACGCGCGACGCAACTGTCACCGTCGGTAGTTTTCAGATGTGCCGGTCTCTCTTCAGTCCTTCATTCGTTTGGTCGGGTTATAATTCTGTAATCTTAATTTTTGTTGTTGTTTGAAATTTTCGAAATCCAGAGATTTTGTCTGTCGAAAATTCGCCGCTTTCCAGTGCACGATTACAGTACTCGATTACACTCTTTTTACGAAGTAAAAACAAACAAGTTAAAAGCTGATCTTATGCGCTCAAAATACACCTTTTAAAAACTTTATGTTATTGTCCAAGAATGGAATGTACGTCTAAAAACCAAGAGTACTTCAGTACCCTTTCATGTGCACACATGTGCGAAATTTTCGCACGAGTTCAGCTAGTGTTAAATTACTGAATTTCTTGGGAGTGGTGAATTTGTGACGCTTTTGATGGTGCCGCAGTGCTGTTCCTGTGGACGTGGGTGGGCTTCGGCGTGCTGGGCGGCGCCCATCGCCTCTGGTCGCACCGCTCCTACAAAGCAGTTCTCCCCTTGCGTATCATCCTCATGATGGGGAACAGCATGGCCGGGATGGTAAGTGCCGCTCTTCTGAAAATTTCCTCTGAGGATAACCAGGTGATTTATATACAACAGCTAACGCAACATCTAAATTTGTGCTTGGCTTTCCAACGGCTCTTAAAGGCTGGGTTACAAACGAAATTTTCACGTTGTGTATGCCAATTGGAAACCTTGCGGGCGACACATTGTTAATGTAGATAATAAATCTGTACGTTTGTGAGACCTGCACAAATTCGAAAGCTGCTATATAATTTAGCTCGAGTAATCAATTTTACAATCATAGGATTTGATTTTCCTTTTTATGCTATTTTCTTAATCAAGTAGAAATGTAGTGTGTTCTTGTTTCTTTCTCGAGCACAAAAATTTCTTGTTAATATTGTCGACGTGTTTACGTGAATTGTTACGAACTTCATTGCATTATATGACTTGTATTGAATAAGATTCTAACTACTCTGTCACATAGACATGTATATTATCAACTGATTCAATAATGTTCATAGGATAACATGTTGCTGTTGTACGAGAAACACTTCATATTTCGTTATGTAAACTGTATTTTTATTAACATTTTTGAGTGGCTTAAACGTACATTTATTTTTCGACAGACTCTGTCGGATTTTTCGATTTCCATTTCTGCAACATTATTAACATCATGAACTGTTGGCTCCCAAAGTTCACAGTATTGTATAAAGAATAAAGGAATAATGCGAAATAATTTCCCTTTGTCGTACAAGTATTCTCGAGCGCGAAACACTACTCATTCGTTTTCCAGTAGCTCTCGCAGGCTTCATTCTCCTCAAACTGACAGTAAAACTCATTTCATACCCTACATCTGACACATTTTTACCAGTCATCAGTCATTTTTACCGGTTTTTCTACATAGCATCAAAAACATGAAATACAGCTTGTAAACATGAGTTCGATGATTCTTCCATATTTTGCTGAAAATTATATAATTTAACCAGTTAAATTATGTTCTGGACAGAAACAGCAATAATGTTAGTTTGCAAAATGCTTGAACACATTTTGCTTAGGTCATTGAAAAAAGACTGGCAAATTAAGTATAACTTCTAATAATTGTAAGTATTATTCGTCCATAATGGATATACAATCACTAAAGCCTTTAGTGATATTATATGTTATTCCTTCTTCATTCTACAACTACACAGAAAACTCTTTCATGTAACTTCAGAACAATCACGTGATGTGCGCAATGTATAAACAAGGCAATGCCGACAATTCTTTAAATGTTACATATGTAATATTCTTCATTTCATTATATAAAATATTGGAAAATTATGTATTCATGAATGTTTCAGAGCCCAATTTTCAAATTCGCACCAAGCATTCATTTGGTGTGGATAATATTATTATGCCCATGCACTGACTAGTTGTTGCAAATTTCCTTTTGTCATTATTCATCAACTTCTGAGGGGAAACTGATAGATAGACTCCACTGTATTGTACGATATTTGTTCAGCCTGCTCGCTCTTGGTGTTCCAGTACTGCATTTGGGACTGGGTAAGAGATCACCGCGTTCACCACAGATACACCGACACGGACGGTGACCCACACAACTCCAAGCGCGGGTTCTTCTTCTCGCACATCGGCTGGATCATGGTGCCTCCTCATCCGCTGGTGATTCGCGCCAGGAAAGAGGTGAACATGAGTGACATCGACAACGATCCAGTCTGCGCCTTTGAGAAGAAGTAAGTGGATGTATGTACGATGTAAGTTAGAGCGAAAGTTTACTTATTCTTTTTTGTAGATAATGGGTAAAAATAGGTAAACATGAAAACTTTTTTATTTCGGCGCCATTTCTTTATTTTTCGATACAATCATTCCACTTATTTAAGTGATTGACGTTTCCGGACATGTCAACTGCTGTGATCAATAGTCCCATTAGTATAATGAATGCCCGGAGGGGGGGCGTTCCTCAACCAACGGATGGGGAGATCGGTGCCGAACAATGCGTTGGCTGGGAGAGGTTTTCCCCTCCAGGTAGCTCCCCCAGTGGGCACCGCCCCAGCCTGGACTAGCTCTAAGTCCCGACGGATTTCCCGACGTGTGTGGTAGTGTAGTGCATGTAAGTGTAAGTATGTATAGGGGAGGGATAGAAAAAGGAAGAGAAAAGAAAGATCGTGTGTGTTTCATGGCCCGTTTTTTAGGAAACTGCTCTGACATTCACCTGGTATTAATAGGAGCAGCCACCTCAGGAACACTACCGATCAGAGATGCCAGCTGACAGAATTCTCCTCCAGACAGCGGCTGAATTTCACCCAGCTATCTAACTAGTGTCGAAAATATACTAGGGTCGAAATATACTAGTGTCAAAACTACTCGAACCCTACGACCTCTCGATCAGAGTCGCTGCAGAAGCAGTCGCAATGCTGGCACTGAGCTAAACTCAGCCGGTTGATTTATATTAGCACTTTCATACCACAAAATGAGGATTTCCATGCCTTCAAGGAAGAAGGTGTTCTGTTGGAAATTTTACTGCCTCTTACGCTTCTTCGTCATAGAATAACCGCCGACAACCCGGTATTTTAGTACTTGGCAGCATGACTATGCTAGATCCCAAGTCTCCCACACTCCAAGAATCCTCGTACAGTCCATCAAACAATCTAGACTCATTACGATCGGACTTAAATCCAAAAGGAAGAAACTTCCGAGTGGCAGTCGAGTTTATAGTGACGAAGAAGAGAAAGACGCAATATTAAAATGGGTACATTGCAATAAATGTGAATAAACACCATAGACAAGGTAGTTTTACTCGGAATCTCGCAAAGTATATTGCATGTCGTGTATGTGTGTTGTTTTTTCTGAACGCTTGAATAGTCTTGTGCTCTCAGCCATTATCTACCCCATTTTCAATTTTGACTCTTTTGCTTACAATCTGTTCTCAGAATCGCTAATAATATTTTAAATTTAATATTTTTCCTTGGTACCACAAGGTCTTCTCTGCTCCACAAATCAAAACCCTTGCTCGCGTAGGCACTCTTTGGATTTCTAATGAAGACACGAGTCTCTAAGCGATAAATATACCATTTTCAACAGACTACTGGTTTCCAAGAAGCCCACGCATCTTGAACATAAACTAGGATTGCCGTAATATTTAGATACACCACAGCAACTGTCTAATTGTATCAAAATTTCCTGTAACTTTAATTTCAATTGATACAATGATAAATCCTCGATTTTTCGAATAAGTGGAGAGCAAAAAATAACTCGAGTTTTCTTGTAATTCTCCAAATCCAGATTCGGGAGACAAGACGAAAATATAGAAAATTGAAAAACAGAAAGCAAAATTTCATCGACGCAACCTCTTCCCGCGAAGCACTGTATTTATACTTAAGTACAAATAGTTTAATTAATTTAATGTAGAATGACGTATGGTCATAATGCAGGCAATGAACGATTTTTAACATTGTCACGAAGCGCTTGAGATTAAAATCCACAATAAGTAGGTCAACAGATCCTTGCTTGTGGTATTTTTAAAATATTGACAGAGCTTTCTAGAATGTTTTAAATACAATCGACAGGAGTATCACGAGAGATGCAGATAGTGATCAACAACGCTCAAGTGGATAAAATAATTTGAAACAGTGCAACAGACAAACTGCAATCCATCGGAGAGTGTTGAATTTAGATCTAATTGCTGATTAGACAGATATCTTAGCCGCTTTTCAATCTCCGGGCCACCTAGACAATTTCAGTTGGTATTTGCAATTGAAGGGAAGCTGTGAGAAAACCCTCCGACTGTTCCTCGCAATAAGAATGGTCCAGCTTGAATTACTCTACCAGTAATAGTGGGGTCACCCACGCTGCAACGATTATAACTCCTACCTTCATCACAATGTGAAAACTACGTCCGTTCGGTCAGATCTACAACAAAGCGGCAGTTCCTTAATCATTAAGGCATACAATTAGCTAAATCGGTCGGTACTTTATTAAATTTTACTTAAAACATTTTTAAAAGTTTTGCATTTACGGCGAATGTTAAACGATATGTTATGTGCTAATTTAATTCAAATATTCACAGGAATTAGATGTAAAAATTACATGCTATATCAGAATATAGGCAAAATCGAGCCACGTTTATTCCAGGTAAGTTATAAAGTTATTACATCTACATTGGTTTACAAATGGCAGGTCTTTTACATTCAATAATAGCTTAAATATGTAATGATTACAAAATACTTAAGTTGAACTACTTTTGCCTTTTTATACATATAAAAATTATGCAAAACTTAGCCATCCGATTTAGCCGACTCTGTGCAGCCAAGGTAACTCGATCTCGTGTACGAGACTGTATCCTCGTTTCCAACTTTACGTGCAAACTAGTGGTGCTGCAGAATGGCGCAGACTTTCTCGTACTAGTTAGTTTTCTAATTCCTTTATCTGGGCTAGCCTTTCGGTCTTGCCCCATCCTCTTCCTAGCTGCCATCTATCGCTGCCCAAACTACATTTTTCACATTTTCTCAAATTTTTCGTTATCTAATAGTAGAACTGAAACATGACTAAGTATGTTACAGAAGGGTACAATCTTATCCAGTAGAGCAATTTTTGTTGAAGAATCTGGAGCCATTTTTAAGAAAATGTCCTGTAAGCATTACTGTAAATGCTAAATTTGAAGCTCTTTTTCACAGAAAACTTTTGAGTTTTAGAGAAACTTTACTGGAAATCATTTAAAGCACTTCAACTCACAAATCAGTAATTTGTAATGTAAACAATTTGCTGGAAATATAAATATAATGGCGTGAGAGATACTTGAAAAGAGATACATTTATGTAATTTTAAAAAAACAAACAAAAGAATTCAGCAAATGGCTTTAATGTCATCTCATATAGTGCACTTAGCACTATTAGTACAAACAGTTTGAAGAACAAATGTGGATCTGTTTTTTTTTTCAGAAATTACATTTTTGTAATTTTTGAAAAAACAAAAGAATATAACAACATGGCATAGAGCAAATTAATTTTGTTGATAGGAAAAAAACTGTTGTAACACATTGTCTGTTTTGCAAAGTGTGTGTTTCACAAAGCACATTATTTAAATCGGCTGTAGGATGCAAAATTCAGCGAGGGATTATTTTAGAGTCTTTGCGAACGCAGGCGGTAAAAAGAAGTGAGCAAATCGGTGTCATTCTTCAGAAGGAAGCGGGTCTGTGGTCTGAATGATGAATTCAGGTGACCGCTCGATTGTTTCAAGAAGAAATCAAAATGTATTTGCAGAAAATTCAATGTGGCCTTTAACCTAAGTATTGCATTCATTTCTTCAGTGATTGACGGAACAATTGGAGTAAGCAATTTTATTTCTTCTTTGTCATTGTTAGCGCCGTGTTTGTAATCAGTTGACTCTAACTTCGTCTGACCTCACCTGCTGAAAACTGCAGCATTTACGGCCTTTGGCGTTTGCATTGCAACGCATTCAAGACCAATGTATATCCGACCATACGCTTCGCTTATCCAACACACGTGTCCCCTGTGTATAGCGTCCCCTGAAAAGAACGGCATATCTCTTGAAAACCATAAATTGGAAAATTCTTTGCGTTTGATTTATAATGAAAATAAATAACACCAACATGACAACTCATGATAAACTCATTATAACTCACCATGAACTAATATAAAGTATTAACCATAATTCTATTACTAACAAATACGAAATTGTTTTCAGAAAACAACTTTACGCACTAATGGGCTAGGTACAATGATGAATTAAATAAAGCGCAACGATACATCAGTGAACTTAGGAACGTATTAATCTCTGGGTCGGACCTGATACAACGATTAGTATTAGTGCTTTATGCATGTGATATAGAAGCAAAATTGAAACAATTTCAATGTCAAATCGTTCCCTAGAGAGAAAGAGGAAGTCTGACAAGCATAAAAGAATAATTGAAAAAGAAAGAAAAATAATTTGCCCTTTTGAAATGTTTTTTTTCAGCATGGTGCATCTGTTTCAACGGAAAGAACGTTAAATATGCCCCTAATATAAAATCTTATACATTTAGAATTTTTTAATTATTAATCACGTTACATATTCTAAAAGCATTTTTTGTGGGCAATATATTGTTGGCGATATCAGTGATGGATATTACAATAAATATTCTATTATTATGTTAAGTATTTTATTGGTTTGGTAACTGAAATTCAACAAACGTGATTCCTCGTACATTTCCACACACACACACACACACATGTTTCATTCACATGTCCCCTTATATTATTTTATGTCCAAATAATCAATACAGAAACAGTCATTCATTATATGAACATTTTTATTTACTATTCATTAACAAACAAACAGATATATTGCCTTAGAATGCCGAATACAGGAATATTAACTTGCTGTAATGCTTCCAAGATTCGAAATTTAAAATTCTTGTTTTACGGAGTCTCTGTCGTAAATTACGTAGGAGTTGAATGCTTTCTTCAAATATCGCGTGATGTAAAGCATGGTGCAATCTGTCGTTACATATGAATAATCCACCTAAAAAATAAAAATATTAATATTATTAGTGTTATCGACATCAGCTGGCCCGGATAGCCGAGGTCGCTAAGGCTGAAGAGCTGCAGCTGCCTCGTGCCTGAAGGGTTGCGGGCTCGAATACCACCCGGGCATGGATGTTTGAGTGTTTCTGCATATTTGTAATTGTCCATTACCACCATCATGAGCATCATCATCGTCCAAAAACGTCCATCTACCAAACAGTCTAATATCAACTATATCTAATATAAAATTACATGTTGAACCTCTACTTCGAGAATCGTGCTACAAACAATCCATTTCTCTGCAAACGGCTAACATTTGAGCCGCGCGCTTGGCACCACCTCTGTTAACGACTCACATTTGAGTGGCGTTGCTGTATCCATTTCTTCACTGTTAGGCTATGTTGAAGGTGTTTATGGCGATTGCCAATGGGTTTGGAAGTTACTAAATTTTAGAAAACGCTATAATTTTTGCAAGTTCGTGAGCAATATTTTCACTGTGTCCAACGGTGCCCCTTTCAGTGTGCTCCTCGGCCTGTCTGAACTTGTATCTTCTTATAGTTATGTAATATTTCAGGAAAACGTTCCGTTTTTTCGGTAGTGTGGGTCCATTATACCAAAAAACTGATTAATTCTTCCTCCTGTATGTAGTATATAACTTTCTGGAATACGCAATGTAGTCAGAGCCCACGTTTGGACGGAGGGGCTTGTTACTGAAAAAGTGGTTTTCCCGCCAGATGTCTTTCAACCCTATTTTACTCTACATAATGTTTATTTTTTATTGGCGGGTACACATAGTACAGATAACGTTGCATTAAGCTGAAAAAATCGATGTTGAGATTTTGTCGGAAATACACGAGTCCTTGGGACCGAAAAGGTATTTCTCGAGGTGTATTGGCCTGTGAACAACACTACGGTCTAAATTGATGTTCCTCGATCAAACTGCTTGATTTCGCGGCCCCTTAAATTTGATACATATCATTCAATTTTTCAGATACTTTACATGAAACTCAAAAGACATTTTCGAAATTTTCTCGAAAAGGTTTGAATTTTTTTTTTTTGCTTGAAGTGCATTTGACTGTGTCAAAACATGTACCACAAACTCCAGAGTAGGATTTCTTGCCTACCAATCAGGAACGTGATGTTCAAAATTGTTTCTGTATCTTTGTTATATGAGATTTCCCACCACATATTCCTTGTCAGAAAGTCTTCGATCCCCTTTCATACCGTATAATCTGGCGGCATTTATTCTGAGATTTCTGTATGCTTATCTTTATATTATATATTTGCATCAGTTCTCTACAAATTGATGAGTTTCAAATACAATGAGGCATAGAATTTTCTTTTGAAGATAGCAATTTGTAATTAAAAATCAATGTAATTAAAAATATTTTCCCATAAAACCTGACTTAAAATGTATAAAAGTGATGATATTTTTATTTACTATTTCAAAGCAAAATTTATGTTGTCTAAGATACATACATGTATAATGCTTTATGTTACATTTAAATTGTGCTACGAGAAGGACTACTTTTACTTTACATCTACTTTTACTTTTACTTAATGTTCTTTTGCCTTTAGGTTCCATATGCCCCTCGTGTACCTGCTGTGCTTCGCCATGCCGATCCTCGTACCCATCATGATGTGGGACGAGTCGTGGTCGGTGGGAATTGCTCTGGGTATGGTACGATGGGTGTTTGAAGTCAACGCGATATTGAGCATCAACAGCTTCGCTCACATGTTCGGCGGACGTCCTTTCAACAAGTAAGGATATGAACCAACTGTTACTTTTCAATACGCATGCAAGCCAATTTTCATCACGTTGATTTACATTTCAGGATTTGTGTCATTTCAGTGTTTTGTTTTTGATTTAGGATAATTTCAATGTGTCTTTATCGCAATTTAGTGTATTATCTTGAGAAATACGAGACAATTTACAAACTAGAATATGTGATAATTTACTAACTGTAAAACTAAATAAGAAAAGTTTTAGAAATAACATTTCATTTAAAAAATTGGAAAAAATTAGTTAAAAATTGTGATGAATGAAATTGGGGTTATGACCCACATTTTTGGCCACAGTTAGATACGTGGCATTTGTTTTTACAAAACTGCATATACCTCCTCGTGCCTGCACCAATCTTGAATATATTTAAAACTGAACTAATAGATCTTACTTCTGACGCGTGTATCAAAATAAAGCTAACTAGTGGTGCTACAGAATGGTACGGACTTTCCCGTACTTGTTTTCTATTTCCTTGTGTTTGGGTTAACTATTCGGAATTGCCACATGCTCGCTCCAGCTGCCATCTATCGCCGCCAAAAGTACATTTTTTGACATTTTATTAATTTTTCGATTTCCTAATGGTAGAACGGAAATATTAATTTTAGAATATTAAAGAACACAAAAACCTCGCTGTAAGGTACGTGTAACTTCACTTCGCATGTAAACAAACTTTGAATGTATCCCTCCACTCTGTAGTTCTTGATTGGCTATGCCATTCGCGCCACGACCATACTCAAATGCCGGCACGTGTCGCAGTCAGAACTGTCATAGCATATTATTTTCTCTACTACTTCTTTAATACGCCCAAAATATGCAGATATTTTCCTTGAATATCACAGAACTTACATTTACGTGTGTTCTTGCAAGGTAGCAGGGAAATTCTGCTCGAAGTACGAATTTCAATAGAACGTGTAGTGACGTTCTTTTAAAATTTGGCAGTCCCTTATCTTCATTAACCACATCAATAATATTATTTTATCTTGGAAATTCGTTTCTATGAAAAAATGTGCACATAAATACGAATGACATTCACAAATTCATCACACTCGCCCTCCACCTGTTTTGCTCTACATCTCTTCTTACGTGGAGAAGTTACCTTTCCAATGACTTAATTCATTACATAGTTTTCAATCACTTCTGACACCGATTATACACCGATTTACTTCTGACACCGACATCTAATTATTCAAACACATCAATACAACCTTCTCAACACTTCTGAGGGATTTGCCCTGCGACTGTTTCAAACCGGATTATCCCGGTAACTGCTTCACTTATTGTGTTCGATGTGGAAACAAAAATCAACGCAATGAGCAAACACACCTTTCACTAACCAAACAAAAATACAGCATTCTTTTAGAACTTTCTCATTCGAGAACGGAACTACTACTGATAAAATTTGGCAGGAGCGGCACCGTCGCGACGGCCTGGCAAACGAACGTTATCTTAAAGAGGTCCGTCGGTAGCTGAAGGTTGGCAATTAAGGTCACGCTCGGTGTCTGATTTTACTTCAAGGCAAGGAGAAGATTATTTCGACTGTGTAGAGAGTCAGGAAATAAGTCAATTTTGAAAGGGACATACTCCTTTGGGCGCACGACGCCCCGAAGGGGAGTGTGGTGTCCGTCAGCCAATGAGAACAAGTGACGACCACGTGCATTTGTTTGCCTGCTGAGTAAAGTTAGAGCTAACGGACCTTAAAATGGCAATTTTCTTTTAAAAATTTGGAGCCGTTTTTAAGAAAGTGGCGTTTGAGCGCTACTCAAAATGCGAAAATTAAAGCTCTTTTTTACAGAAAATATTTGAGTTTTCAAAAAACTTCATTTGAAGCACTTATACTCACAAATACAGTAATGTTTACAAATTGCTGGTAATTTGCATTGTAAAGATGTGAGAGATATTAAAAGCATTACATTTCCGTAATTTTTGAAAAAAACAAAAAAATTCCACAAATTGAACTTTACGTCATATTAAAGAATGCAATTAGCAATATCCATTCCAAAAGTTTGAAGAAAAAATTTTCAGCCATGTTTGAGAAAATGGCGTTTGAGCGTTTTCTGAAAATGCGGAATTTTGAGCTAGTTTTCACAGAAAACACTTGAGTTTTCGAAAAACTTTACTAGACATTATTTAAAACACATGTACTCATAAATATAATAATGTGAACAAATCGCCGCTAATGTAAATATTATCATCGTGAGAGACAAGTCAAAAAAGAATATTTTTGCAATTTTTGAAAAACCGAAAGAATACAGCAATATGGCTTTTATGTCATCTCATAGAGTACTTTTGTAATATCTCTACCGAAAGTTTAAAGAAAAACTTGGAAGCGTTTTTGAAAAAATCTTGTTTTAGTAATTTTTTTTAAATTGCACATATTGCCCGCAATATTGTGCGAAAACTATTGAAACTTTCAAAACAATGTACATGACCTTAAGGAAAGAACTCACTATGGAAAACAAATTTTATTTGAAAGAAAAACCTCTATCTGCAATTTTGTAGTTGGAGGAAGACGCCGAAGAAAAATTGAAACTTTTGCAATTTTCGAAACTTCAGAGTTAACCGTGAAAATCGGACTTATGCCACCTCAATAAGTATATTTCACTCTATTCTTACAAGAAAATTAAAGAAAAAATGTGGGGGAGTTTTTCAGAAAATTTTGAAAATGTCCGTGAGCTTCATGTAAAGTACCCCCCAAAAATTAATGAATATTTTTCAAAATCGCAGAGCTTTGACTCAGGTCAAACGGGTTTCTTCAATTTGGAAAAAATTGTACGCATAGTTTACGCCCTAGTGTGGTTCACATTCACCGGACAGACGGACGGACGGACGGACAGTCAGACGGACGTTTTGCTTTCAATTGATTTTTTGGTATCAAGGACGCACAAAACCGGGATTTTGGCTACACCACGTGTTCGGGGATGTTTGTTTTCTTAATTTATCATCTGGATTTATCCACTTTTTCGTTATTACGGCCCGGGAACGATTTTTTTTTTTGGTGAAAATTCATCATTTTTTCGCGCAGCATCACATAACTTGACCTATATTACGTATATACGTACGTATACGGGAAATTAAAAAGTTTCTACTTTGCCCAGGTTATGTGTTACCTACACATTCATGTACGTATGGTACAAAACACCGTTTTCGTCTCAGGGACTCGTCGAAAGGGATTTACCACCAAACTTTTGTCCTCGAATTTTTTGACCAAATCCGATTCTTTTCCTCTGTACTACATATACTAGAGGGGAAAAAATATTACATATCTTATACATACTCTAAGATCTACAATACTAGACAAGAAAACCATTGCTTCCAAGAAACTGTGACATTGACGTGTCCGTGTCATGGAAATCTCTCATATACAGTCCTTTTAGCGATTTGTTATTTAAAAGACAATTCTTTTGTAAAACATAATGTCATTGAAAGGAATGAGCATCAATATAACATTCAAATACATCTGATCAGTTGCTAATCACACAGTCTTCTATCGTTGATAGTCTTGTAATATAAATCTCGTAAAATAATTCTTGTACAATATTTTCCAGCTACCACTTATGCAGTAGAGAGAAAGTTATGTAATGCTGCGCGAATTTTCGACAGAAAACTCTTATTACAGGGCCATGGTAACGAAAAAGTGGATAAATCCATATGCTAAATTTAAAAAAGAAAATTCTCTTACACGTGGTGTCCATTTTTTGTGGGTCCTTGATACCGAAAAATCGAATGACAGCCAAACGTCTGTCTGTCCGTCCGTCTGACCGTCCGTCTGTCCGCTGTGAACAACGCTTGTGGTTAAACCGTATAGCCGATTTTCTCCGAAATTGATATTCCTCAACAATGTGGCTGATGCCGCGGACCCTTGAATTTGAAATCGATATCTTCATTTTGGAGGGGTACTTTACACGAATCCCCTGGAACATTTTCAAAATTTTCAAAAAAGTGGCTCCATCCTTTTTTATTAACTTTTGAGGTTGGATAGAGTAAAAGACGTTTAAGAGTGTAGTGCAGGTCTCATTTTCGTTGAAAACTCTGATTATTCGTAAATTGCAAGTATTCAAAATTTTTTCGGCGTCTTCCTAGAACTAAAATTATGAAGAAATTCTTTTGTAAGGCTGTCACATAGATTTAATTTAAAAGTTCGAAAAGATCCAACAAAAAGATTTCGGACAGTCAAATTTATAATAACAGTTTACATTAAAAACTTATGTTTGTGGCCACAAATAAAATTATGAAGATTAAGATTTTTCCCTTAATAGCATCTGTTCCTTAAAGGTAGATTTGGAAATAAGTTCGTGTAGAATTTTTCGAGAATTTGTGTACTTTTCGCGTAATTTTGCGTGAAATAACGGGCGAGAAAGTACATGCTGTTTTAGCACTACTAATTTTCTTGTTTAATCGAAATATAATATTGTTCTTGAGTGTTGTCACGTGGTACTCAACATGCAATCATGGACCGTTTTCTTTTCTAGGACTATCTTACCGGCCGAGAACAAGTGGGTGTCTATCGTGAGTCTGGGCGAAGGCTGGCACAACTACCACCACGTATTCCCCTGGGACTACCGGGCCTCGGAGTACGGCTTCCTCAACACGACGATGCACCTGATCGGGCTGTGCCAGCGCCTGGGCTGGGCGTACGACCTGAAGACGGCGCCCGCGTCGCTGGTGCGGCGAGTGGCCACCCGCTACGGCGACGGCTCGCACCCGGACTGGGCGACTTGCGCGCCCGAGGTGCCGGAGGCGGCCGCCAAGGACCCGTCCTTGGTGGAGGCGCTGCTCTCCCCACCACCCAGCACCACCGCACCGGCCGACAACCAAGCGGAAGCGAAGAAGGACGCGTAGCTGCTGCACTCGATTTGCTTCCGTTGCTAAGGGAGCTATCAAAACAGTAGTGCCTCGAAATTTGTTTGTACTGTCGTAACATCTTAACTGCTGCAGTCTGTTTCTTGGCATCGCTGATGTCGTAAAATTACACTGAAACACCCTAGTTTGGACGTGCCTCTTTATTGTCGTATATTTTCCTCCATCATTTATGTTCTGTACATTTCTGGACACCATATATCTTGGAGTCTGCTCTCTTTAACACCCTTTTCCAAGGAACTGAAGGTCACCCACTGAGAGGTCTGTTCCTATAAATCGATCGTGTGACAAATACATCAGTCATGGCGTTCTTCTTCCACACTACGATTAGGACATAGGGTTATATTGTGGTGAGTTAAACATCCGGTTTTATACTGATTGGCAAACAAAAAAGATACCTAATAAGCATTTATGTAGTTTGTAAAATTAAATAAAAATGGTCACAAAAGCAAGTTATTTTGTTCTCTTGAACAAACAAACACCCAGAAATTTTCCAAAATTATGAAAAATTGTTCAAAACATGAATGAATTATTCTCCCTAGTTTTCAGAATTAATTGATAACCGAATATCTGGAGAGCTGACATTTACAAATATTGCTTAAAAATATTTATTTTCAACTAGATTCTCAACTTTGAACTTCGAAAAAGATAAAGACGAATGGTATTGCTGCAAAGTTTAGTTTCTCTTTTATTTACGAACATTGTTCTTGAACATATTTATAATTAATTAACAAAATTCTGGAAGTGTAAACATTTATTTCATGTTTCATTAAATATTTAAAAGCTGCAGGGAATTTTTTATGTAATATTGTTTACTCAGTACAAAAGTTAACACTTGACATTGCATTTGACAGTTCTTAACCAGGGAGAACAGCTGTCAAAACGATCAAGGATGGTCTGGTGAGCGTCTTTGGTTCATTCTTCAATTCGTTCAAATACAATTGAGTTTTTTTTAATTTGAACATCGGCTTTTTTAGTGCGTCGATATATAATATTGAAACGCATTGCATTCGCAGTTCAAATTTATTATGATAAGTTGCGGTAAAATCAATCTGCATCTATTTCAAAAAAATTATCTTCTCTGACATTTTAATATCACACAGAACAATGATGAGTGGGGTACTACACAGTGTGTGTGAATGTATTAAGTATTTTATAATTACTAATAGAAAAAAAGAAAATTACCCATATCTGGATTTTAATGACTGAGGTTGATGATTACCCAGTACAAGAAATTGACATAAATGATGCATTAACAAGAATGCAGCATGATCAAAATTCGAAGTCCGTCAATGAACATATTTAGAGGAACTACTGTGACTCTTTCATTCCTATCACTATAGTTAACAATTCGGTAGAGATTTCATTGTAGTTAGGAAAAATCGTTACACCAACGAGTGTTCTATTAAAAAGTATTTATACAATCTCTGCTAGTACAACATTCAGTCGGGATAAAAATACATATACAAAAATTCATAATAAAATTTGGAAATATTGCAATTTAACGTTTAGAGAAATAAATAATTTTACTTTTGATTACTTGTTAAAAACTTTCAAGTTTTGGATATATAAGAAATGGGGTTATCTCACGATTTCCTGTCACCTTATATAGCCAAAACGTGCTTCTCAATTTTAAATTAATGATCTCAAAAACCCTATCTGTTAATTACGTCTTCCTGAACCATATTTCATATTCTTCTCATCGTTAAGAATTCCTACCATCGATCATTCCATTTCTTCATATAATTTGTGAGGGAAGTAAATGATTTTCTAATGTTCCTCAAAGGATGTATTCTCAATATAATTTCATTACTATAAATTATTATTATCAAAATATGATTTAGAGCCATTTATAACTCAGACTTCATTATTATATCGGAACATCGCATCAGACCGAAGTACTTTGTAAAAGCGGTAAAAGTAAACAGAATTATTAATGAGCTTCAAGAGGACCATAGGTATGATCAAATATTCCTTTTATATCCACCACTGACACGCTACGTTTCCAGATCTAGCTAATTAGTGACTCATAACAGAAACACATCAAGAACGTTGGCAGAACTGTTACGAAAAGAACCTTTAGAATGTTCCGAAGTACATCTTATATCGCTACTGACTACAATAAATATTACAATGAACTTGTAAGGTCGTATACTGAAAGAAATGAGAACACCGTCAAAAAATAAAATCTACAAACGGACTGAAATGAACAGAGACAAATTATTATTAGTATTATGAAACTGTTGTTATATTACGTCTCCTTGCAATCGTATCTTTTTCAAAATCTTATTCGTAACTACTTAATTTCTAAACGATTTATCTTCCCTTCTCTTTCTCTCCCTCCCTATCTCTCTCCCTCGCTCTCTCTCCCTCTCTCTCTCCCTCTCTCTCACATGCACACATATACACAAAACAAAAGAAGACGAATAGGTTTGCAAAATCCGTTTCTAATCAAATTCATTCTTTCTCAGCAAACGTCACTGCATTCCTTCACTACTAATTTCTTTGTAAATGACAATAGTATGCCTTGGAAGTGCGCCAGCTTTTGGTGGCTGACAGAGGCTCAAGTCGCTAATTATTTTGAAATTATAGAAAACAGATTCAGATCAGTTGTTTCAATATGAATTCTATTGAAGAATACATCTCTTGAATGTAGATTCTATACCATCAATTGTGGTACTTGGCTTCAAACTCTTTGAAGTGGTGGTTGAGTACCAAGAAAAGTCGGGAATGAGAAAATATAGCAGCTCATATTCTGGCATTAATGAAAGAATGTGATTGATATGTTGATACTCAGCAACTTATTTCTGCAAAAATCAGACCTTTTGTTAAAAGTATAGAAAAAGAAGTTGACAATGGAAAACTCAAATCCTTTAACAGATATGTACAAAACTCAAAACGGAAATACAATTAGTTGTCCCAGCAACTACAGGGTAAACAATCACTTTCTTTTATTAATTGCAGTATAAATATTTATTCATTCTTTCCTAAGCCTTTTAAAAGCACGTGATAGTATAGTGGACGAAGGAAAAATATTAAGTGACAGTACTGTAGAAAGTAGGTGACCAGGAAAAAGCCCAATTTCAATTGATCACGGTTTCTTTTCTTTGTTATAATCACAGTAAATAATTAAAGACATGAATATCAGTCATGCAAAAGTGCGTGAAAGAAAAACTAAGATATATAATTGTATCGAAATCTCATGTATCAGGGTAGAGATGTAAAACACTGGACCTGGAATTCAAATTGGAATGAAAACTTTCATTCTTCTGGGCCTTATCAGGTCACCAACACTGTCACTACTTTGTGATTCGTCAATATATCTTCTTGAAGTAACAAGATCATTGCCTTAATAATATCACTTTCGTAGGACACTTCCTGTTCTGTACTTCAAAGCATACTCGTAAGTAGTATCCTGATCTAGTGTTAATTACTGTATTCTCATCGAGAATTTCTAGGCCCTCACAGTTCATGATAAATTAGTAGCAATAAGTTTGTTTGAAGTTCTAGATATGAAAAGAATTGCGATACATGGCAGGAACATGAAATATGAAGTGATAGTATAAGATGAATTTTAGATGTCTATCGAATTTGTGCAGATACATATATAAAGATTTCAATTATATCGTCTGTTAGAGATACATTTGTAAATTTTTAAAGTTTATCGTAGAATGAATGATCGATATTTAAAAATTTCTCACAAACAATAAATAAACATATTAGAATATACGCTTCGTTATTTTGCCTTTGTTTATTTGCTACTATCCTCCCTGACTTTTTACTTGCTCTTATCTATTGACAGTTGAATACCACAGTTATTTCAGTACCCTGAGAACATCCACCGCCGACTCCACGATAAATTACAATGCGTGTATGTGTGTGTGTATATATATATATACACACGATACTTGCGTGTATGTGTATATATATATATAAATGGCGGCAGTGCCAGCGATGGCGGTTGCGGTGGCGCTCTCGGTGGTGGCGGTAGTGCCAGCGATGACGGCTATTGGTTGTTGCAAAGTATTTCAGTAGACCGTTGCCAAAATAGCAGTGGTCACTGGAACGTTTGGTATATACGTTTCCGAACACCGCCCCCCAAATACCTGTGACCCAACCAAATGCAAATGAATAAAAAAATATTCTTATTATAATTCGCCCGACATACAATACGGTAAGAAGCTGGTAGTTCGAAGTTAGGATTCAATATGAAGTTAAGCAATTTTCACTTCGCAGAAAATTTTAACTTTCCCAACATTTAACTCAAAATTATAGGGAAACGACTAATATTATGAAAATAATGAGTATGCAATGATTTAAAGATCTAATAGAGAGAAACAGACTGAGTTATATGAAAAATCATCAGCTTCAATATTAACTGTGTGATAAGATTTTGAAAAATATCAAACTTTTGCAATTTTCAAAAATTCAAACTCTTAATGAAAATCTGGTCTATGCCGTAATATTTCACAAGCATTACTCTATTAGAGTAAAAAATAAAAAATGAAAATATTTTTGGAGAAAAATCTTTTATCCTCATATACATACGTACAGACGATGTAATAGGCGTAGAATAATGTTACGTAATATTGCCGAAAATAACTATCGAGATTTCAACGTATGCTACGAATATGCTGTAATGCGACCGTCCATGAGGCTCTATTTTTCGCCTAGCACAAAATATTTTTTCTTTAACACAGGAGACGGGGTTCGTGATGAAGACCAGGAATCCTGCACTTTTAAGAGTGAAGAGCGATTAGTACGCATTGGTATGTAAGGCTAATGCCCCTTCACCAAAGCTTGCAACGGCCGAAAACTTATGGGTACCAAGTGCGCGGAGAATTCAGCGGCCGACGCCCAAGCCCGCTGCTGCCGCCGCGCCGCCTCCTTTTACGGCCTATACGACGTATTCCCGAGCTCGCCTGCCGCAGCCGCCGAAATGGGTAGTATTAAAGAGAATTAAAAACAAGATTTTGCCAAAAAAGCAGTGATTTTTTCTTTGAAATGTTTGTACATACAGCGCGCTCAATGCACAACATGGACAACTGGACAACATGGCATAAGCGCCATTTTCATTTATTCGTTTGATTTTTCAAAAAGTATGCAATTGTAATTCCTTTGAAATATATCTCCTGTCGTTAAAGTTTACATTATAGATCTATAATAAACGTATTAAACAATGAAATATATGTATATTTCATTGTTTAATACACTCGTAAACGCAGAAGATTCAAAGTGTTTCTAATGATATTTCAAAAATCCAATATTTTTTAGTTTATGGGAATTAAAAATGGCGCATTTTCGAAAACTTCCGAACATAATTATCTCGAACATATTAACATTTGCTGCACATATTAACTGCACCAAAATATTCTGAAAGTCATGTTTCAATTCCACAATTAAGGGACCGGAAAATTGAGGGAATGTGAAAAAATGTCTTTTAGGCGTCAAAGACGGCTGATGGAAAGCGGGTGACACAAAATCGAAAAGCTAGCCCAAAAAGCAAGAGAATACGAAATTAAGTAGTACGAGAAAGTCTGTGCCATCCTGTAGCAACACTATTATCACTTTCCTTATCAATTCTATCAATTGTGATGAAAATTCTATATACGGTTTAGGTGTTGTGCACAGGCAGACGAAGAGGCGGATGGATTGCTGAAGTCCAATTTTTCGGTATCAAGGGTCTACATTGGTATGTGGATTCTGAACACTCAAACGCAATGGCGGTTCGTGACTTCTTTTCCTGGTTGGGCCAGGAATGTCTATCGTCTTAAAATCATTAATGTTAATAAAATTTGAACAAAAAATCAATAATTCACTCACGAAAACAAAAGACAGAATTTTTATCCAAGCATCCGGACATACTTCGTATGTCCTAAACGGAAACTGTTATCTGTAAAAGAATGTAATGTTCGTTTTTTCTTTCCATTAACCTGTGCTATTGCTACCTTAATGTCAGTCAATTGATGCGCTCTACCGTTTAATGTATATATTTTTTTCAAGTTGAGTGGAAAAAACTGAATACGGCATAAGGAATCTACTTTCTTTATCTCACAGCAGGCAGAACTGTGACGTGTACTTCGCAAAACGAAGAATCCAACTGCACTTTCGCCATTGAGGCCCGCAATGGGGGCTTCTAATACTCTGAGTGCGGGCCCCAAGAGTGTTATAAATAGCCAAGACGGGCCGCGCGGAAAGTCAACAACACGGAAAGTCAATGACCTTGACAACGCCGCGGAGTTACCGCTTTAGGGTCACCAAGACACGGCGCCATGACCTTGGTCTCCAGGAGAGGTGTTAGCGCTACCTTTTAAGTCCTTCAAGTAACTATGTCTGTAATTCTCGACGATTAAGTACGTCTTTCCAGGAAGGCGTAGATTAAAACGGTGTAAGCTGTGCAGACGCCTTGTCTTTCTTTGCGTATGAAAAATTCCACAATTGCCTTTCAGTGCGTACTGTGAAAATATATCTTATGTTAGCGGGGTCCATTACGACCAGCCGCCATTGCTCACTCGTATTAAGCCCGTTTTACAATTTCATTTGTAGAAGTAAGAAAAGACTACTACTCTGCACTATCGAAAAGAATGCAGATATATATCACAGGTGCTGTGTTTGAATTGGTTGACCTGGACGTTTTCAAGTAATTGCTGATGTACTGGTAGCGCAGAAATTGTAATATTAATATGCGCGTTCAATAATGCGAGAAAGTGTGGGCTGCTTGAGTACCACTAGTTCTCACCTGACTTTCTCCTTGTCTTTATTTTGTTTCGAATGCCTGAAACTAAGAATACATTTGAGAAACGGTCAAATATTTTCCCTGCTATTTGAAATTCAAGTCATTCATATGTTTAATCATATCTACCAAGAAGACACAATCAAGCTACCAGTCATTGTTATGAACAAAATAGTTTGCATTTTTCTTACATAAACGCTACAATACGCACGTAACTCAAAACATCTTTCTAAAATAGCTTCTTCACTCAGCCAGCGAACTTCATAAAACAGACCTCATCGGAATACTTTTCATCCAACTCTTGCAAAAAGTACCTGGACTGTCTGTGATTTAGACCTCTGCTTCTTATAAAATTTACTATTTAAATTACGGGTTCATGTAATGATTCATTCTGAAATCTTTAGGTTCCAATGTTTTCTAATGAATAGTACAATGAATTCTAACAAAATTGCATGGCACTTTGTTTTTGTCACAACATCTGACTTTCTCACCATGGCAGAAGACCCATCCGCAAGATCGCTGAATAAATATAATTTGCAGTAGTGTTGCCTACCGAAACACATATCAACAATTCCTCACATATGTAAAAGTTTTAGTATAAAGACAGCAAGCTGAGACGTAGAGACGTATCAACAACGTCAGTTCTTTAATCAGAAGCATCCGAAAAACACATAAATTCCTTGATTTTGTTTGTATGTAGGCAGTCCAAATTTTGTGATAAACTGCTTATGTACAGCTGCGTTTCTTGACAGCGGTATGATTTGTGTGATTTATTTTTGAGAAGGATGTTAACCATAATCAATTTTTAATATGCGATCGCCATATCGAAAAGTTTCGATCTCTTGTTAATTTCCAAAGTAATAATCTAACTTTTAAGACGTCATCTCTTTGAGTTTTCTCTTTTGTCAACATCAACTATTAGCCTTGAAGTTTAAATTGTAAAAATGATAGTTTGTCCACTCGTTCTTTGTCAATGCAACAATTAAATTTAACTTTATTAATTGTATCAAAATCTTTTTCTTCTTTTGCCTTTTCCCGTTACTACGGGGTCGGCGCTAATGGGCTTGGGCTCATTTTTTATTAATTTCTGCACATTTCATTTTTACACGGATTTGGCGAATGTTTTACGGCAGTTTTACCTTCCTGACGACAACCACAAGGACACACAAGCACATTACACATAGACAACACATACACTCACGAAACACACATACAACCATGCCCAAGGTGGGATTCGAACCCACGATCCTTCGGTCCAATATCACCACGGCAATACTGCTTTAGCGATCTCGGCTACAGAATTGGCTATGTTCTCGATGTCTTCCGGGCTGATGGGCCGTGGTTCAATTGGCTTGGAACTGCCAATAAATATAATTTGCGGTAGTGTTGCCTACCGAAACACATATCAACAATTCCTCACGTATGTAGCAGGCCTCACGTTGGCAGTTCCAAGCCAATTGGACCACGGCCCATCAGCCCAGAAGACATCGAGAATATTGACTCCGGCCGTGAAAGCCTTCAATGCTATATAGAATTGGCTATGATTTGTATCATAGTGCCTCTTTAGATTAAATTCCTTACAAGCTGTAAATGTTTCGTTGTAAATCAAACAAAGTAAAAACCTTTCCATTCCACAAAAAATAAGCGATTTCCCATTTTGTCTGGAAAGCCCTGCATTCACTATCGATTTTACTTCCTGCGACAATTAACGAAATAACTTAAATTTGCACTCGAATATATTCAACAAACAATATTTATGTAAATTTGATTTTGTACAAATCAAGCTTCTCGACTGTTCGGTACTACAGTGCTGTATGAGGTGCGCCTTAAAACTCTCATGACGCGATACAGGACAACGAAAGAAATACTTCGTATCGACACTGGTTTATAACAATACCCATGTTTGTATTTCCTAGAATTCCCTGAAGCATTATTAAGCGAAGAATGTTAGCAATGGTGACTTCTAATTGCCGTTTGTAGACAAGTAAGAAAAATCTTTAGATCTGTTCGTAGGGTGCTTGATTACGCTCGAAACAGACAGTTAACAGAAACATGTTTCCATTATTTTATTGGCACCAACAATGATACAAAAATAAACATGATTTGGGACTTCACTTTGTTTAGGTTGCAAAATCTTGCAAACTTGCGTTAGCCATCTTGGAACTGCCGCTCTCAGTTATTTTAGGTGCGAATATAAAATGTAAACAAACCTCTCTTGGTAGGTGCAGCCACCTAGTGGATTTTTTCTAAATACTTAAAACACTATTGCCCTACGACAGCGGTGGCCAACTTTTCTGTTTACAAGATCTACTTTTTATCTTACAAGTGTGTCACGATCGACTTGTCAAAGACGTAGGTAGTCTACGGGGGGCAAAAGGGGTATAAAATGCATACTGTTTATACACTGTTTCAGTATAAGGTGCATTCCAGAGAGATATGGGTAGATAAGTAAAATATATGTTCAAAACATTTTTTAAGTTTTAGAGATATAGGCTCATGAATAAAATAAATTTCCAGACCCAACTTTTGATAGCAGCATTCCATACATGCGGTACCTAAACATTTTCGATTTTCCAACACTTTTTCGAGATAGATTTTTACTAACTTAAAACGCAATTTAATTTTTTATCAACTGCAATGCAAACGTTGTACTATTTGTTTGTAAATATGAAAAAATTGATATAATATGGCTTATAATTTGATTTCAATATTTCACTTTTGCGTTGTTGTGTTTTTTTGGGGGGGGAAGGAAAACTTATCATGAAAGAATAATATGATTTACTTTTTTGCTAATCTATGAATAGCTCGCTGAGTAAACCATATTGTTATTTCTAATATATTTGTAATGCTATCCCTTACTTTCCTCTCAGTATAATGATCGCAGTTTAGTGATCTGTTGCCAAGAATACTCACTTATCAAGTAAATATATAGGTAAGAAAAGCAATTGAAATTTTTTTAAAGGTACTTAAATTTTTAAACAGAAGGAAAATTGAAACTCATCGTGGTCACTGAGGACAAATAATATTCATTATAATAATAATAATAATAATAATAATAATAATAATAATAATAATAATACTGTTAATACGAAAGAAGCTACCGTATGACACTACCAAATATTAAAACTAATTTACTCTAATACGCTGAGCTAAGATCACAATGTCAGGGAGTCAGAATTCTAGGAATTTATGACCTTGGCAAATTCCCAAAATGCATTAAACTATTGCTAGAAAGTTTTGTCTTCTACAGTCGCTTCAAAGTCCATGATACACAGAATTCCACCCCAGACATTGCGAGCGATTGACGATCGATCAAAATTTGCCTCGCGATCGACCGGTCGTTGGCGATCGACTTGTTGGCCACCCAGACATACGAGCGCCGTTCCCGTTTCCGGTAAACCTCCCCGTTTCCTTAACAAGAACCTTGAAACAAGAAAACGAGCGGGCTTCGTCGTTCCAACATGGCGCACTTGCCATGTCCAACGTAGTCTGGAAAGTGTTAATCCTCAGAGAATAATATAATCCGCCTGTAATCCACAGAGTATGCAACCTGTCATCCACTCACGTATTAATCTCGGAAGGTTGCGTTACCCCTGCCGGAATGTATTTCTCCAGATGTTGATGTAAATTGCAGTACGTTCCACCAAACTTTGTGCCTAACGTTTGCGAGACAAGTGATCTAGTGACAGTGGTCTCCTAGACACACCCTATAGCAGCAGCTTTTCCAGTGACATCATATTTACTTGTTGCCCTAACCCACAATAAATAAATAAATAAATAAATAAATAAATAAATAAATAAATAAATAAATAAATAAATAAATAAATAAATAAATAAATAAATAAATAAATAAATAAATAAATAAATAAATAAATAAATAAATAAATAAATAAATAAATAAATAAATAAATAAATAAATAAATAAATAAATAAATAAATAAATAAATAAATAAATAAATAAATAAATAAATAAATAAATAAATAAATAAATAAATAAATAAATAAATAAATAAATAAATAAATAAATAAATAAATAAATAAATAAATAAATAAATAAATAAATAAATAAATAAATAAATAAATAAATAAATAAATAAATAAATAAATAAATAAATAAATAAATAAATAAATAAATGAATAAATAAATAAATAAATAAATAAATAAATAAATAAATAAATAAATAAATAAATAAAGGGGAATGAGTGTCCTACCAGCTAAGCGTTTCTGTCACGCATTGGAGATCCCCAACATCATAATTTCTCATTAAATAGTCCAGTCACCTCCGACCTCCTGTACTCCAGTCCGCTGAGAAGGGCCATATTCAGAAAAAAAGTTCCGAAAGTTACTTCACAATGGCTCTAAATATTTCTTGGCATGCTGAACTCGAATTTCATGTTTGTCACTCCGAAAAGCATCGGTTTACATAGAAAATTACAAAACGCAACACAAATTTCGCACTTTTACCAATTTTTACTTTCCGATATACGTACGTATGTACGGAAATATACATAGTATAGGGAAAGTTATGAAATGCTGCAGAAAATCGATTTCCAGATTTCAACGGAAATACACGTTATAGGGTCCCCCGGTACCGAAAAAGTGTTGTTGTTTTTTTGTTTTGTTTTGTTTTTTTTAGAGCGTCCGTCTGTGCGTCCGTCCGTCTGTCCGTCGGCCCGTCAGTCTGTGAACAACATTAGTGGCTAAACCATAAGTACGATTTCTTTCAAAATGGATATTGGGACCCCGGTTCTCGGTCCCCGGTTCCTGGTCCTCGGTCGATCTGCTTCCACTCGAGGCGCCGCGATTTTGAAAACCTTCCTTCAAAATTTTGGGGGTACTTTTCATGAAGTCCCCCGTACATTTTGAACATTTTCTCAAAAACGGCTCCAAATGTTTTCTTTAAATTTCTTGTAAGAACAGAATAAAATACACCTATAAAGGTAGCATATGTCCGATTTTCACGCTTAACTAAATTTTCGAAAAATGCAATTTTTTTAATTTTTTCGGCGTCTTCCTACATCAACAAAGTTGAAGATAGAGATTTTTTCTTCAAATAAAATTAGTTCTCCATTGTGAGTTCTTTCATGAAGGTGATGTACGTTTGTTTTGAAAATTTTAGTAGTTTTCGCGCAATATTGCGTGTAATGTGCAATTTTAAAAATTACAAAAACAAAATTTTCTCAAAAACGGCTCAAAATTTTTTCTTTAAACTTTTGTACTCTATGCGATGGCATAAACACCAAATTGCTTTATTCTTTTGGTTTTTTCAACAATATAATTTTCTTGGCTTGTCTCTTACGTAATTAATATCTACATTAGCGGCTCACTCGTATCGTATTAAGCACTCGCCGTCAAAGACCGCGACGGCCCTTTTCGCTGAATACACCTTTTGTGTCCCGCCCCCGCCCTCCTCTACGCGAGTCTCCGCGCCCGCGCGTTCCTCGCCTCCACGCCTGTCGTGCTAATTCAAGTAAGTTCCAACCCTTTGCCATGCAATAATTGCTCCCAGGAGATGTCACCCTCCGATGGATGCAGCTGCGTTTCAGTAGACAGAGAGAGCCAGAGAAAGAGATACCTTAGGAAATTTTCCAAGAATTCACGAACCACGATTCGTCAAAATTATTTCTGCGACGCAGTAAGTCCGACCAATGACAATTTTCCCAAAGTAGTGTAGCGATCCTGAGCTCGCTCAGGAGCGCTAACAATTTCTCAATAAGAAAGACATCGTCTGCGAGATTCGCCGCGCGCTCGCGTAGCCGCGGCGGCGACCCCGTCGCCTTATCAGCGTTCGCTGGAGGGGTGGCGGGGGGGGGGGAGAGTTGTCGCCCCTACGCAGCGAAGGGGCTGGGAAGTAACGGTCTGAGTGAGGAGAGAGAACAGAAAGTTTCGAGAAGCGGAGGTGTGAGTTTGGACTGAGAGAAAGGCGTGGCCGCGAGCCCAGTCAGCGGAAATTGTACCACGTTAAGGCGGACGCCGTCAGGCTTGTTCTTCCAGCACGTTTTGTTGTTTGAGCGAGCTAAATCTTCCAGCGGACTAAGGTCGGTATTACAATTCTTATGTGCCACATCGGGTACATTTCACCCGAACTGCCCGATTACGAGTTCACGCCGTCCACTGTTGGAGATAATTCCACGGACACAACCTCCAAATTAACGTTGAGGTGTGGTTCCCGTAGTTCACTTTCGGAGATTGCTTCGCCATTATAAAACGTGTTCAATGACTGGTATACCATTCCATGTGCATTCTCATAGTATCTTTGTAACATGTACAGAAGATAGTTGCAGTTATGGATTTTTTCGTGTGGGAGGACTGTACTGATTTTTGAAAGAATTTTGCCATGTAAATAAGCTAGAAGTGCAAGTTCTGTTTTTGAAAGGAGTATTATGGATGGTAGTGTTAACACCAAGGTGAAGTTATAAATCTATTAGAGCTATTGAAGGACCATTAAAGAAGTCATAAAATTATATTTTATAGGAGTCATTGAAGAAGTTAACTGAACTTGAATATTACACAAGAAATGTTGTAACAAAGGGTATTTTATATAGTTTTTCAAGTAACTTCTTTTGAAGATGTTCGAAGTTATTCATGTGTAATTAAAAGTGTTGTGAAAATCATATTTGAAACAAACTATTGAAGAAGATTAGCAAACTTGAATGTTGTACAATAGATGTAAAATGGGGTAAATTTCTGTAGTTTTTTCAAGAATTTCTTTTGAACGTTCTGTTTTTTTGTTCAAAAACTATATTCATTCAGTTCAACAGAATATAAGATATTTTTGTAATTTCATTTCTATAGTTTTTACAAGAATTTCTGTTAAACATTCTGTTTTTTCAAAAAAAATATTTATTCAGTTTAACAGAATACGAGAAATTATTTTGTACTCTCATTTCTATAGTTAAAAAAGGGGGTGTTGAATATTCTGTTTTCAACGACTATAATTTGTTCATTTCAATTGAAGACAAGATATTCTTTTTGGAATTCCAAAGAATTTCGTGCATGAAATTACATGAGAGTGTTGACTTAGTGTATGTTGAGGGATAAATTGACTGCAATTTTCACAAACAGAAAGCAGTATGATATTCTGTCAGTTGAAATGCAAGTACTCCTCCCTATGGCAGTACATTCTCGTAACTCCTCGTCTCATCTGAGATCCCATTTGTTCAATTAATTGAATTTCTATTGCATTCATCACAGAATATACTACTGTGATTCTAATTCGTTTCAACTAAGAGAAAGATTATTTTAGATAATCTTGCAGTTGATTTTTCCTCCGAGGTTGTTTTATGCTGCTCAATGGTATATTTTTCTTTGTTTATTTGTCTATTTCTGTATGTTGGGGTCATTTTGCAACTTGTGGCTTGGTTTTTCTATGAAGATTCAATTATATTGATGTTTGTGGTTTCAACTTTGTGTTGTTGTTTTTTCAAAATTTCAAAGAAAGCCAATTACCCACGAAATTTCCCCACAGCCGACCTACACGTTCGGTTACAGTAGGTCAGCGAGCCCAAGACGGACTTAGGAGAGGGGGAGATCTGGAAAGGGACGGATTCCCAAAATCCTGAAGTAAAAAGAAAACACTGGTGAAGTAGTCGCGAGCGAGAAAACACGAGAGCAGCGGTCGCGAAAGAAACACTTAAGAGTGAGTTGCGAGAGAGCGCTTCATACCTGGTCGTGGAAGCCGTGAACCAGTTTTTGTTCGGGTATTCGATGTAATAATAACTCGTTGCCTAATTCGAGCGTTCGAGCCGCGAATAGCATGATCCAGCTTCCGGTCCGCGCCCGCAATTAAATGCTCCCCTATCGCGCGTCCGAGTCGTGGTGAGGAGCGAACCCGAACTCGTCCAGCGCCTTGGTGGCGAGGTGGAGAGGAGATCTTCGCGACCTTGTGGTACCCAACAGCGGCCGCAGGGAGGCATCCGCCCCCGTTCAACATTACAGCTCATCGCAGGACAACGCTCGTCGAAGATGCCGAGGCCATCGACTGCGTCGGGCATACCCCAGCCTGCGCAACAGATAAGACTCTTAACGCACGCCCGCGCTTTGGGGCGTCCCGCCTCGAGACGAGGCGGAGAATAACGCCGACAATTCTGGAGTGTTTTGTTTTTCTCTTTTTTTTGTTAGAGTTAAGCGGTGCCGCGCAATGGCATATTTTTTTATTATTGTAACAGAAGTGTCTTTAATTAATTTTCTTTTCTCTTATCTTACTTACCGAGCTCGCTAGGTAGGGTGCAATCCCACCTCATGGGATATTTTTTATGTAACTTCCCCGTAGGTCGGGAATAAATGTATAATTTTGTTTTATTGCCCAATTACGGCTAATTATTTTCAAAGTAGTTTGTTGCTCCTGCACCTCACTTCCACCCACCACGCGAGGAGCCGCGATCATGCTCTACCAGCCGGCTGACGTTGCAATATACCCAGAGAGACAAATGACGGTAGCTACGCGCACAAGCAATTTTTATAAATTCAATGAATGCGCGGAAGAAAGTAAAATGCGATACAAACACTATTTAGAGAATAAATTTTGGAATAGATTGGAACAAAAATCATCAAAATTGGACCAGGGGTTCACTTAATTTCGAAAAAGTTAGTAATCGTACATACCGATCTAGTAAAAAATGACAAGCAGGCGCCATTCTTGCCGAGAAGAAAGCAATTACGAATAGTGTTTTCCGTAAATATTAAGAAAACGCCTGGAGGGATCGGGTTAGGATTTGACAAGATAAAGGAGTGAAAATTATCGAAATGTTTGAAAGTACTTACGATTTTGGAGGATGCCCAGGAGGCAAAATCGAAATTAAGAGTTAAAACCTTTATTGATGAACAATCGAAACAAAAGGTTTTTGTGTTCGTGACGTCAGGAGAATATGACAAGTCGTATTTTCGGAATAACTAATTAAATAAGGCATTGGTTGACAAAAATAAGACAATACAGTAATTCTTGTGGAAATCTTAGACACGGTTTGGAAATAGCGAGAAGTTAGAGAAACGCTGATAATGTAAAAAAATACAAATATGTTTCGTTGCATTATCCACGGCAACGAGCGAATGATCCGCTTTTGTTCGCCGTGAAATTATATTAGCTAGAGGCCAACAATGCATAGAGAACGAACGAGGCAGTTGCAATGTAGTGAGTTCACGTCGGTGTAAACACATTCGGAATTGTTACAAGTTTTGGAACATTCAGAAATAGTTTTATTCAGTAGTGCAAGTTTCTTTTTAATAGTGGCGTTTTTATATCGCGAAGAAGAATATTTTTGCGGTCGGACATTTTGTGTGGTGTTTGCTGGTTAACATCACGGAGGCGAACGCGATTACGAGGCGACATCGGGCGGCGAGTGTGATTTTATCACTTACTGCGACGCCGGACCAGCTCACAGGGAAGTACCATGGATATTTTGCTGTTATCTGCGAATACGCATTTATGAGAAGACCAAGTAATATTCAAATTAGATATATAAGAATTAATACGGCCGTATTTAAAAGATGCGCATAATTTTTAGTATGAATGGAATTTTTATAAACTTGTCAGTGTGAATGGTTTTCTTTTGTGTTATTTCAGTTTGTTTTTATGTCAAGTGAAGGATAATAATATTTATGTTATGTTTATTGCTTATGAAAAGAGAAAGTTATCAGCTATAATCAAAGAGAGGCTGAATAAATACAGGCGGACACAGTTGGGTTCGTCGGTAAAACCTTGCAATGCTGTGTAATTATTTACAGAAGCGAGATACTGACCCACGTGCGCGTTGCAACATGTACCACGTTTCGGTCCCTGTACAGGGGCCATCACAAATTCACACCCGCAAAAATTCTTAATTAGTATGAAAAGTTAGCTAGCATACGGGCAAATCAAAGTAGCAAAACTAAAGAGAAGCGTGTGTATTGACAGGTCACCCAACGGAGAGGAGCTGGTAGTAAAGATACCATTACATTGGCAGCCCAGCGTGGGGCGTCAATAAAAAGATACCATTACAATATCAAATTTTAAAAATTCTCTAAAAATCGTAAATAACGCATTAAATGCCGCCAATAACTGACTGAACTTGTTTACTTTCAATAACAAGTGAATTTCATAAAATTATGTTGCAGCGCGTCAAACGAAGACAATATTGGTATTCCCCCGAGACTCTCTCCGTTGCCGCGCAGCGCTAGAAAGCACCACCCGTCTGGTTGCCCAACCAAAAGGCCCCATGTTCGCCGCGTTAAATCGAAGGGCCAAAAGTAAATGAAGTAAAGCCAGTAATACAGCCAAGAGCGGGGTGCAATACCTGGCAAGGCACGAGTCACCGAAGAGAGCGCCAGTTGGACGCTCTTTGGTTTCAAAATTAATTCATATATTACTTGTTCACTTTACATTGGCAGACGGCAGAATTACGAACTAATGTTGTTTTGAAAGTGAAGGCCTGAACACACAACCGAGAATACACCCGATGTCAATCAGCATCTGACCAATCAGCTGTCTCCGAAGGCAGAACAACGTTACGGACGCAGCTGACGAATTATGCCTTTCTGACAGTAAGCTGGAGTCGCGCCCTTAAATAATTAAGGTAATATACAATAAAATAGATCACGCTACACCCTATTCACAACATTCACGTGCAATATTTTTATTTCTTCTTTGCACTTATCTACTGCTTAGTGATTATGTTCTTGCCCCGCCGGGGTTCTGTGTGCTGCTCACCGCCATCTATATCATATTAAACGGTCAGTACCTACTGCAGAAGCGCGTTTCTCATTCACTCGGCGGTGACCTCATGTAAACAGATCGCAGCGCTCCGTCTGCAAATGTGAAGTGAACGAGTAATACATCGATATTGCTGCAATATCTTGAATATTGAATGTCATTAAAAGGAAAATGTATATTCTTAAGATATTATGAGATTTTATTCGATTATCTGAAGGTTGTGTAACAGTGCAACCTAAGCATGAGTCACCACTGTTATTGTTTATAACTATTCAGCTATAATTATATTTTCAAAGGAGATTCGTACTCACTACCTACCGTGAGATGACTGTCCGCTCTCCTGGCTCGAGGCAGCTCGGTTTCCCGTGAATCAAATCAGTTTGTTCCCGTGGGTCCGGCTGATTGTATTTTGTTGTTAAAGGAATTTTAAATATTTTGTTCGGTAATCAAAACTTATTATTCCTCTACTGTTAAAAGGAAACAAGAGCCTTGGCCTTTTTGCTTATGTAGTTGACTTGAACTTTGGATATTGTAATTAAATAGTGGTGCACTTAAAAATTAATATTTCTTCCTGATTTCTTATAACATTTCGAAGCACAAAGGGCATGAGAAGCATAACAGAAACGTTTCCTGCGAATCGGAGTCTCATAGGAATAGTTTTAGGTTTGAGGAAAGGGAAGAAAATATCCTTTCACAAAACTGGAAAGGTTCCAGACACATTATCGCTGAACTAGCGCTCCGCCCCACTGCAGGATTCGCCGTCACCATCGAGCGCGTAGCTTTCGATTCATACAGTACAGCACAAAAGCGCCACACTCGGCATCACTGTCGCCATAAGAAACCGTACTTCATTCTTAACCTCGGACGCGCCATAGCGTTGTTCACAGACGGTCAGACGTTTCGCTGTCAATCAATTTTTTCGTAACAAGAACCCGCCAAACACAACGATTAAGAGAAAGTAATTTACTACGTACAGGAACAATATTTATCCACTTTTTCGTTACCAGGGCCCGGCAATAAGAGTTTTTTTCCGCAGCATTACGCTTTATCAAAATTGCGTAAGCAGTAGGCGAGAAAGCAACTAGTGGTGCTATGGAATGGCACAGACTACCTCGGACTAGTTATTTTTCTAAATTCTTTCGCCTAGGCTACCTTTTCGTTTTGGCCCCACCCTCTTCCTACATGCCATATGTTGCCGCCCAAAAACCATTTTTTTCACATTTTCTCAATTTCACGAACCCCTAAGGTAGGACTGAAATATCTCTTAAGAATATTATTGAAGAGTAAAACTGTAGTGGCGGTCAGGATGTTTGAAAAGACCGCCACTGCAGAAAAGGCTCGCCACCGGCGAGAGGGCGTCCATTTCTCCACCGCAATAGAGTCCCTAGATATAGAATCTGTATCTAGGGACTCTACACCGCAAGGAGCGGCAGCAAACGCGGTGGAGCGGAACCGCGCTGGCGGCACCAGCGCAGTACAGGGAGGGCTCGGCCCAGCGAAGGAGAGGGGCGAAGGCGGCGCTACTGATAAGAGACGCTCTCGGCGCTCGCGCAGGCAGATTGTGACTAGAGACTAGTGCGATAACCGAGCAGGGAGATTTTATTAACTTTGTACAACTTTATACGAAAACTCGATATTCTGTACGTACATTTAAAATATTTATTGAATAGAACCTGCAAAAACTTGATACTATTAAGTATTCTAGTGTAAACAACGCGATGCTTTCCAGAATATTACTCGACTGTTTCACCGTTTACGCGGAGAAACGAGGAAATGCTCCGCGCAGAAGGTGACGCCGCTGTCTGGTGTCGTTGCGGCCGGTTTGAATTTCGCGCCCCGGAAGTGATTTTTAACCTCAATTTTCTCAAAGACAAAATTTTTTTCGGAAAAACTGGACCTGCCATTCTTCATGTCTGACAACACAGAATTTGTGGTATTTTTTTGTAACGGGAGCTTCTGGACATCCTGTATGCATGTGTGTGTGTATATATATATATATAAATATATATATAAATATATATATAAATATATATAAATAAATATATATATAAATATATATATTTATTTATATATATATTTATATATATAAATATATATATAAATAAATATATATAAATATATATATATACACATATATATGAGAGAAAAAATTCATTGACGGGCCCTGACAACAAAAAAGTGGATAAATTTAGTTGCTAAATTAAGGGAAAGAATCCTCCTATATGTGCCAGAATCCCTGATGTGTGTCTCCTTCGTACCGAAAAAACAATTGAAAGTAAAACGTTCGTCCGTCCGTGCGGTATAAGTGAACACTAGCACCTAAATCATGCGTACAATTTTTTGTAATTGAAGAAACTCCTGTCGAGTCGAAGCTTTGAGACTTAGAAAAACATTCTATACGATTTGTGGATACTTTACATTATCTCCCGGACATTTTCAAAATTTTCTCACAAACGGCTCCAAATTTTTCCTTTAAAATTCTTGTACGAATAGAGTAAAATACACTTTCTAAGGAGGGATAGGTCGTCCCGTTTTCACGGTAAACTCTGAATTTTCGAAAATTGCAGTTTGAAATTTTTTCGGCGTCTTCCTACAGCTATAACAGATAAATAAAATTTGTTCTCCAAAGTGAGTTCTTTCATTAAAGCCATGTACACTTTTTTGAAAATTATAGTAGTTTTCGCACAATATTGCTTACAATATTTGCAATTTTAAAATATTACAAAAACAAGATATTCTCAAACACGGCTTCAGTTTTCTTCTTTAAACTTTTGGTAATAATAGTGCCTAATGTGCTCTATGAGATCACATAAACGTCACATTGCTCTATTCTTTTGTTTCTTCACAAACTACAAAAATGAAATTTTTTTGACTTGTCTCTCACATCATTAATATTTACATTAGCAGCGATTTGTTCACATTATTACATTTATGAGTACATGTGGTTTAATTAATGTTAATTAAAGTTCCTCGAGAATTCAACCATCTGTGAAAACTAGCTCAAAATTCTGCATTTTTAGAAACGCCATTTTCTCATAAATGGCTCCAAGTTTTTTCTTCATACTTTTCAAAGGGATAGTTCTAATTGCACTCTTGAATATGATGTAAGTTGAATTTGGGGTATTTATTTGTTTTTGCAAAAATTACACAAATGCAATTTTTTGAAAGATCTCTCACACCTTTAATATGAACATTACCAGCAATTTGTAAACACTATTGTATTTGTAAGTTAAAGTTCTTCAAATGACTTCAAATTAAGTGTTTTGAGAACTCAAACATTTTCTGTGAAAAAGAGCTTCATATTTCGCATTTACAGTAGCACTCGAACACCATTTTCTTAAAAACAGCTCCAAATTTTTCAAATAAATTTTCCATTAAGAACAAGGTTTTACTGTTCTTTACTATTCTAAAATTAATACTTCCTTTCTACCATTAGGAAACCTTGAAATTAAGAAAAGGCCAAAAAAAAGTACTTTGGGCTCTTTTCTTTTTTAAGACAAGCTCTCAAAGAAACTGTGTACCCAACATGCTTACAAAACTTTCACAAAGAGGAAAGGGGGGAAAAGAAAAGAAAGAAAAAGAATGAATTATAAATTTTTACTTTGAATTTGTATATATAACAATTAAATATACATGTATACACACTTATTTTCTACAGCATATAAATACTAGTCAAAATACATGATCAACATGGCATAGAGCTGAATATCAGCAAAAAGCAAAAAAAAAATTACATTTACAACAACTGGTGCCCCATCACATGAAAGCACTCAGAAAACCTGTTTGTATCTTTGCAAATGCAATCTTCTCAATTCTTGTAGTCTTTCACTCAGAACACACGTCCTAAATAAACTACATCAACACTGAGACCAGGACTAAGTTCTAAAAATCCCAGTTTGCCATAAAATTCGAGCATGAAACGATCCTTAGCACTCACAGGGACATACACACCAAATGATCCTGAAACAAAAAACTAACACTTTAGAAAAATAGTAAGTATTTAGTTTACAAACATTTGTTACCTCCATACAAATCTATTATGAACATTGTTTTTACAAAACACTGCACAGTCATACAAAAGTAAACAGTGTTAAACAACTAATATTATTTCTACTTACACTAAACTTTTATCTCGTTTATCTTCAATTTAAATATTTTATTTACAACTATTTCATTGTTTATCGAATTTGATTGCCAGTCAAACTTAAGAAACTGAGATCAGTAGCACAAGTGTTAATAATCCTTATGAGCACTATAAACAGTTTCATAGTACATAGGTAATTTTTTTTGTGTGTTATGACTTCAAAATTTTTTTTTGTGGGCTTATGACCTCAAAAACAAATGATTGTGGTGTTTTAGTGGAATTTGAACCTTCCCACCTATTTTCATTTAATTTCGTTGCCACTTGCCAGATAGAAGCATGGAGACAGTGTGCCAAAATGGTATGTAGCTTAAACGAGTGTGAGAAGCAGAGATGCATAATTGAGTTTCTCTCTTCGGAGGAAATTGCACCTATTGACATCCATAGACACTTGAACTTTTACGGAGAGCAAACAGTGGATGTAAGTACAGTGCAGCGATGGGTAGTACGTTTTCGTGGTGGTGACAGCGACGTGAAAGACAAAACAGTTTGCAGCCGGGCATGCACGGCTGCCACACCACGCAACGAGGAGCGCCTTGGCCAGCTTATTCACGTGAATAGGCACATCATGACAAGGGAATTGTGTGTGGCTCAGAGCAATGGCTGCAATACATTAGAAGTAATGCTCAGTAAATTAAGCTACTGGAAATTGTGTGCAAGATGGGTCCCGTTAGCACTAACAGAGGAACACAAACTTTACCAAATGGAAGTTTTTGAGGAACTTTTGGCGCAATACGATGCTGTAGGTGACGGGTTTCTGGACAGACTAATCACTGGTGACGAGACATGGTGTCATCATTATAAGCCACAAACCAAGATACAGTCCATGGAATGGCACCATAAGATTCCCCTATGAACAAAAAGTTCAAAGCCCAGTCTTCAGCAGGCCAAATCATGTGCACAATCTTCTGGGATAGGAGAGGGGTAATCCTTATGGATGTCTTGGAACCTGGTCGAGCAATAGGTATATTCAAACTCTGACCAAACTGAAAAATCACATTTCAAGAGTTCGGCCAGAAAAGAAGACAACTTTTCTCATGCAGCATGACAATGCCAGACCTCACACCAGTCTCAATACCATGAACCAAATTGCCAAATTTGGCTGGACTGTTTTACCACACCCACCATACAGTCCGGATCTGTCACCTTCACACTTCCACTTGTTTGGGCCAAGATTGTGGGGACGTCGATTTTTGAACAAAGGCGCTGTCGAAGCAGCGTACGTCAGTGGGTCACCTCAGCTGGTACAGATTTTAATGAGGGAGGCACGTAGGCTCTAGTTCTTTGATGGAAAAAGTGCATAGAAAGAAAGGGGGACTATGTTGAAAAATAGGTATATATTAAAAAATATGTTTTCTCACATCTTTTATTAAGATTCTGTTTTTATTTAATGTAGCTATCATGCAATTAAATAGGAGGCATTGCTTTTGGAATGACCCTCGCATTATTGGAACACAAGTGTTCTAATAATTATTACAACCACTATTAACAATTTTAATCAGTTTCACAGTAAGTATTACCAGAACACAAGTGATCCTTCCCCACGATGAACAATCTAATTTAAACAAACATTGTACAATGGAATTTATAAAGGCAGTCGGAGGTGAATGAAATGTACAAGTTTCAGGTCGTTACTTGTTATTCAATACTCAACTGGTAATCAAAAATGGCCTTGTTTGATAATTCTCCAATCTTTTATAGTAAAATTATCTTCCAAACATAGGAGTAAACCTTAAACCTGAGGTTTCAGAACCTGGGTAGTTGATGATTGGCATAACTAAGAAAATTGAAATTAAATAAGAGAAGCCTGAAAATACATACAAAAAAGAAAGAGGATTGTGTACACAGAAACCTAAGGCAATAAAATCATAATTAGTGCAAGGGGATTTCATAACCCAAGTACACAGTAATAAAAATGAAATGTTTACCGTTTGCTCGCAGAGCTGCCAGAAGGCAAGTGACCAGTCGTTTTGATATGCTTTGATCAAGAACACTTGTCAATAGAGAACAGCACATTACAGATGGGTGATGACTATGAATTGCATCAGGAACATCTGCTTTGAAGGTGTGAAACCAACTCATCATTTCCTACAACAGAGCAAAAGAAATATTTTATTAGAAATCATAGTGTCTCATTACCAAATGATAAGGGCTACTGTCACCAAAAGGGCCCTGCCTCTGAGAGGGAGGCCCCTTCTCAGCAGATTTGACATGTTTGCAGTCTTACAGGTCAGCAACGAAATCATTTTCTCTGCCCATTGTCTAGAGAAGGTGCATGTGCATGAGTAGGTGTACATGTATGTGTGAGCATGCATGTGAGTATGTAAGAGCGTGAGTGTGCATGTATGTGTGAGCATGCAAGTATGTGAGTGTGTGAGCGTGTGTGTGTGTGTGAGCATGTGTGTGAGTGCATTAGATTGCATGTGAGGGGGGGTGAGTGCGTGAGGGTGCGTGTGAGTGCGTGAGGGTGCGTGTGAGTGCGTGAGGGTGCGTGTGAGTGCGTGAGGGTGCGTGTGAGTGCGCGAGGGTGCGCGCGGGTGCGTGTGAGTGCGCGAGGGTGTGTGAGTGTGCGAGCATGCTTGAGTGTGAGCATGCTTTGAGTGCGAGCGTGCTTTGAGTGCGAGCGTGCTTTGAGTGCGTGTGTGCTTTGAGTGCGTGTGTGCTTTGAGTGCGTGTGTGCTTTGAGTGCGTGTGTGCTTTGAGTGCGTGTGTGCTTTGAGTGCGTGTGTGCTTTGAGTGCGTGTGTGCTTTGAGTGCGTGTGCGTGTGTGTGTGTGTGAGAGAGAGAGAGAGAGAGAGAGAGAGAGAGAGAGCGCATGCCTGAGTGCATGTGCATGTGTGAGCATGCTTGAGTGCATGTGCATGTGTGAGCATGCTCGAGTGCATGTGCATGTGTGAGCATGCTCGAGTGCATGTGCATGTGTGAGCATGCTCGAGTGCATGTGCATGAGTAAGCATGCTTGAGTGTATGTAAAAATGTATTCTAGATTTAATTTGCCAAACAAAGTCCAGTCCTGTTAAGATGATTCAAATTTAAGATCAAGATTAATCAAATTGTTTGTCATTCAAAAGCATTCTGATAATTCATAAATCATGAAATATTCAAGAACATTTAATTAATTTCTAATTCAAAACACCATGTTCATATCCTTCTCATACCTCAGAAGCATTGAGGGCATCATTATCATCTTTTTTGGGTTGAGGATACTTTTCACACATATCTGGCAACCAAGCAACTTCCAATTTCTTATAAAACTGCTTTGCATCCAAAGCTGCAACTGCATATCCCACAAGGTCAGTTTCATCTTCTACGATGAAACAAAATTCTGGACTGAGGGTTAAAAATCCTCCTACTAACCTGAAACCAATTAATTAGGTTTTCAACAATGTAACATTATTTCATAGAAACAAACTAAATATGACTACTGTAAAATTCATCCAAGTGAACAAAGGTACATAAAGAACAATATTATTCAGTATTTAAAAAAATGTAGTTTATTTAGTATGTTAGGAAAAAGGCAGTGTAATTCAAATGCAAACTGAATTGAATGTCTGAAATTTACTGGCTTAATTACTGTCTGTTCAGGAAAGTATGTCCTGTAATACAATATTTATCCCAATACAAGAGTAGGTTTTTTCCTACATGTCTCAGTCAATATCCAGTGACAGCGATTCTGTGTTTTGCAAGAGACAGAAATAAAAAACATTACATTGACAGATGGACACATTGTACATCCACCCACAGAAAATAATGATAAAAAATATTTTCTTAGCAGAAACTTCCTCAACTTGGAAATTTGCCACTATCTTCCAGTTTACCCATGGAACGGAGGGTCAGAGATATACGAAATTGCAGTACACAAATCGATCACATGAACATTAAACAATACTAATTTCAAATATATTGTGTTAAAGAATGTGAAAGAACTTTAAGAAACAGAGACAATCAACAAGTGTGGGACAAATAGAAAATGTGATGTCACAGAAGGGAATGTTCTAAGGTGGCATCAGATGAAAGGTTAAGAATGCAAAATTAATGCACAAAACTTTCAGAGGGCCTAAAAAGTTAATGTCACAATGAGGAAGGAGGACCAAAAAAACATTGATATATGTGAAGATGATTAGGGTAGTGACAAAAATCAAGATTATGATGATTTTAAGGAGCAAGAAACTGACAGTTCAGGCATTCTCAAAGGCAATTTTCTAGTCAATTATATATAGTCAATTTGCAATTTTATTTTAGACTAAATAGCAAGAATTAGTTGAAAATCTAAAAAATTCTTAGGCGGCCTCTTGAAAATTACCTGTGTGTCTTAAATTCATAGTCGACATATAGTCAGGAAAACATGGTAATTTATTGTCATTAATTTTAAAAGGCAATTTATTCTACTCTTCTTTAGCAGTTAGTTTCCTTTCACAAATTTCGTATTTTCCTAGTTGAATTTTCTACTTATCTACTCCAATGACTAATTACTTACTTGTCTCCAATGAGATTCGGTAAATCAGGAAAGGAATCAGTGCCATCCATTCCATCCAAACATGTCTTTCTACACACTTCATATACTTGAGTCTCATCTGACGGTAAATAAGGACGAATAGTATAAATTTTACTGCTTGGCACATCTGGTGGTTTATAGATAAACAAATCATTGCCTGAATCTACAGGGATTAAGCGCTATGCAACAGAAAGAGATGAATTTGTGAGATACATGATGTTTCACAATTATGTAATAATACATAACCATATTCTATGGCTAACTGGTTATCAGTTGATAATAATTTACACATACTTGGAGATCAGCAGTAAGGCCACCTCTAAATACCCAAGGTTCTTGATCTCCACTCATAAATGTTTCTTTCCAACCTTTTGAAAACCCTACATATTGCAAAGGACAAACAAATTTATAGTATTATTAGCACACAACAACCATGTGAACAAACACTGAAATATAATACAATATGGGAAAATAATAGAAGTTGTTTGAAAGCAGTATTGTATAGCAGCTCATATTTGTAACCACAAAAATATCTCAGATTTTTAAAAAATTATCACCTAAATGTAGCAAACACATCCTATTTTAATTCACTAAAAAAATGAAAATAAAGATCTCAAAAATAAAACAGAAATATCAATAAAGCTACCAGATAGATTAGAGATCAGTTTCTATGAAGAAAAAACAGATGTAGGGGAATTGAATTCAACAACTATTAAAATTGTAAACCTAACATTCACATTCTTGAGCGCTGGAAGTAATTTTGGAAATGGTCAAACATTTACTACAAAGCAAGCTCATACAGAAGAAAGTGATTTAATTACAAATAAACTACATAAAAGACAATAACTACAAAATTAATTATTAAAATACATTAAAAATAATGTTAAACTACACAAATTTTAATAACACTATTTAGGAAGGATACAATCAAATAAAATGTTTAGATACACTAATTGATTCATTTCAATAATATGGCTGTTATCAGATGTAAATGAAATACACGTCACTAGAGCCCACAAGTTATTTTGAAGGTTACTGATGAGCATGTGTCCACAGGATTGAAAATTAAAAGAAATGATACAAAATAAACACTGGAAATACACAAAAGTAAGTAAATGTATTCTACAAAGAAATTTCCTAACTTAAAGAAATTAGATCATTAGCCAACATGATGTACTGAGCTATTCCTAGCAGGTTCTCAACACATATTATAAATGGGCAAATAAAGTTCATTTTAAGAAAAGTCTAACAGAAAAGATTAGTATTGGATGAAGAAAAGAAAGAAATATCCCCATTACACAAACGAACCAACCTAACAACACAAAAATTGCGAGACAGTAACTATCACCGAGAATGTCACTCATCCCAACTTTCAATGCTTTTCCTCAAGCAATAAAACAAAAAGAAAACTTCTTTTAATTCTGTTTTATTCACAAGTATAGTTTTTCAAATATCTTCAATTATTTCCCACATGTATCATAAAATTTTCAGAGTTCAAGCACAATAATTTTTAAAGTTCATTTCTTTGGGAGACATTCATCAGAGTGACTATCCATTAACTGTCCCATACACCATTTGCTAGCTTTACATATATTTAGAAAAATTCATTCACAATTTTTATGGAACTGTGTAGAAATGCCAGAATGTACTGAAAGATTTAAAACAGTTTCCTTATGACGAAATCATTATGTAAATAGTCTCATAGTTTAGTTTAACATATTATTTTAAAAAATCATTTAATTTTCCACACCATTCTATAAAACTTGTGAGAAGGTAGGTCCCTGTCAGCTCATGTATTCCATGTGGTGTAAAGGGACCTTCAAAATAAGCAGTGTAGTGAAAACATGCATCTGCAATTCAGAAGATACAGAGGCTTTGTTAACCACAACCAAATTAAGTTTCCAAGAATGGAATAAGCTACTCCAAAATTGCACAATAAAATCAAAATAACCTTATTCTGAAAACGTTCCATCACCAGCATGATTAAGGAAAATAAATAACAATGCAGGCTTTATCTGATTTGGAGAATGCAAGGCCTGCCATACATTTGTAATTACACATTTTTATTTTAAATTAATGCAAATTTTTGAAAACAAATTTCACACATTAGTTTTACCAGGCTGGTTAACTTATACACCTCTGTCCTTGTGAAATTATTAAATCAGGAAAGGAAACGCCTTTGCGCTAAGCCACATGTAATTCGCGTAAGCGCTGTAGGTTTATGAAAAGGATGTTGGATAAATAAAAATAAATGGAGTATCATATACAAACAATTTAAAACAGAAAATATTCAAAGAAATAAAAACATAGAACTGCAACATATGAATTTTCCAGAAACAGCTGCCACTGTATATGATACTCCCAGCAAAATGATATCATTGCCTTTTGGTAATCAGGTATTCGCAGAGGTGCAGGACAGCAGCGGTTAACGCAATGCGCAGATCAGACTAGAAATTATTCCTAAGAAACTCTTCCTTCAGGTAAGGCTCCTTAAGAGAAGCATCATTACCGTTAGGAAGACAAGTAAACAATTAAAAACATTGCAATTCAAGATCTGAAAGAAAACTGCAAGATGTTATATGCTAAAAAGAACTGGCTCATTTCCAGGTGAAAAAACATCACTGATATGAAAAAAGTTCAAAATTAGTTTCAATAAGCACAACTTCCTCACACATCCCATACGTCAGAAAGTTGTGTCAATTATTTTCTCAAACAATAATTATGCAAAGTAATTACATATGAATGATGTTCCTGCATGTGAAAAAAGCCAGTTTATTAATAGTGAAAATGAAATCTAGCTTCCAGGTTTCCTAGAAAAGAACGTGACTTGTAGGCTGGGTTGATATCATCCGAAGTCCGTGGCTCAATTGATACTGTAGGGTGGTGAATGGAAAAAATGCATAATCGCTGAAGCGCACATGTGGCTTTGCCCTAATAAAACTAAAATGTAGAAATATTTGCCTCTGAAGGTGGTTTGCAATAGCAGTTTCAATAGAGGCAGCACTCTCAGATCACGGAAAGAATTTATATTCTGCATTTACAACGAAACAGAAGAACATCAAAACACAGCAACTTAACTATTGCAACACCACAAAAGAAACAAAAGGCATGAGAGTTAGGGGAATAAATGCTCATGATAGAAGTACTTGCTAAATTACATGAGGAAAATCACATATCAAGGAGAGAAAATACCCCGTACATGTGTAGCTGCCCAGAGTGAAGCTGGCCATCATCTGAGGGAAGTGACCACATCGCTGAGAAAGAACACAAAACAGAAGTTAGCATTAGACGAGAAAGCACTCATTGCATCCACCCTGAAATGCATATTAATGATGAGCTGAAATGTTCCATTTACATTTTCTTTCGCCTTTTGTTTTTATTTTTCCCTCTAATTTCCATTGGAATTTACAGTGGCAGAATCTTATTAACTTAAATGGAGAATGAGACCAAAACTAGACCTTTTTCGAATGTTCCACTAAAAACATATCTTCATAAAACCTAACCAGCATGTAAGTGACATGGTGCCATCCATAAATTACGGAACGCAAATACACAGTATTTTCAATACCCCTCACCCCCTTGTAACGCACCCATAATGTGCATTTGAACCCCCCTATATAATTATGCAACGCTTGCAACACCCCCCCCCCTTGTAATGTGCATGAAGTGAAAAATTTTACTACAGTAAAAAATTGTATTCATTTTATTAGCGTATATAAAAATGAATGATAATAAAGTTGGAATTAGTTGTCAATGCTGACTGCACCTAACAATAACATTGGGGGCAAATTTTTAGTGAAGGAATACGTGAGAAAATTTTTGATCACAAGCTATGCACACGCCCCTGTTGTGGATGGCGCATGGGCAAGAGTCTACTGTGCCAATTTAATTGTGTTCTAGAAAAAAATACAGATCAGTTTTGAATATTTTCTGTGTAATCTTAAAGATTCAATAAAAAATGTTCCCATTTATTGTAACAGCTTCTAATAACTTAAATTATTTGTGTTTCAAAAACAAATAGAATTAGATAGTATTTTTAATGTTTCAAATATATGACTCAAAAAAGGATGTACTTCAATTAATTTTTAAAAAGTGCCTTACGTAACATTCATTTAAAACCCCCTGTTTCTATGTAATGCATTGCAATGCTGCCTCAAACCCTCATTCCCCTTTTAGCATTATGTAATTTATGGACAACCCCTATGAGGCTGTTCCAAAAGGAAAGAACATAAGATTCATTCCAATTCACTGGCAGATTTTATAGTACACTCCCAAAAATTTTTGGGCTTAAAGACTTTGTAATGATGTACACTAGATTCACAGAGCATGCATCTGTAATTAACAATCATTGTGCATACACAACTAGTATTACATACCCCAAAAATCCTGCCCCGCAAATACAATAACATTTCCTAAACCAAAGACATCAAAAACTAAATAATAAAAAAAGTGTTATGATGACAAATTCTAGACTAATTAATATACATCAGGTTGAAAACTAACATATTACAGTCATTGATGTCAACAATATTTAAGAAAATGAATTATTTTTAATATTACAATTTATTCTGATTCAATACTGAATTACGTACTACTCCAGTTAACCAATCATAGCAAAAAACAAAAAGTAACAAAGGTAACGTTAATAAAGAATTTCAGCTCATCTTCAGCTACAGAACTCAAAAGGCATGTTCTAGGGCATACTTTCGTATACATAGCTGCAAATCAGATTTATTAGATCTTCTCCTCTCTACTCATCAATTGGACTAGACTAAACAAGACAAGACATCATTAGATTGCTGAACTTAAACGTGGGGTGGCACACATGGTCTGTTTCAAGAAACAAATGCTGTTATCACCCTTATTATCATGAAAATCTGACTTAGACCAAACTCGACACCAGATTAGGCAGCTAAACCTGAAAAATTAAATCTGCCTAAAAAATTACATTTCTTGCAGTGAAAGATAATGATATTTAATAAATAGAGTAATAGTTGCAACATATTTGACAAGAAACAAAACTACTATGAAAAACAAAGCTTTACACACCGGCCTCTTCATGCGAGAGATTTAAGAGAAAAGGAGTGCAACTGTTTATAATTTCAAAAGAAGCATTTCAGAAGCAAAAATGTATATATATATATGTATAAATATTCCTTCGTACAATGAACTGATATTTTGCAATTGCATTAACAGAAAGTTATAGGTGATTTTCAACTGAAGATAGAAAATTAAGTGCTATTTCAGAAACACCATGACAGAGGGAACAAAAACCCACACACATGCAGACACACTCATTACCCACATCCAATACAACCAAAACACAGTTACTTCAAAATTTTAACAATATATTCAGGATTATGATCACGAACTTCTTGATAATGAAATTATTAAAGATTCAATCCATCTCAAGCCTTCTAAATATAGAACAGACAGATGCGTACAGGAAACAGGTGTTCTTCTAAAGCACATTCTTTCCATTTTAAATTTTCTTCTTAGTAAAATTAATTTTTTTAATGTTTCCAGTTGCAATGATAAGACGTTTAATTTTAAAATGAGAGCTCCTACACATGAGAAATTTGGAAATAGGCCAGCTAATATCATGACATTCACATAGGAATTTGCTATTCATAACTCTATGAGAAATGGAACCACAACATACCTTCAAAAATTGTCTGGATTAAAATATAGATTAAACAAAGCTACAAAAAGCGCGAACTCTTTGCAAAAAGCAGCCCAAAAATGCATTTGCAATAGCAAAAATAAATTCTCTGCAATCAAAATAGTTTTGTAAGAAAATTAAAATATTGAGAAGAATCTCTGAAATATATCATAAATTGTTATTTCAGAAGTAAATTATTCATTTCACAAGTCCCTAATCCTCAGTTGCTTTTAACTTCTTGAACACAAAATTTTACTAAACATGAAGATTTGATTTTTCTACAATATAATGATATAGAATGCAAACACTCATAGTCAAATATTAGATGACTGATTACTCCTGACATTACACACAATCAGTCACATTCTAAATATTTGCAAGGTTATTCTCTTAACATATAATGCTAATATTGTTATGATTTTATTGAACTTAAAGTCTACAAGTACTATTTTAAGCCAGATTTTACTAGACTTCACTATTTGAACACTTTTAGAATGAAGTACGCATTTGCATTAAGTACTGGAAATAAGTAAACAAAAACACAAATGTAAGTAAATAATATTAAGTTGTGAACGTCACTTTGTTCTTTTAAAGTTCTTCCAAGAAACAAAGTTCGATAGTTTCCAGCTACTTAAATTGCCACAAATACCTGAATGTTGCAATGTAATGCTTTTCAAAATATGAACATTTTTGAAGTTGAGGGAGACAGCTGTTTAAAAAATTTCAGTGTTACATTAACTATTCTGTAGTGTATTCCATGTTGATTGCCACCTTGACAGTATTCAGTGATTGCAAAGTACAAGTTATATTAATAAGATTTGAAAGTTCCTATACATAAACTAATTTGAATTTTTTTAAGTCGCAAGCATGACATTTCCACAGGCCCTTCTATACTACTTATAGTAAACAAGTCACAAAGAAATTTCAGCCAAAGAGATACAGCCAATACACAGGATAATGATTTGCTTACTTACCTAACCATTTTTACATAGGAGTTTAGAAGCGAGACAACCCCACGCTATCCCACACATACGGGTATAGATCATACAACAATTCTCGATTGGCACAGAATGTAAGGCGTTGAAAAAGGGTATTCAGGGCTTTGACATATCTTCCAGCCTCACGGCACGTTCAACACATCATCAACCTAACACAAAATTCTACCATGTTAGCTACAATGAATTCATACACAGAGAAAGTTGCACATCCAAAAATGTCATATTTAATGCAAATTACTGATAGGTTAACACCGTAGGAAGAAACGAATACGCTCCAAAAAACATACCAGCAGAAATTTTAATTTGAAAATAATATCACAGCAAAAGCCCAGGAAAAGATAAAAGATTAAAAGAAGCAAGCAAGCCCATTACTGTATGGCAAAATCAGAGCGGCAGTGCATGGAGAAAACATTACCTCAGGTTTGTTTGAAGGGTTTCTGAGAGATATTACGGTTATGGGCAGTTTCGACAGATGAGCATTACTTTTTAACCAGTTGAATTCTTGAAGTAATTGTATACCTTGTCCACCGTGTTCAAATGGCAAATAGAATAAATCGCATAAAAGAGCAAGATCTTCATAAGCCAATTCTTTATCATTCCTACAAAAAAGTAATTGTAAATTAGAAATGTTAAGCTGCCACGATGTTCATTGATTAGGGTATACAAACAGACATATATGTACAATCACCTAAAAATTAAAAACAAGACACAATATCTCCTTTCAGTTTGCAAGCGGCCAAGCAAGACTAGGATGGTTAAACGAATCTAATGAAACACTCCATGAAACTTTTTCATTTCCCAGAGGTTCACCCAGGTAGAGGAAAAGAGATAATTGTTAGTTGGTAGGGTCAGTAATGCATTTTCGCGAATAATTAAGCAAGTTC
>JAHLJT010009436.1:144153728-144448541 GCA_031308135.1 Acheta domesticus
AAACAAACTAAATATGACTACTGTAAATTCATCCAAGTGAACAAAGGTACATAAAGAACAATATTATTCAGTATTTAAAAAAATGTAGTTTATTTAGTATGTTAGGAAAAAGGCAGTGTAATTCAAATGCAAACTGAATTGAATGTCTGAAATTTACTGGCTTAATTACTGTCTGTTCAGGAAAGTATGTCCTGTAATACAATATTTATCCCAATACAAGAGTAGGTTTTTTCCTACATGTCTCAGTCAATATCCAGTGACAGCGATTCTGTGTTTTGCAAGAGACAGAAATAAAAAACATTACATTGACAGATGGACACATTGTACATCCACCCACAGAAAATAATGATAAAAAAATATTTTCTTAGCAGAAACTTCCTCAACTTGGAAATTTGCCACTATCTTCCAGTTTACCCATGGAACGGAGGGTCAGAGATATACGAAATTGCAGTACACAAATCGATCACATGAACATTAAACAATACTAATTTCAAATATATTGTGTTAAAGAATGTGAAAGAACTTAAGAAACAGAGACAATCAACAAGTGTGGGACAAATAGAAAATGTGATGTCACAGAAGGGAATGTTCTAAGGTGGCATCAGATGAAAGGTTAAGAATGCAAAATTAATGCACAAAACTTTCAGAGGGCCTAAAAAGTTAATGTCACAATGAGGAAGGAGGACCAAAAAAACATTGATATATGTGAAGATGATTAGGGTAGTGACAAAAATCAAGATTATGATGATTTTAAGGAGCAAGAAACTGACAGTTCAGGCATTCTCAAAGGCAATTTTCTAGTCAATTATATATAGTCAATTTGCAATTTTATTTTAGACTAAATAGCAAGAATTAGTTGAAAATCTAAAAAATTCTTAGGCGGCCTCTTGAAAATTACCTGTGTGTCTTAAATTCATAGTCGACATATAGTCAGGAAAACATGGTAATTTATTGTCATTAATTTTAAAAGGCAATTTATTCTACTCTTCTTTAGCAGTTAGTTTCCTTTCACAAATTTCGTATTTTCCTAGTTGAATTTTCTACTTATCTACTCCAATGACTAATTACTTACTTGTCTCCAATGAGATTCGGTAAATCAGGAAAGGAATCAGTGCCATCCATTCCATCCAAACATGTCTTTCTACACACTTCATATACTTGAGTCTCATCTGACGGTAAATAAGGACGAATAGTATAAATTTTACTGCTTGGCACATCTGGTGGTTTATAGATAAACAAATCATTGCCTGAATCTACAGGGATTAAGCGCTATGCAACAGAAAGAGATGAATTTGTGAGATACATGATGTTTCACAATTATGTAATAATACATAACCATATTCTATGGCTAACTGGTTATCAGTTGATAATAATTTACACATACTTGGAGATCAGCAGTAAGGCCACCTCTAAATACCCAAGGTTCTTGATCTCCACTCATAATGTTTCTTTCCAACCTTTTGAAAACCCTACATATTGCAAAGGACAAACAAATTTATAGTATTATTAGCACACAACAACCATGTGAACAAACACTGAAATATAATACAATATGGGAAAATAATAGAAGTTGTTTGAAAGCAGTATTGTATAGCAGCTCATATTTGTAACCACAAAAATATCTCAGATTTTTAAAAAATTATCACCTAAATGTAGCAAACACATCCTATTTTAATTCACTAAAAAAATGAAAATAAAGATCTCAAAAATAAAACAGAAATATCAATAAAGCTACCAGATAGATTAGAGATCAGTTTCTATGAAGAAAAAACAGATGTAGGGGAATTGAATTCAACAACTATTAAAATTGTAAACCTAACATTCACATTCTTGAGCGCTGGAAGTAATTTTGGAAATGGTCAAACATTTACTACAAAGCAAGCTCATACAGAAGAAAGTGATTTAATTACAAATAAACTACATAAAGACAATAACTACAAAATTAATTATTAAAATACATTAAAAATAATGTTAAACTACACAAATTTTAATAACACTATTTAGGAAGGATACAATCAAATAAAATGTTTAGATACACTAATTGATTCATTTCAATAATATGGCTGTTATCAGATGTAAATGAAATACACGTCACTAGAGCCCACAAGTTATTTTGAAGGTTACTGATGAGCATGTGTCCACAGGATTGAAAATTAAAAGAAATGATACAAAATAAACACTGGAAATACACAAAAGTAAGTAAATGTATTCTACAAAGAAATTTCCTAACTTAAAGAAATTAGATCATTAGCCAACATGATGTACTGAGCTATTCCTAGCAGGTTCTCAACACATATTATAAATGGGCAAATAAAGTTCATTTTAAGAAAAGTCTAACAGAAAAGATTAGTATTGGATGAAGAAAAGAAAGAAATATCCCCATTACACAAACGAACCAACCTAACAACACAAAAATTGCGAGACAGTAACTATCACCGAGAATGTCACTCATCCCAACTTTCAATGCTTTTCCTCAAGCAATAAAACAAAAAGAAAACTTCTTTTTAATTCTGTTTTATTCACAAGTATAGTTTTTCAATATCTTCAATTATTTCCCACATGTATCATAAAATTTTCAGAGTTCAAGCACAATAATTTTTAAAGTTCATTTCTTTGGGAGACATTCATCAGAGTGACTATCCATTAACTGTCCCATACACCATTTGCTAGCTTTACATATATTTAGAAAAATTCATTCACAATTTTTATGGAACTGTGTAGAAATGCCAGAATGTACTGAAAGATTTAAAACAGTTTCCTTATGACGAAATCATTATGTAAATAGTCTCATAGTTTAGTTTAACATATTATTTTAAAAAATCATTTAATTTTCCACACCATTCTATAAAACTTGTGAGAAGGTAGGTCCCTGTCAGCTCATGTATTCCATGTGGTGTAAAGGGACCTTCAAAATAAGCAGTGTAGTGAAAACATGCATCTGCAATTCAGAAGATACAGAGGCTTTGTTAACCACAACCAAATTAAGTTTCCAAGAATGGAATAAGCTACTCCAAAATTGCACAATAAAATCAAAATAACCTTATTCTGAAACGTTTCCATCACCAGCATGATTAAGGAAAATAAATAACAATGCAGGCTTTATCTGATTTGGAGAATGCAAGGCCTGCCATACATTTGTAATTACACATTTTTATTTTAAATTAATGCAAATTTTTGAAAACAAATTTTCACACATTAGTTTTACCAGGCTGGTTAACTTATACACCTCTGTCCTTGTGAAATTATTAAATCAGGAAAGGAAACGCCTTTGCGCTAAGCCACATGTAATTCGCGTAAGCGCTGTAGGTTTATGAAAAGGATGTTGGATAAATAAAAATAAATGGAGTATCATATACAAACAATTTAAAACAGAAAATATTCAAAGAAATAAAAACATAGAACTGCAACATATGAATTTTCCAGAAACAGCTGCCACTGTATATGATACTCCCAGCAAAATGATATCATTGCCTTTTGGTAATCAGGTATTCGCAGAGGTGCAGGACAGCAGCGGTTAACGCAATGCGCAGATCAGACTAGAAATTATTCCTAAGAAACTCTTCCTTCAGGTAAGGCTCCTTAAGAGAAGCATCATTACCGTTAGGAAGACAAGTAAACAATTAAAAACATTGCAATTCAAGATCTGAAAGAAAACTGCAAGATGTTATATGCTAAAAAGAACTGGCTCATTTCCAGGTGAAAAAACATCACTGATATGAAAAAAGTTCAAAATTAGTTTCAATAAGCACAACTTCCTCACACATCCCATACGTCAGAAAGTTGTGTCAATTATTTTCTCAAACAATAATTATGCAAAAGTAATTACATATGAATGATGTTCCTGCATGTGAAAAAAGCCAGTTTATTAATAGTGAAAATGAAATCTAGCTTCCAGGTTTCCTAGAAAAGAACGTGACTTGTAGGCTGGGTTGATATCATCCGAAGTCCGTGGCTCAATTGATACTGTAGGGTGGTGAATGGAAAAAATGCATAATCGCTGAAGCGCACATGTGGCTTTGCCCTAATAAAACTAAAATGTAGAAATATTTGCCTCTGAAGGTGGTTTTGCAATAGCAGTTTCAATAGAGGCAGCACTCTCAGATCACGGAAAGAATTTATATTCTGCATTTACAACGAAACAGAAGAAACATCAAAACACAGCAACTTAACTATTGCAACACCACAAAAGAAACAAAAGGCATGAGAGTTAGGGGAAATAAATGCTCATGATAGAAGTACTTGCTAAATTACATGAGGAAAATCACATATCAAGGAGAGAAAATACCCCGTACATGTGTAGCTGCCCAGAGTGAAGCTGGCCATCATCTGAGGGAAGTGACCACTCGCTGAGAAAGAACACAAAACAGAAGTTAGCATTAGACGAGAAAGCACTCATTGCATCCACCCTGAAATGCATATTAATGATGAGCTGAAATGTTCCATTTACATTTTCTTTCGCCTTTTGTTTTTATTTTTCCCTCTAATTTCCATTGGAATTTACAGTGGCAGAATCTTATTAACTTAAATGGAGAATGAGACCAAAACTAGACCTTTTTGAATGTTCCACTAAAAACATATCTTCATAAAACCTAACCAGCATGTAAGTGACATGGTGCCATCCATAAATTACGGAACGCAAATACACAGTATTTTCAATACCCCCTCACCCCCTTGTAACGCACCCATAATGTGCATTTGAACCCCCCTATATAATTATGCAACGCTTGCAACACCCCCCCCCCTTGTAAGTGCATGAAGTGAAAAATTTTACTACAGTAAAAAAATTGTATTCATTTTATTAGCGTATATTAAAATGAATGATAATTAAAGTTGGAATTAGTTGTCAATGCTGACTGCACCTAACAATAACATTGGGGGCAAATTTTTAGTGAAGGAATACGTGAGAAAATTTTTGATCACAAGCTATGCACACGCCCCTGTTGTGGATGGCGCATGGGCAAGAGTCTACTGTGCCAATTTAATTGTGTTCTAGAAAAAAATACAGATCAGTTTTGAATATTTTCTGTGTAATCTTAAAGATTCAATAAAAAATGTTCCCATTTATTGTAACAGCTTCTAATAACTTTAAATTATTTGTGTTTCAAAACAAATGAATTAGATAGTATTTTAATGTTTCAATATATGACTCAAAAAAGGATGTACTTCAATTAATTTTTAAAAAGTGCCTTACGTAACATTCATTTAAAACCCCCTGTTTCTATGTAATGCATTGCAATGCTGCCTCAAACCCTCATTCCCCTTTTAGCATTATGTAATTTATGGACAACCCCTATGAGGCTGTTCCAAAAGGAAAAGAACATAAGATTCATTCCAATTCACTTGCAGATTTATAGTACACTCCCAAAAATTTTTGGAGTTCTTAAATGAATTTGTAATGATGTACACTAGATTCACAGAGCATGCATCTGTCAACTTAACAATCATTGTGCATACACAACTAGTATTACATACCCCAAAATCCTGCCCCTGCAAATACAATAACATTTCCTAAACCAAAGACATCAAAAACTAAATAATAAAAAAGTGTTATGAACAATTCTAGACTAATTAATATACATCAGGTTGAAAACTAACATATTACAGTCATTGATGTCATACAATATTTTTAAGAAAATGAATTATTTTTAATATTACAATTTATTTCTGATTCAATACCTGAATTACGTACTACTCCATTAACCAATCATAGCAAAAACAAAAAGTAACAAGGTAACGTTAATAAAGAATTTCAGCTCATCTTCAGCTACAGAACTCAACAGGCATGTTCTAGGGCATACTTTCGTATACATAGCTGCAAATCAGATTTATTAGATCTTCTCCTCTCTACTCATCAATTGACTAGACTAAAACAAGACAAGACATCATTTAGATTGCTGAACTTTAAACTGTGGGGTGGCACACATGGTCTGTTTCAAGAAACAAATGCTGTATCACCCTTATTCTCATGAAAATCTGACTTAGACCAAACTCGACACCAGATTAGGCAGCTAAACCTGAAAAATTAAATCTGCCTAAAAAATTACATTTCTTCGCAGTGAAAGATAATGATATTTAATAAATAGAGTAATAGTTGCAACATATTTGACAAGAAACAAAACTACTATGAAAAACAAAGCTTTACACAACGCCTCTTCATGCAGAGAGATTTAAAGAGAAAAGGAGGGCAACTGTTTATAATTTCAAAAGAAGCATTTCAGAAGCAAAAATGTATATATATATATGTATAAATATTCCTTCGTACAATGAACTGATATTTTGCAATTGCATTAACAGAAAGTTATAGGTGATTTTCAACTGAAGATATTAAAATTAAGTGCTATGTTCAGAAACACCATGACAGAGGGAACAAACACCCACACACATGCAGACACACTCAGTACCCATATCCAATACAACCAACACAGTTACTTCAAATTTGTAACAATATATTCAGATTATGATCACGAACTTCTTGATAATGAAATTATTAAATATTCAATCCATCTCAAGCCTTCTAAATATAGAACAGACAGATGCGTACAGGAAACAGTTGTCTTCTAAAGCACATTCTTTCCATTTTTAAATTTTCTTTCTAGTAAAATTAATTTTTTTAATGTTTCCAGTTGCCAATGATAAGACGTCTAATTTTAAAATGAGAGCTTATACACATGAGAAATTTGGAAATTTAGGCCAGCTAATATCATGACATTTCACATAGGAATTTGCTATTTCATAACTCTATGAGAAATGGAACCACAACATACCTTCAAAAATTGTCTGGATTAAAATATAGATTAAACAAAGCTACAAAAAGCGAACTCTTTGCAAAAAGCAGCCCAAAAATGCATTTGCAATAGACAAAATAAATTCTCTGCAATCAAAATTAGTTTTGTAAGAAAATTAAAATATTGAGAAGAATTCTTGAAATATATCATTAAATTGTTATTTCAGAAGTAAATTATTCATTTCACAAGTCCCTAATCCTCAGTTGCTTTTAACTTCTTGAACACAAAATTTTACTAAACAATGAAGATTTGATTTTTCTACAATAATAATGATATAGAATGCAAACACTCCTAGTTCAAATATTAGATGACTGATTACTCCTGACATTACACACAATCAGTCACATTCTAAATATTTGCAAGGTTATTCTCTTAACATATAATGCTAATATTGTATGATTTTATTGAACTTAAAGTCTACAAGTACTATTTAAGCCAGATTTTACTAGCTTCAATATTTGACACTTATTGTAATGAAGTACTGCATTTGCATTAAGTACTGGAAATAAGTAAACAAAAACACAAAATGTAATTAAATAATATTAAGTTGTGAACGTCACTTGTTTTCTTTTAAAGTTCTTCCAAGAAACAAAGTTCGATAGTTTCCAGCTACTTAAATTGCCACAAATACCTGAATGTTGCAATGTAATGCTTTTCAAAATATGAACATTTTTGAAGTTTGAGGGAGACAGCTGTTTAAAAAATTTCAGTGTTACATTAACTATTCTGTAGTGTATTCCATGTTGATGCCACCTGACAGTATTCAGTGATTGCAAAGTACAAGTTATATTAAATAAGATTTGAAAGTTCCTATACATAAACTAATTTGAATTTTTTTTAAGTCGCAAGCATGACATTTCCACAGGCCCTTCTATACTACATTATAGTAAACAAGTCATCAAAGAAATTTCAGCCCAGAGATACAGCCAATACACAGGATAATGATTTGCTTACTTACCTAACCATTTTACATAGGAGTTTAGAAGCGAGACAACCCCACGCATATCCCACACATACGGGTAGAGATCATACAACAATTCTCGATTGGCACAGAATGTAAGGCGTTGAAAAAGGGTATTCAGGGCTTTTGACATATCTTCCAGCTTCACGGCACGTTCTAACCATTCATCAACCTAACACAAAATTCTACAATGTTAGCTACAATGAATCCATACACAGAGAAAGTTGCACATCAAAAATTGTCATATTTTAATGCAAATTACTGATAGGTTAACACCGGTAGGAAGAAACTAATACGCTCCAAAAACATACCAGCAGAAATTTAATTTGAAAATAATATCACAGCAAAAGCCCAAGGAAAAGATAAAAGATTAAAAGAAGCAAGCAAGCCCATTACTGTATGGCAAAATCAGAGCGGCAGTGCATGGAGAAAACATTACCTCAGGTTTGTTTGAAGGGTTTTCTGACGAGATATTACGGTTATGGGCAGTGACTAGATGAGCATTACTTTTTAACCAGTTGAATTCTTGAAGTAATTGTATACCTTGTCCACCGTGTTCAAATGGCAAATAGAATAAATCGCATAAAAGAGCAAGATCTTCATAAGCCAATTCTTTATCATTCCTACAAAAAAGTAATTGAAATTATAAATGTTAAGCTGCCACGATGTTCATTGATTAGGGTACAAACAGACAATAATATGTACAATCACCTAAAAATATTAAAACAAGACACAATATCTCCTTTCAGTTTGCAAGGCCAAGCAAGACTTAGATGGTAAATGAATCTTAATTAAACATTCTCATTGAACTTTTTTCATTTTCCCAGAGGTTCACCCAGGTAGAGAAAAGAGATAATTGTTAGTTGGTAGGGTCAGTAATGCATTTTCCGCGAATAATTAAGCAAGTTCTTCACACCCTTTCCATTTCACATTGTTTTTTAAAATCAACAACTGATTTTTTTTTGTTCACTTACTAGCTGTAATTTTTCACAGTAGTTTCAGCTAAATATTCTTACTTAACCTGTAAGTTAAGAATTGGCTTTTGAACCCAGAATTGGTGATGTGGGTTTCAGAAGGATTGCATTTTAAAGAGCTCACATACTTTAAATACAACTGGTCCTGTTTGGCTCTTAAGAATTTCTGCATTCATTTGTTCAAGGTGTTCATTTACACATCCGCTAGCATCACACTGAAGAAGTTACATTTACAAGTAACACTATTGACTTTTACACCATAATATTTACATTGTTATCAGGAATTATTTACTGTAATGGACTCTAAATAACCATCTAATAAAAAATACAATAGTAATAATAGTCATAATAACAACAATAATAATAATAATTAGAGACCGGATTTTTATGTAATTAATTAACTATACATATTCGGTACTATAATAAATATTTTACACGTTTCGCTATTTTCTCAACATTTTTTTATATTCTATCAATTTTCTTATATATTTTTATAAAAAGAAGGGTTTTCAAATAATTCAGCAATGTTTCCCACTTATTATTGCACCTGCTGCCTACCCTATTCGAGGCACGCTATGTGAAGACACGGTCAGATATTCTCAAAGCCCGGTGAGCCAGCTTCAGCTATCTCAGAGTGCAACGCCATTATCAACTTCAGGCATGAAAAGTATCACTAACACAAAAGGATCACGTAACACGTTTCGTTACCTTTAATCTTAATTTCCGAGAAACTTTGGTGGTCGCCATCACGTATCACTTCAATGAGAATATTCCTATCTGGTAATAGAAATGGGCAATTTGTATAACGGCTGTTAAACTACCAAGAACAGATCTAGCTGATCATTTTGAAGGGGACCATCAAAGATTTTTGTTTAATAACAAACATTTGTCATTATATTGTATTATTTTTGTTGTGGGTATTATACAATATATTTTTTAAACAATTACATAATTTTAGCATAAATAAATATTTAAATCAACTTTTCCAAATAAAAGAAGAAAACAAATGAAAACTCTAGGCCTTGGGAGGGGGGGGGGGGGCATGGTCCCCATGGCCTCCCCCTGGATATGCCAGTGTTAACTCCATTCCTGGATAACAATTTGTGAAGGTTTTACTGCTGATGGAAAAATTGTATAGAGCAAGTGTGCATCAACTAGTGCTTTCCAAATGATTTTAAAAACATTTGCTTTGTAAAATTGTATGGGAAACTTTTTGTAAATGTAAGTTCATATTATGTATTTGTGTTTTGTAATTAGCATATTTTAATATTACATATTATATCCAATTTTACATGTTTATTACATATTCTTACTATTTTCATTACATATTTATGTACATATTTTGATGTTTCATACTACATATTTTTCCAGTCTCTAATAACAATATAATAATAATAATAACAATAATAATAATAATAATAATAATAATAATAATAATAATAATAATAATAATAATAATAATAATAATAATAATAATGAAGGGAGCAAGCCATGTCCATGTCCCTGCAGTGCCCCCTGGGACCTTCCATATAGATAATATGGATGCTAACGAAACCTCTGTGAAGATCAATGGGCCAAGAGACGGCAGAGGATACCTGGATTCCAATAGTTCCTGGCACGGATGAGTCTTCAGAGGAGCATACCTCACTAAAACAACCTGAGCTCAGCTGGCTCTGGCGGTCAGTAGCCAGCAAGGGCCCCTGCCTAGGGTCACAGGCGATCTAGTGAGGGAGAAGTGGCACCCACGAGGAGTCTACTCCCTAAGGGAGAAGACCCCAACAAAAAACCCAACCCAAGTAGGGATAAAACGCAATCTACAGGGACTATTCCCCTCTTTTTCACCCTTATTCCGAAACAAGAGAGAACCTAGGTCTTGGGTTTGCACCCCGCCACTCAGAGAAGCTTTGGACAGCAGCCACTAGGTATAAGGAAGCCTCTGCCTCATCTGGTAATGGGGTTGCTCCAGATGAGGAAAGACAACAGCTCCATTATGATGGCATGTGCTACGGACCATCGGAAGAAGCAGAATGAATCGAATAGAGAGACAACCACCAGCAAGAGTCAACAGCTCGAAATGTTTCAGTGGCAACACAGTCATTGACCACTAGAGCAAGACTGCCTAGACAGCGGAAACAAAGGAATGTGGAAATGAACCAATTCCTACTGTGCACTTATTATAGAGTGACCCGCTGTGAAACAATTGACTGGCTATCGGCAGCTCCTCCATTTGCGGTTTGTACAGCAGTTCCCCAATCTACATCTAGCTAGTCAAAGAGCGAAAATTGTGCGAAATAAGCTGGTACCATTGGCAATACAAGAGCGTATTCTGCAACAAGTTGCAGGAGAGAGAGAGAACAACACTCCAAAGATAATGTAAATGCCAGAACAGTGGAAGAAGACACGCAAGAAAATACCACCAGTTGAGAGAAACCATCCATTTACCATCAGAATGATGTAATAAAACAACAGATGAAATTTGAGTTAAATAGCATGCTGACTAAATTCAATGGGTTAATGTCAGAAAAGAGACCAAGTATACCCAAATAATTAATGTCATCCAAACTGAGAGGTCTGATGAATATCATAAACAACTCTGTTCTCCCATCAAAGATTGATAACGTTATCACCTATTCAGATCTAAATTTGTATTTATACAGTTCAGCAGCAACTATCGTTAAATTAAACGGGGGTAACCTGAAAGAAACATTTGCAAAGCAGCCAAAATTAAAGACAAAGAAACCACCATGGGAAAGGAGATTAGAACAAAAAAATAAATGAGTTGAGAGCTGACACCGGAATAATAACAGCCTATATCAACAACAGAAATAAAAAACTTGAGAAGAAAATGCACGCCATTGGCAAAAAGTACAGCAAACACCCAATTTGATAAACCAAATAGCATACCATCTGAATATCTTGACACGGTCAAACAAAAATTGAGCGCATATGCAAAACGGTTAAGACGTGATAAAAGTCAGAAGAGAAAGGAGCAAAATGCCAACTTCAAAAGAGACCAGAAAGCATTCTATAAATCTTTATACATACAAGATACCGAGACAAACTTGCCGCCAACTAAAGACAAAATCAAAGGCTACTGGGGAGGTATATGGTCAACTGGAATTAAATATAATGCTGAAGCAAGCTGGTTGGAAACAATTCGCAAATCAGCAGAAACGATTGTACCATTGGAGAGCTTTCAAAAATTGACACAATAAAACCTATTCTTGCCAAACTAAAGAATTGGAAGAGCACTGGAGGTGACAAAACTCATAATTTTTAGCTGAAGAATTTATCAGCCTTGCATAGTAAGTTTGTTGAATGTATAAATGCTTTTATTGAAGAACCTCAAAGCATTCCTCATCATTTGACCACAGGTGTGACGTATCTCATTCCGAAGGGCTCCAGGAGTCATAATCCAGCAAGATATATGCCTATAACTTGTTTGAACATGTTCTACAAACTTTTAACATCATGTGTGTCTAAGATCCTGGTAGATCACTGTAATGGTAACAGTATCCTAGCAGAACAACAAAAAGGATGACTCCATAGTCCCTTATTATTGACTCCATAGTCTCAAAACAAGCAAGTAATAAAAAAGAAATCTATTTGCAGCGTATATAGATTATCAGAAAGCTTATGATTCGGTCCCACATGACTGGGTTATAGACATGCTAAAAATCTATAAAATCCATCCCAAGTTGATAGATTTCTGTGTAACCCTAACAACGTGGAAGATAGAAATAGTTTTAAAAACCAACGAAGTGAATATTATCACAAATAAAATTGACATCAACCGAGGTATCTTCCAAGGAGATTCTTTGAGCCCACTTTGGATTTGATTGACTCTGAACTCGCTATCCACTATCCTCAACAGCAGTACGTATGGCTATGAGATAAAGAGTCAGCACTCCTCATACAGACTTTCCCATCTGGCATATAATGGATGATACAAAGCTGTATACATCAACAGCCAGTTCATTGAAGCAGCTCCTCAATATCATCAAAACTTTCTCTGAAGACATTGGAATGTGTTTTGGTATAGATAAGTATAGAATGGTTAACACGGTACGTGGAAAATTGATGAGGGATGCAACGAAGCAATCTTATTAAATTGTTAGAACATGATGAAGTGTATAAGTATCTTGATCTAGAGCAGTCTTGAACAATAGCCCACTAGGAAGTGAAGAAACATATAACAGAATTCAAGGACCGACTCACAAACGTTCTAAAAACATCTTTGAATTTGTGAAATCTTGTCACTGCAATTAATACATCCACTATTCCTGTGGTCATCTACTCAATGGGCTTGATAAAATGGAGTCAGACAGACCTTGAAGCAATGGATAGATATGTAAGAACCCAAGTGACCCAATATCAATTTCATCATTCTGAATCTGCTGAGAGAGATGATCCTCTCATCTACCTCATGAAAAAGGAGGTCGAGTCATTACAAATATAACCAACAGTTATGCCAACCAAACCTCTCTTATAAGAAAGTTCTCTCTTCAGAGAGCAGAAATATCGGCACTGCATAAGGCTATAGTAGAGGCTGATTTCAGTATCACTCCCTTACATCTTGCAAATGCTCAGTTCAACCAGAGCACACTAGCCATGAAAACCTGATGCAAGAGTGGTGTAGAAAAGATTTCCCAATGAACCATCAGGTTAAAACATTGATTTTAAAGTTTCTAACAGGTGGATGACTGGTTTACTGTACCCACAGACAGAAGGCTTTACGACAGCCATTCAAGAACAGATTATCGCAACAAAAAACGACTTACGATATATAATAAGAGTAGTAAGTGATGAATGTAGAAGATGCGGTGCACAGTACGAAAACATCCAGCACATCCTTGTCAGTTGTACTGTGTTGGCCTCCACTGCCTATAAAGTTAGGCACGATAATATGGGGAAAATAATTCACAGATGATTAGTAAGAAAATACAGACTTTGAGTCCTGTAATGTCCCATATTACAAATATCATCCCTCTACAGTCTTGGAAAATGAAGAATGGAAGCTGTAATGGGACAGGAGCATTATTACAGATACCACAATTTCGAACAATAGGCCAGATATAATAGTTCTGAACAAGCTCAAGAAAACAGCCATAATCATTGATTTTGCAGTTGTCAACAATAACAATCTAGAATCCGCTCATAGCTTGAAAATTCAGAAATATGTACCGTTGACTCAAGAGCTTCGCCACCAAACTTCAGAATATTGGCATACAACCGATAATAATATCCACCACAGGATTAGTACCAAAACACACAATGCATGCAATTCAAGTGTTGGAATTACCATTCTCATGCGTAAAACAAATGCAGAAAGCAGTAATACAGGATAGCTCCGGAACAGTAAGAGAATTCCTGGGATGTACGAGTGATTGGGACACGATTGATTGAAATGTCAAGAATAACATTTGTTCTGTCTTGTCTCTGCGAGACCAACTGAGCCTAGACCAGCAATAATCAGGAGAATGTAGAGATTGAAAAATTCGGATGATGATGATGATAATAATAATAATAACAATAATAATATTGCAATAGTTGGAACGGGAAAGTATGAAGTCAGTCATCAAGATGACCCAGTTACAAGGCAGGTCATAAAATCTGACCGAAGAATGGGAACTAGAGGCATTGTTAGTGTAGCAAGAAGCATTTCAAAGAAAACTATGCAAGACATGCCAAATAACACAGACACTGAACTTCTGATGCTACTAAACATGAAATGTGAGATACAAAAAAAATGTTAAAGAATTCCTGGAGAGTCAAATCACTCCATGGACAATATCTAAAAAGAATGGACAAGGTGCAGATCAATAAAGATCCAATCATTTACGTAGCTTAATAGGGGAAGAATGAAGCCAGAATCGGAAGCAGTTCTAATAACTGCTCAAGTTCAGGCGTTGAGAAGACGACATTATGATAATGCGGTTCTCAAAATTTCCCAAGATAACAAATGCCGCATTTGCCAGGAACAAATAGAAACCATTGCTCATACTGTCTCAGCTTGTCCAATTCTAGTAAAAACTGAATACTTGTAAAGACATGACAGGGTGTGTAGTTACCTTCATTGGTAGATCTCTACCGCCTTCGAAGTTCCAAATACATGCCCCAAGTGGTAAGAACACTCACCACAACCAGTGACGTCTGTTGGATTGTGTACGATATTGTACAACTACCAAATTCAAACTGATTGCACGATAGCGGCAAACGAACTGGATATAGTTATCGGGATTTGGAGAAAAAATTGTATCTATTCGTAGATGTTGCTGTGCTTTGTGATCAAAATGTCATAACTAAGGAGGCAGAGAAATGTCTCAATTAAAAGAACTTGGAAATCGAAGTCAGCTGAATGTGGGGCGTAAAATCACAGGTCATCCCGATAGTTATCAGAGCACTAGGATTTGTTCCGAAAATTTGTGTAAGAACTTGGCTAAACTTCCAAGTCACTCCAAGAACCGGGAAGTGCAAGTAATTGCTTTATTTGGAATAGCTCACATTTTGCGCAAAGTATTGTACAGGCACCAACAGTCCCTAGATCTGCTCCTTAGGAAGTTGGTTGCAACCTGGAGTAGATTTTATATTTAGCTGACTCATAACATCTTTAGTAGTGATGTAGAGGAATCATCATCATCATCAGCTGGTCCCCTGGGGAAGGCGGTTGCATCTGTGCCAAGGAGGCTGCAGGTTCGAGTCCTCCTTAGGCAGGATTGTATTTGTGATTGTCCATTCACCCCTCATCATCACCCTTTCACATCATAATTCATAATTCAAGGCTTAACAACCTTGTCTTATAAAGGGATACAGCCAAAAGCTGATCCCTATAATTACACACGTCTCTTTCCAAGATAGAATATGTCTGGGCCTCAGAAGAGAACATGTAGCTTGATCAGAAATGGCCGATATGCTAATAATAATAATAATACTAATCCTAATAATAATATTTATTTATTTGGAACAGCCCACTTTTTGTGCAAAGTATTGTAGAGGCATCGACAGCCCCTAGATCTGCTCCTTAGGTAACTGGTTGCAACCTGGAGTAGATTTTGTTTTGAGCCAACTCATAACATCTTTAGTCATGATGTAGTGAAACAATAATAATAATAATAATAATAATAACAACAACAACAACAAATTAAAATAAACCAAGAAAAAAATCATAAGAATTTGTAATTTTATGAATTATTTGTTCCACAATCCATAATGTGTAGTTCCCTAAACTGAAAATTCAACAATTCTCAAGCTAATTTGACTAGCTTCAAAATATATGGTGACAATAATGAACATTCTCCAAAACAGAAAATATTTTCTGAACTGTATTCATCAAGTTCACACATACACAAATATCTTTTTAATAAAATCTGCATCTCCTACACCTTGCACAGTTTTCACACTGATAAGGTTCACCTGTATAACAAGAGGTGAAATACACAAGAAACACACCTGGCAGGAAAATTTTCGATGTTGGTCTCTACAACCATTGTGCTGGTGCTGTTTGTGGGTGTTTCAACCTGCATACCAGATCCACCTGGTGGTTCTGTATTTTCTGCCATCAGAACGTCCACAGCAGGTTTCGCTACATGAACAGGTGAGGTGTATGGAGGAGTAGGATTACAGTCCATGGGTTCTGTAGGGGAATTACTCATGTTTGTCTCACTACACACAATCTTGCTTTCTGACACCAGAGAATTCATAACAGCTCCAGGAGTAGGTTGAAGTAAACTGTCATTAGCACCAGTAACCTGAAAGCATTAAAATATACATATATACATATTCACACATTTTCTTTTATATTTGCTTTGCTTTCTTATACATTTATATTATATGTAATTTATATATTGTATATAATTTTAAACAAAGATCTGGATCAAAGTATATGGTTTTGATCATGAACATTTAACAATTTATTTCACAAGAAATACTTTTTTTAGAAAGAAAGAAGAAACTCACAGTGCTACACACTTCAGCCAGTGCCTGCAGTTGATTGGCATTGACTACGGGAATGCTGCCAGAAGAACAACTAGTAGTGGTGGTTGTTACACTCATACAAGTGTTCACCGATGGAATGATTGGAATAGGTACAGTATTGGCAACAAGTTGTTGTGGTTTTGCAATTGGTCCCCATGCCGGCTTCACCCTTTTGAACTCTGGAAGCCATTCATTTATTGCATTCCGCAACGCCCGACGAGGGTGATACATATTGGGTGATAAATTCGATGGGACGTCTTCACCTACACCACCATCTTCCGTCTCAGTCTCAAGTTTTATGTCTGCACTAACAGAATCATCTGTACAAAAGGAAGAGAAAGAAATGATTAGAACTAAACAAAAAAAATAACAATTAATTCACAAAAATAAAGGTAAACAGTTGAAGTAATATGCAAGTTGCATAACATTATGGAAATTACATTTCTGTAGGAACAAGTACACCACCAAAATTTGGAAATCAATATGTAGCACTTAAATCATTAAATAAAAATTCATGAACTTACTCAAAGAAGGATCTCTCTTTCCATCTACATTACATCTACTCCATTGTGCAAGTGTGTGAATTGCGACAAAATTTGCTCCATATTCACAATTGGGGTTTGTGAGAACACCTCGCAACTTGGGAATGAGATCTGGAGATCTTCCAGAATAAGGTCCTAAGAATACCCTTTTTTGATCATAGTCATTCGCATGTAGATTGTCCCATATCACAGGAGGCCGTCTCAGAACATCTGTTATTTCTTCAATGGACTCTACTGTCAAAAGTCGAGAAATAACTTTTGGCCCTGAAACATGATACCATATTCTCACTCAACTGGATTTATCAATAAAAACTTTCATAATCATGTAAAATACCATATCAGTCACATATGAGTTACAAAGTGGTGATTATATCATATTGAAAGCCTAGAGAAATATTACTTCTTACTACTATTAAGGCAAATTATATGAATTAGAAACATGTTCATTTCACGGCTTAAGACATTCAAAAATTCTATCAAAATTGATCATCCGAATGAACATATCAAAAAAGAAAATATTTTATAAAATTATTTTATAACAAAGGCAACCAAAAACCTCAGAGAACACGATTAAAGTTACACCATGACCTAGCCAGTAGGCATTCTAGCTAACAGACATTGGACAATGTAGATTAGACATAATGGAGATGTAAACCAGAATTTTATTAGACTTTTTCCAATTAAACTTATGCAATTAGACATTTTCACTGAAGAACTACTGGCCATTTTTGGGTGTAAAGACTTTGTACAGATGTTTAATTTGCAAGAGACAGAAGATTCTTTTATAGATATTTAAGAAGCAATCATTTCTTTGTTATACTGGAAATTATATGTTGATCAGTTTTGATTTGTATTAATAGAATAGGCCAGATCACATCTAGTACATGATCTAGGCCCTAAAATATATTTATAAGAAATTTCTATTATGGGTTTGTATTGTCATTCTCCATGTACTCACAGTAGTGAGCACTTCCTTCACATTGCACTAAAAGACAAGTCAAAATTCCTTTTTTTATCAGTTCCAATATCTAAGACCATTCATAAGAAAGCCGCTAGCTAGCCTGAATCTCTAAACTCCAAAACAGTTGAAAGCCAAAAATACCTCACCTGTCCACATGATGTCAATTTCAGGAGCAAGTTTTGCACCCAGAGTATTTAGGTACTCTGAGTTTTGAACATTAGGTGTTGCTCTGGCAGCACAATACTGAGTGGGGCATAACATAAATCGAGGTTGTCCTAAATGCTGAAAAACTTCATTACTCACAGACACCTAGAAGAAGTTAAAAAAATACATGCTTATGCTCATTTTTCAAAGAGAGTTCTTTTATTGATCAAAATCTAAGAGCAATCCAAAAACAATACAATAAAACAGGTGTAGGCAGCATATTCAAGAGTAATATATGAAGAAGGAAAAACATCAACCAAAATATTTTTAACTCTGAATTCAAAATTCACAAGTTAACCCATTAATGCCACAGGTTGCTTCTTAAGTAGGCACACTTCTAGTCCACTCCAATTTGCTTCTTTTGCACTAATTTGCTAATTTTATTTCCTTAATAAACTTAGACCCCTCTAAATTAAACACATAGGCAAATTTTTGAATGTTTTAATGTTAGTGGCCAATTTAGCCAAGATAACTAAAAGGTGTATTCATGACTTGCATAAATTTGAATCTTATTCCAACACCATATTTAGTTACTCTATTGCCTGAGGAGATGTTGGAAGGCAAGGTTGCTACTTCTTGAATAATTGTCCATATAACCCACAATTTGTGCTTTGGAGAACTAGTAATATAATTAAGCACAACAACAGTGCTTTAGCACTAAAAACCTCAAACATATGCAACCAGATAGCCTCATCAACGGCTCTGCTTGCACGGACATGACCACAACAGGCAACTTCCACGTGTGCAAAATTAATCCCGATTTTAATGAATAAATATCCATTAAAAACCCTTTGGATAAGTAGTGGAGAAAAAATTATAGTTTTATGTCTTGTAGACACACTGTAAACTCTTTATAATGAAACTGAAGGAACAAAGCACTTTGCTTCATTGTAGAGAGGATTAAGTGGAAAGGGTGTTTCAATGCATGAGTCATAAGGTGCACCAACCAAACTCAAGTAATGTCTAGGTTACACTGAATTTTATGTAATCAAAAAGTTTTCTTTAGAAAGTTTACAGCAAATACATTATACACACTGTAAATACATTTTATTTGCATTTATTGGCATGTTATAAAACATTTAATGGCCATTCAGCGCTGAGTAATTTGATGACAGAAAAAACTGCTTCAGATGAATTAATTGTATTTATTGTTGCCATGAAACATTGCAATCAATACACAGCAGTTCTGATGACAATAGGAAATAATTATTTGAATGTTGTAATTGTATTTCCTGTTATGGTATGAAATGGTGCATGTACCAATAAATGCAATTATAACATCCAAAGCATTGTTTCTTGATATGAAGTGTCCGATGTCCTTCAATTATTGGCAAAATACAAAATAGTATACAATAATAGTTACATACCTGAGCATGCGCAAAGGACTGAAACACTTCTTTGTCAGCTTCAGACATCTCTGGCTCAATATCATCAAAGAGCAATGCAAATGCTGAACAGCCAAACTGAGAAACCTTGCAAAAAAAATAAATAAATAAATATTCGGACCTACAATACTGAAGAATTCTACTTATTTATATTACTTTTTCAGAAGATAAATTTGCACATCTGACCACCTTCAAATATCAATAGCAATCTACCTGTTCTAGTTTCCTTTTTAAAACTGCTACTTCTTTTGCACTTGAATATGTAATATCGAGGCCAGGAGACAGTGCATAATAAAATGTGATCCCATTTTCTCGGGCAGCTGAAATTAGACTAGTCAAATGTTCAGCTTCTTCTACTGTATACAATTCTCTCCAGTAAGCTCGATGTTTGTAATCATCTTTTGGAGCATACAAATAGGAATCCATGCCCCATTTTTTCAGCCTGAAACATTCAATCATGTCTCAGTTCTTTAACCCCGTTATCACCAACAAACATGACAATTGTTCTTTACAATTAACATCTATGTAATTCATAGAGTCAATTTTTACTGTAACATATTACAAACAATTCATCACACTCTATGTAATGAATGTGACAAACCTTATCCCACAAAATTTGCATATACCCTTTAATTTATTGGATTGCATAAACAATGAATTTTATCATTCAAAATTAAATATCCTATTCTTTAAGTATTTTTCTGGACTCCAGACAACAATTGTTTCTCCACAAAAATAATTGCAGCTCTTCACCAAGAGCTAACAACAAAAAGCAATGAACTCCATTCTAGAAAAATATATCCCTTGTACAGATAAAATTAATATAATCGCGTACATCATTAAAAGAAATTCAGCCAACAAAGCACTATAAAAAAATAGTTTATTTAATTTATTGGGCCACAGGCATTGAATCATAAACATTGAGTTCCAATTCACATGTTTCCTTTGACAAACAATTTCAGGCGTTTTAGCAAATTGTGAGCATGCTCAAACACAATAAACCATCATAAATAAACTTAATAACAGTAATAGCAGAAGTAGTAGTATTAATAGTAGTTTATTTTCCTTCGTTTAAATTTACAAGATTCAGAAATCAAATGATATACTAATTGACACAACAAAATATCATAATCAATATAATTGGTCGTGTGTTTTTTTTTTCAACAAACACTACAATCTTTACCAGAAACTAACTTCTAAAGAGTGGGGAGACATGGGAACACCTATCATGCATAAATAAACAACTTTTAGGACATTTGACAATTTCTTTATGCATCACGTTTTAATTGAACTTTCTTTAAATACTTTTTCCCTTACTTTTGGAAAAGATCTTTACGCTGTTCTGTGGTCCAAGGACGTCCATAGAATCCTGAAATGGAAAAAGTATTAAAACAAAAATTTACATTTCCTTTTTTTTTTTTTCAACTAACTAGTTTATTCATTTTAAAATGTGCAAAGTGTCAATTTTTTGGAAGAACATTTAAAAAAAAATGGGAGTCCTGATAGATCCACATTAATGATCTTAAGAATGTCAAAATAATTTGAAACGTAAATCTATTTCACACATGCTAAATAGACAACTAAGCATTTTGAAGGCATTTCAAGCAGATTGTATATATTCTGATAACTCCTTGAGAACCCTTCAATTTGCTATACCATTTTTGGGGGTCTTCTAATTTGCAGAAACAATACAGTGGAAGTGTACTTTACTTCAACATTCCAAATGAAAGAAATTTTATTTAACTGTATTTCTTCATTTTCAAATTTGACAAATTCCGCACTCTAATAAAATAGATATAACGAATAGCATGCAATAAATTATCATTTGAAACAATATGACGTATTAGTCAAACTACTTGCACTTGAACTGTCACTACCGGGCCAGCCGGCATCAAGAAAATTGGATTACGCTACGAAAATTTGAAATACCTGCAAATACTAAATGGAAATCAAATAATTAATTGAAATAACTCAATTATGTACCTTCTACTACACCACAAATGAAATTGCCATTTTTTACATGAATGTTGTCGACCTGAGGACTCTTCTTATCCGCCATATTCCCTGCTCCAGTCTCAATAGGAGACAAGTTTGAATGCGCTTCTCAGCAAATTCATGCACACCATTAAAAACGTTGCTTCTTTTATCTATACAAATTCATTAATCTTTTTAGGCCATTTACGTTACCCCAAATCCTAAAAATTTTACCAATTCAGCACAAATTTGATTCTAACCAAAGCGCATGACACACTTCTCGCAGCTGCACCTATGCGTCCCTCTGCCTGCAGTATACTGTTCTGATACTGTTTACTCATTGCAGCATCATCATCTCTATTCCATGACGATCTCCGATATATATATATATTCTTCGGTTTTATAACGTGGCGCGTCAAGGCTCGTCTTTACGATTGAATATGTCACAGTATTTCACGTCTTTGTCGGTCGTGCCGCTGAATGTCGCATAATAGCAATCAGTGCTTGAAACGGCCGCGACACGGCCGACCCTAGTAAACTAAACGACAGTAAACTCTAGTAGACGATACGGCCAACTAAAGTTGCCCACGGCCAACTACAGTTGGCAGAGGTCGCAACATCTAGCGGCACGCCGAGAAAGACGCGAAATGACGTAACATATTCCATTATGATCACAGGAAAAAGTCCAAACTTCTATAGATGTGTGATGCATGCGAAAAAGATTTCAATACGTACAAAGCAGGGAGATCCATGCAGAAGGAAATAGAAAATATGAGAAATGAAATGAACAAGAAAATTGACATGCTTGCAACAAAAATAGGAGAATTAACAGCAATCCAAAAGAAAAAAGCCAATGCGCCGAAAGCACCAGAAACTACCAGGCGTCCTTTAAATGAAGAAACCAGTCTAAATGGACCCGAATAGCACCTCAGTAAGTGTAGGACCTGGTAATCAGAAGGAGGCTACACACGAAAAACAAAAGGACATATGGGTCATTCCATATTAAATCAACACAGTCATTTTACATCACCATCTCAGATTCAAATGAAATTTGACACATAGGTAGTATGCATGGAGAATAAGAAAACTACAAATTTTGAGTAAAATATTTCCACCCGTTTCTGAAATACAGCCATGTAAAATTTTGCAAAATTGGCTTCCCGAAAATTTTTAAATTGATGTAGAACCTCATCAAATTAAGATAGAGAGCTGGAACAGGTGTCATTTTGCAGCTTTCTTTATAGCCTTTTATATGATATACAACTCAATAGGGGTTGCGTTCAAAAAGGTTTTCAAATTTGAATTTAAAATTTTGATTTTGAGGTTTTTCAAAATGCTCATCTTCAAAAAAATTGAAAAAATTCTATAATAATCCTTGTATATATCCAAACAGATGGTGCAAGTTTAAAAATGGGACTGCAATGGGTTCATATGGTAATCTTTATTTAAAATGCACAATATTTACTTACTCTAGATTTTATTGATTTAAAATGCATTTTATTTCAAATTGTAAGACCTAATATATACAAATTATTATTTTGTGTTTTTTGTTGGTGAGTGTGTTGTTTTTCTTTTGCTGCACTGAATTTTTAATAATATATTCTACTTTAGAGTTTTAAACATAACCAAAACGACACATTTTAAAATTATATTGATGCACTCAAGCTAATTTGGAGGTGAAACGATTGCTATCGTTATCTTAAAAAGGTAAACAAAGGTTTTACAGCGATAAAAAGAGGTAAACAAGCTGATGGCGATAAACATATGGGATTGGTTTAATTTGAATATATCCTTGCTTACCATTGGCTACTTACGACGCGGACAGACATGAGTGAAATAGTCACTCAAAAACAATAAATCGGCAGGTCCAGACCACATTTACAATGAACATCTTGCCAAATCAGCGACGATGCTAAGCGAACTGTGGGAAAACATTTTCAATAAATGCACAGAAGTTGGTGACATCCCCAAAAATGGAGAGGTGCTCTGCAAAGGGAAAGGAAACAGCGAGGATACCAATATTTATAGAGGTATGGTGCTAGAGAGTGCACCATTAAAACCTCTATCCAAAATGATCACATTGAGAATATCGGAAAAACTAGAAGCCAACTTACCAGACGAACAATTTGGCTTCCGCAGAAACCGATCAACCACCACCGCAATAAGTCTACTAATGAATGACTAAGAGAACGCCACGAAGAAGAAAAAGGTAAACTATATGACATTTTCCTCGATTTCGTAAAAGCCTTTGACTTCACCAAGTGGCAATGGGTTCTGGTTAAACTCACAGGCGCGTATCCAAGGGGGGGTCACAGGGGTCATGACCCCCCCCAAATGATGACCCGTCACAATTTTGTGAGAAACTCCAACATATCTAAAAAAACTCAAAGACTGGTAACCTTTTCAGTGTCCCTTCAGAATCGGGACTGACCGAGACATTTTCAGATATTTTCAACAATTCTAGAAATTTCTAAAAAATTAGCCGCGCTGAAACAAATGAATTTATATATAAATTGGAATTTAATTTGCATAAAAGCATACGTGTGCTCAAGATCACTTTAACCCTCCGGCAGGCGCGTAGCGGCACTCAGCACCGCATTCTTACACTTTTGTTGATTTTGTGTAAATAATTGGTGTCGCACTTTTCAGCTCATAGTTATTCTTCAGTCATTATATTTTCAACCGGATGACACTCAAATCACGATTTTAGACACTGCCGATCAACAATTATTCATTAAGCAATTCGAACTCTGCAAGGGTTACGGCACTCCGTACCGCGCGCGCTTTGTCGTGTCAGGATAATATTTGCGTATTTTTATTTATTTGCTTATTGCCTAATATAATTATTCTGTTTTGTTATTGAGCTTTGTGACAGATTTTGGAGTACTAACTACTAATTCAAATTTAAATCCGTTGTTTCCGAAGAAACGTTTGCCCCGTATTCATTCCTCGACATGTAACACACACCAATTGACACGGAGGGAGTGAGTGATGAATCAGATTCTTATTATTATTGTTATTTCGTTTGGTATTTAGTTGGTTATTATGAAATAAAATAAAAACAAATAAAGAATATTTCGTTCACATTCAGTAACAAAAGTAATAACTATTGACGCGAAAATCGAAGGTGATAAAAGTGGTACGGAGTGCCGCACGTGCTTGTTGGTGGGAAATGATGGGACGCGCCCGCCGGAGGGTTAAAAGCATTTTTAGTACAAAGAAATATATCTAAACAAGTAACATATCTAAAGTCGAAATCAAATACACTGCGCGTTTCTAGTGTTGCCAACTTAACGTGAATATTTGTCACTAATAGAACGAGATTATTGTGGTAAAAATGGACGTCAACACATGGACTTAAAAGTCACAACGGGAATAGAACTAGCTATACTTAGTAATAATAATGGTATGTATATACAATTGGCAACAATCTTGCTTTCAGATGTTTGTTAGAATTCAGTTTCGATGATACAATCCAATTCAGTATCGGAACTCCTATCAAACTATGTTTATTTAACCTAAAAATGCTTAATATAATAAGTAACTGCGAACCTACTTTGGTCATTGAAATCTGATGCCGGTTCTAGTTTTGTAACAACGTAAGAAGCCGCTTTCACCACAAGTTAAGGCTATCAACAGGGGTTAGTGGTAAAGATTTTCGAAAAGCATTAAAGTTGGAGAATTTTAGTTTGGCTGATGGGCGAGGAGAGTGTCTGAGAGTGCCTAAAATACAGTGGCGAAGCTAGAGTCATGCAGTTGGATATTCTGAAAATCTTATCTTACATTTTATTGTAAATTAGATCCATTCATGGATTTTTTTATTCAACAAAAACGTGGATAATTTGTTCTTCAAAGCTTTCGTTTCTGCACAGTTAATTTCCCATGGAATTTCTCAAGAATGTCTTAACTCTTTAATGTATTCATACTCCTTTCACATAATGCTGTATATAAAGGGAAAGTTAGACTGAGTTGTATCAACCGAACCGTCTCTTGATATTTTTTTCTAGACCACTTTGTCTAACAAATACATCAGCAAAAAAACTCCAGGCATGTATTTTGCATTATCAATGTATACATTTGTCAGTTAATTTCGAGGCTGCTCACTGTCAAGAAATGGATATTGTTTTCTTAGGAAAGAAAACTTTTTTGAACGAAAGGACGCTTTGTAGATGGAAAACTGCTTTTTGCCAAGAAATTCAATAAAATGAAAGTTTTCGAAATCTTGAAACCCGTAATCCATCTGAGTCACTACTGTGTCAATATTTTAGAAGATACGATTTTGTATCTTTCAAATAATTCTTCCCCTGAAAGTTCATTCACAGTCACGTCTACTTTGATGCAGATTTCAATACTCTTCATATCTAACACGGTATATTACTATGTATTGCTATTTCTATCTTTACGGCGTATTGCATGACTCGTGATTCCGCATTATTGAGCGAAATCTTCATTTCGGTATCGTGAACAGTTTAGAAGTTGTAAGACTGACGCACAGTCAGTGGGACATTGTCTGCAACACTATATGTTTAGCTTCATTAATTGTTTCGTAAAGAAAACACCAACAAAAATCACACAAACAACTCAACTTTCCCAGTGAATTTGCCTGGTCGAGACGTGGGCGTGCAGTGCATCGCTGTACACGTCTACCTACCGAGTGTGGCTACCGAGAGCCTAGGCTCTAGCTGGGATCTCTGCCCAGTAAATACAAGTGAAAAGGAGAGAGCGCACGCTCTCTTGTGCGCATGCGCGGCAAAGCCAGCCGGTGTCTATCCACTGGCAGACTCCTCGCTCAGCTACGGGCCCCAAAGAGTATATATCTGCAGCCCTGCTCATTCATTCGCGCATAAACGGGGAAATGGAGTCGAACACATTTACTTTTCTTCAAGGATTCAGTAACAAAAATATTGAAAAATAGCACAAAAAACAGATTTTATTGAAAAATAATTAGGGTATTATAAGGCTTCCAGATTACCCCGCAGCTTTGCCAATACTAAAAGACCTTATTTGAATATTTTGCTGTCGCAGAGCCCGAATCCAGTTAGAGAAATTTAGTTCGGGTGATGAGCGAGGATAGTCTGACGCATAAAATATATTATTTTAATGTTTTGCTGTGGCTGAGTCCGAATCCGGTATCAAAAATATATTTTGACAGCTCACATTCTTGATGAACAGTAATGCAAAGATGCTACTTTATTTGGGTTTTAATTATACAAAGCACTTTGTCAATGGAAAAGAAATCGGATCAGGTATTTGCAATATATTAAATGTTGCATTAAATTAAATTTATTAGATGTTTGTATGTCTTGCTGTAGTTGTCCCCAAAATTATAATGAAGTTAACAAAATTGTTATAGAAGAATCGCTATTGAAGGAGATTCAAATGTGGTGCAAATTTACTAATATACGAAAGAGCAATATAATTAAAAAAATGTTTAAAAAGGAAAAATGAAAACGAGAAAAATAATTGTGAGAAAAAATAAAAATATAGTTTAGTTTATTTATTTATTTATTTATTATATGCATGCACATATTAATTATAATAATTTATTAAAAATATTTTTTTCATTACACACATTTAGATGTTTCTTTCATGTAAGTTTCTTCACAAATTGTTTCATATTGCATCAAATGAAAGTTTTTTTACTAATTTGAAAGTTATTATTGATAACTTTATAAATTTTCATCTTTTAAAACAAATATACCGAATAAAATTTAAATATTTTCGTAGGCAAAATTCGAATCTGCGAGAAAAACTGGGGTTTACCATTTAAAATTCCAAAGTTACATCCGCCTCACCCCCAGGGGATAGGGTGAGGATCGTAACAATAGTAAGCTGATAACTGATGTGTGTTTATTGGTATATTGAAATTCTAATATATTTATAATATAATGAATTCTATCTGATATACGTATAACATACATCAAATATATGTTATTATTTTCTGTACCCTCCCCCTTTCCGAAATAAATGCACTTGAGTCAAGCTGACCCCTCCCAAAAGCGAAGTCTGGATCCGCGCCTGCAAACTCAGAGCAGTACTCGGCACACACAATGTATGGACAAGATTTATAAGCTCCATACTAAGATACAACGTGATTCGTGTAGACGACGGTCTAACTACATCAGATCCAATTATCCAAACAAACGGAGTGCTTCAGGGTGACCCATTAAGTCCCCTTCTATTCATCCTCGCATCTACAGACCTGATCGTCATAGCAAGAAGCAAGGGAGTAATTGTATACCCATTTGCCGACGACATAGTAGTATGCTCAGAGGAAATGAACACTGCAAGAAACTATTGAGGAAATGGAAAAATGGTGCAAAACCCAAAACTTCGAGATAATCACTAATCAGACAAAATCTATGATCTTCAGAAAGGGAGGGAAAGTCCCACAAAACACATTTAAAATTGATGATAGCGAGATAGAAACGGTCACTCATTTCAAATACTTAGGGGTGACACTACAAACAAGTGATAGAAGCTTCACCAAGCATATTTCAGAGCAAACCTCTCAAGCAATGGTCGTAATCAATGAAATCAAGTTTATTAGGCACTTGGACATGAACACAGCAATGAAGCTTTTTCAAGCAAAAGTCTTACCAGTCATTACATACGGTATTGATATTATCTGGGAAAAACTCACGATAGGAAACCTATACCACCTGGAAAAAGTGAAAGCCACATTTTTAAAACGAGCATTGGGCGTATCTAAAAGAACAAGATTTAGACTGGCATATGTACTTGCTCAGGAAGCATTCTTGATAGATCTCAGACTACAATTCCTCCTGCCAAATACTAAGGCAGCGAAACTATTCCTACAAAGCCTGAACAAGAAAAGAGAAGAAATATGGCCAGTTTTATACGTCTGAAGCAATGCGCAACAGAAATTGGATGTCGGCAAACTACGAGATGCGTCACATGGTTACGAGGTCCGCAGTGCATTGTTTTCACCATCTGATGTGTAAACGGAAGTCTTTCCACGATCCAGATGAAACCTGCGTGTGAGAACTCTGTGGTAACCCCTGCGAACGATACCATATCCTGCAGTGTAAAGAAAGAAGCATGTCAATCAACCAGTATGCACGGATGAACTATAATAGTGTGACTTAGTTATGTTTTCTACGGTGATATTTATGTTTTTATTGTATTATTCCCTGTAATCAAGAGATTGCACACATGTGCGTTTTCCAGTGTAATAATAAATATTTCATTACGAAGACAGGCATTAACGCGCCATGTTATAGAAACCGAAATATAATCCCTGATTCGTTATAGATCTACACTCCCTGCTTTAGACTTCGAATCTCAAATACACAAACGAAGCGCATAACTTTAGTTTCCCCTGTCAAGCATAAAATACATAAAATATCATAGTCACTTCCAAGAACTGAAAGAGAACTCTTTGTCTAGAATCATGTGAAAAGTTGAGGCAAATATTAAACGACTCTGATGACGTCACATATTGAAGAGGTGGATTCCAAAACCAACTAAGTCAGATTTTAGCGTTTTTTAGTTATACCGCTTGGGGTGTTCTTGCCCTTATGACGCAGGAAACTGTCAAGAAAATAACTGTCAAACTCAACTAAGTCATATTAAATTTTGAGGTCGAATTTTTCGTTTTTTTTCAAATCCTACTAAGTCAACATGCCGTGTTCAGAACAACTACAGGCCACGACTACCTTGCCAGCCACCTGTACTGCATAGGGGTCTTCGAAACCGACGCCTGTGTGTTATGCAATGGCCCAATGATGTGTGGCGTCGCGGGCGGGCCGCTTCGGGAAGCCCGGTCCTAAGCCGGAAGGAGGATGGGGTGGAACGCGGCGGCGCCTCGCCGGCACGCGCCGGGCAGGGAAATCCCGGCACCAAAAATAACTGGGAGAACAGGGCGCGCGCGGGCGTGAGTCTGGGTGATGTCGGTTGCGCCCTGGAGAGGGCTGGCCAGCGAGCCGAATGACGCCCGCCGCTTGTAGAGTGGGGGCGAGCCGTCGGATACTTACGGCTGCGCCGACACGCGCCTCGCGGGATACGTAGGGTGTCGAAAGACGGGTGGTATCTCCAGTGCTATCTTTGCACGAGATCTTCAGGTGGAAGATCGGTTTTGGCATCAGGCCATGTAACTTCTGTAGTTACGGGACTCTATGTCCGACAGCTTTGCACTTCGCGTTGCTTTTTCCTGCTCTCGAGCAGTGGTACTGGGCTAGGCCTAGGGACGGTCCCGGGGTTTCGCGGCTAAGGGAATTGAAAGGTTGCCAAGGGGTTAAATTTTGTATAATAGTCTTTGTACTATTATTGTAAATACATTGTAAATATCAAACAGAAACTGTGTTATTCTGTCTGTGTTATTCTTTTCTAGTACATCACAGATGGATGCAACACACCTTCCGATGTACCCAGCCCTGAGTGCCAACACAAACTCGGCAGAGGACGACTAATACAGAGAGACTGGTCTACGAATATATACCGGTCAGCGTGTCACCAAATGGCTAACCTGCCAAGGGTGGGCGTTGGCTAGTAAGTAAGTACTAAGTCAACATTAACTGTATTCCAAACTCAGCTAAGTCATTGCGCATGCGCGTGATGTCAGCTTTTCTGACTCCACGGTTGTTCATGCGATTTCTTTCAGTTTTTCTGATATTTCGATACCGGTCTCTTGTTCCAAAGAGATAAACTGTTAAAATCAATGATTTATTAGAAGACTTTTGTCATTCAGTGAGGGAAGTGAAAAGAGGAAGGAAGAGAACTAAAACAGTGGATAATTGGGACAAAAACTTTCGTAAGTATGCCAGAAATAGTTCATCTGCAAAATCTGCACCATCTGTCTTGTACGCATGTTAAGAGAAAAGATTGGAATGCTGATCAGTTTACTTCAGAAGACACTACATCGTTTCACAGCAAGGTGTACTGCAATAAAACAAATGCAGAGCAGGATAACGTTTTATTGAAGTTCATGTCACCGAGCGCACCCAAAGCCATACGCCCGGAAACACAGACACCTATACTTGGGTTTTTTGTTCTTGGCGCACCAAGGTCACGGAAGAAAAATGGAGAGGGAAGGCTTTCTCCAATAGGGAAACACAGTAGTGAATACAACACAGTAGTGACAGTGTAAACAACACAGTAGTGAATAGCAGCTCCCTATTGGGAAAAAACCTGCCCTCTCCATTTTTCTTCCGTGGCCATGGTGCGCCAAGAACGAAAAACCCAAGTATAGATCTCGCACAGACACATTATACTTTATTCGAAAGAAGAATGGTCTCGTTAGAGTTTGTGGAAAAACATTCCTATCTATCACTCAAGTTGGCCGTTCCGAGCCAACTCCGCGTAAGTTCTCTCCGCAAATTCTTTATTGAACATGGTCAAACTCGACCTGAACAACGGGGAGGCAGCAGACAAACTGATAATGATCTACAAGTAACAGAGTCGATTGTTGCATTCATATCTTCTCTTAAGTGCAGAGAAAGTCATTACGGTAGAGGAAAGAGTATTAGAGGTTATCTTCCCCCAGAGTTAAGTATTAAAAAGCTCTGGCGATTGTGGAAAAGAGAGCAAAATCCAATGAGTAAAGTAGCAAGTTATTCAAAATTTTTCAAAATATTCCAGCAGCGTTTCAACTTAGGCTTTGCTTTTCCTACAAGGGACATTTGTTTAAATTATTTTATAAATTTTAATTTGTTTAAAAGCCACATTTGGTTTAAATCCCGTCCAGTATTCTAGTGGAACCTTTTTCTTATCGCTCTTTTCTTATCGACATTTTTTGAGACATTTTTTGACTGACCGAGACATTTTTTGAGACATTTTCAAATATTTTCAGACAATTCTAGAAATTTATAAATATTTAGCAGTGCTGAAACTAATGAATTTATACAGAGTTTGGAGTTTAATTTGTATAAAAATATACGTGTGCTCAAGATCACTTAAAAGTATTTTGAGTACAAAGAAATATATCTAAACAAGTAACATATTCAAAGTCGGAATCAAATACACTGGATGATACTAGTGTTGCCAACTGATAATGTGAATATTTGTCACTAATTGAATAAGATAATTGTGGGGAAAATGGACGTCAACACATGGACTCAGCTTAAAAGTCACAACTGTTGATCAAAGGGAAGAGAACTAGCTAAACTTAGTAATAATAATGGTACGTATATAAAATTGGCAACAATCTTGCTTTCTGGTGTTTGTTAGAATTCAGTTTCGATGATACAATACAATTCAGTATCGGAACTCCTATCGAACTCAATGTTTATTTATCCTAAAATGCTTAATGTAATCAGTAACGGCGAACCTAATTTTATCATTGAAGTCTGATGCCAGTTCTAGTTTTGTAACAACGTAAGAAGCCGCTTTCAGCACAGGTTAAGGCTATCAACAGGGATTAGTGGCAAAGATTTTCGAAAAGAATTAAAGTTAGAGAATTTTAGTTTGGCTGATGAGCGAGGACAGTGTCTGACGCCTAAAATAAATTGGCGAAGCTAGGGTCATGCAGTTGAATATTCTGAAAGTCTTAGCTTACATTTTTTTGTAAATTAGGTCCATTCATCGTGTTTTTATTAAACAAAAACGTCTATAATGTTCTTTAAAGCTTTCGTTTCTGCACAGTTAATTTCCCATGGAAATTCTCAGGAATGTCTTAACTCTTTAATGTAATCATACACCTTTCACATAATGCTGTATATAAAGGGAAAGTTAGATAGTTGTATCAACCGAACCGCCTCTTGATATTTTTTTCTAGACCAATTTGTCTAACAAATACTTTAGGAAAAAACTGCAGGCATGTATTTTGCAATATTAATGTATACATTTGTCAGTTCATTTTGAGGCTGCTCACTGCCAAGAAACTTTTCTGAACGAAAGGACGCATTGTAGGTGGAAAACTGCTTTTCGTCAAGACATTCAATAAAATAAAAGTTTTCGAAATCTTTAAACCTGTAGTCTATCTGAGTCACTACTGTATCAATAATTTTAAAAGATAAATTTTGTATCTTTCAAATAATTCTCACCCTGAAAGTTCATTCACATGTCTAGTCAGTTTGATGCAGATTTTAATAGTCTCTTCATATCTAACACGGTCGGAAAAAAGTTGAATTATTTTTCAATAAAGAAATTAAAATTTACACAAAAGATACAGTAAAATAAACGTTTTAAACAATCTAGCCATGTTCATCAACTGTGATAATCACTCCACTAACTTGTTTGGCGTACACGCAGCAAAACTAGAAGTATTAATGACCCCATTTTTCGGACCTCTTGAACACGGGCTCTTTTCAGTATCTACAACTCGCTGGAAACAGTAGAAACTAGTAGTGCTACCGAATAGCACAGACTTTCCCGTATTAGTTTTCTATTTCCTTTAATCTCGGGTAGCTATTCGGACTTGCCACATACTCTTGCCAGCTGCCATCTATCGCCACCCGAAGTATATATTTTTCACATTTTCTTACCTTACCGATTTCGCAATAGTAGAACAAAAATGTTTTTTTAAGAATATTAAAGAACTGTAAAGGCTCGTCCTAATGACAATTTTCTTTAAAAAATTGGAAAATAAAATTGCCTATATTTGACACAAAATTTCGCAAAAATACTCATGTTTTTGAAAAATTGAACATGACATTATTTGAAGATAGTTTTTATGAACACATTTTATTAAGAAAAAATGTATCTTAATAATTGTAGTTGTCGGAACGCCGAAATTTTTTAAATTTTTTTTCGTTTTTCGAAAAAAACTTTTCAACCAAAATTAGACCTGCGCTATTTTCTTACATAACCTTCAGACTATCCAACAACAAAATTTAGTCAATTGTTGGCACCATTTTTTTGAAAATTTTGAAATTTGAATTTTGGCTTCATGTAAACTATCCCCTCAAAATTAAAATATCGGTTTCAAATTCAAGAGGAAAATCGCCCGAACGGTTTAGTCGCGTGTTATTCACAGACAGACGGACGGACAAACGTTTTGCTTTCAATTTGTTTTCCGGTACCAAGGACCCACAAAACAGGGATTTAGGCTGCACCACGTGTTAGGGGATTTTTTTCTTAATTTAGCAACTGGATTTATCCACTTTTTCGTTATCACGGCACGGTAATGAATTTTTTCTGACGAAAAGCTGCCGTTTTTGCGCACAGCATTACATAACTTTTCCAGTACCAGTATCAGTAGTAACAGTATATACTTATACGGGAAAGTAAAATGCCATGCCTGTAGCTCTTATATCGAATCTTTATCATCACAAACATCAGCACTGGTAGAAGCTGTGAAACATCGACAAAATTGCTGAAGTTCTCCAAAACATTAATGATAATTAGACCTCGGATTTTAGGAGAAAAGACTATTTAGTTCCTTTATGATGTTGTGAAAATTAATTGCAGACGTTTACGAAGCATGAAAAAATAGATCTACTGAAAGCATCTTATTGTGACTAAAATGTTCTAAAAGGGCAGTTGATGTTAATTTAATATACACCAAGTAATTTTCAAGAATGACCATCAGTGCCGTATTAACGCACGAGCCCGAAGGATCCGGGCCCAAGGCCCCAATGTTCAAGGGCCCCAGATACTTTTTAAAAATATTTAACACTTAGGCTTCAAAAAATAAAATAAAATAAAATGTGGTGTATGATTAAACTCTACGCAAAAAACTGGTATAACGGAATGATGTGTCACGCATCGTTGGGTAATATATGAAATGTTGCTGGTTGAACTTTTTTAATTTTATATTGTGCAATTCAATAAAAAATTAAAGTATTTAATTTGTAGTCTTTTTTAATGTAATTATATGTCTGTTATTCTTACATAAATGTTTAATTTTTTTGTTTGAATAATCTTAAATTGAGACACTAAGATACTTTCAAAAGATTAAAGAAATATAAAATATAATGTGAATTGATAGGATTTTTTTATATTTCAGCATCGAAATAGGGGGGGATCGGTGAAAGTAAGAATAGGGCCCCCTAAATTAACTTAGGTGCAAGAGCCCCCAATGCTGGTAAAATACGACTCTGTTGATCACATTTTAATGGCCAATTTTTTTAAATATGTTTAACGGAAACGCAAATACTTTCCCGAATTTCTGAAAGTGTAGTATTATCTGATCGAATACGCAATTGACTACGCACAGAAATCTCTCATCCAACACACCGAATCTTGAGCTCTGCAAGGCAACATAAAAGGGATGTTTCAGGCTCGTCTCCGACCAGTAATTTTTAGGCAATTGCACCCATTCCTGGGGCAGCTGCGCTGTTGACAGGTTGAGGCTTATCGCCGCGGCGCGTCGTTTTCGTAATCCGGGCGAGGAATGCCACAGGTCAGGCAAAAACCTTCTATTGGAAAGCAGCTTACAAAACACAGTTCAGTCGTTAAATTGGTCGTATAGTACAACGTTTGTTGTTTGAGAGGGAAGGGGAGTGAATAAGTTCCAGAAGTGGGTGTGAGAAAAGTGCTGAAATGTGTTTGCTTTTATAAATCTGCCAGTAGAAAGTTCATTTTCAGCTTTCAAAATGATTTTAACACATAAAAGACAGGCTTACAGAAGAAAATGTGGAGAAAGTATTGATTATATACTATACTTCTAATTCTGAAAGTGAATAAAATAGGTCCATCAAGCTAGCCCGCCCACCATAGCAGAATCAAACCAATCAGTACCACAATTTTTAACAATTTTATTGCTAATTTATTTCCGCAAAACCATTTTTTTACCGCTCATCTTCACCGAAAAAATGGGTGGCGAGCTAGCTTGATATCAAGCTAGCCCGTCCACCATAGCAGAATCAAACCAAATCAGTACCACAATTATTTTTAACAATTTTATTGCTAATTTAATGCCGGAAAACCATTTTTACCGCTCATCTTCACCGAAACACATGGGTGGCGGACTAGTTCGATATCAGCTTGACTCGCTCACCATGACAGAATCAAACCAAACTAGAACCAGAATTTTTAACTATTTTATTACTAATTTATTATCGCAAAAACAATTTTTTACCGCTCATCTTCACACACACAAACGGGTGATGGGCGTGCCCACTTTCGCATATTCAAATGAATTTTAATTGTTTATTACCGTTCGTTTTCACCTCACAAAACAGGGTGTTCCCTCTCTTCATATCAATATGGCCCGCTTACCATCGCAGAGGCAAACGAAACTAATTCTCTGTTCTCTCACCTCCTAAAATTAAAAAAAATTAAAAACAGTCATGTTTTTCGAGAGAAATTGTTTATGAAACTTTTTGAAAATAATCAAAATCTTATTTACACTAGTATGTACTCGTTAAAACAATTATCAACAACCCTAGTTCGAAGTATCCTGACAGGGGCGCGAATTCTATACTAGCCATGGGCGCCTGAATGCCTAGATATGCCTCTGCGTATAGCTATTTCTATCTCTACGTCGTATTACTTAAGGCCTCATTCACAATGCAAACTTAATCGTAAACGTAACGTAGCCGCAAAACCTAGAAATGTGTTATTAAGCGAGACCATTCACAATGCCTTGACGTAACCGTAGACGTAAGACCGTAAACTTAAGAGTTCGCAAGCTCCAAGCTTTTACGTTAAGTTTACGTCGGATTTCTACCGAAGACCAATCAGAGAGCAGCATGGAAGTTCAATTTCAGATTGTGTTCAGGTATTTTGTGGTTATGTCATTGTTATTGTAATGTAGAGAACTAGTTTACGAATGCTTTTGATGCGTGTTGTGAATTCAATGTAAGAATTTGGACAATTTTTATTGTGACTTTAACCTGAGATGGCGAATAAACTAATTATGTCCGAGGAATTACTCATGAATTTGGTTCATGAGAATCCTTGCTTATAAGATGAAGGAAATGTGAGCACTACTACAACATCTACTCGCATGTATATAAAGACAAATCGATAAGAATCTCGAAGAAAAAGCTAGAAACCATGGTGGAAAGATCTTTTCACCATGTTAGAGACGAGTCGATCAAGTTTCAGTACATTGAATTCTGATTGGTTCACGCGAAACTTACGTTCGTCATTGTGAATGCTTGTTTTTACGTGTAAATTTTGCGGCTAAGTTTACAGCATTACGTTATGTTTAAGTTTGCATTGTGAATGAGGCCTAACTCGTGATTCCGCTTTGTTGAGCGACATCTGCATTTCGATATCGTGAACCGTTTAGAAGTTATGAGACTGACGCATAGTCAAAGGGACATTGCAACACTATATCTTTAGCTTCATTAATTGTTTCGTAAAGAAAACACCAACAAAAATCACACAAATAACTCTACTTTCTCACAACATCATGTGATGAGGTGAATAGATGAGATGAACCGAGAGCCTACGCTCAAGCTGGGGTCTCTGTCCAGAGAATGCAAATGAAAGGGAGATAGCGCACGCTCTCTTGTATGTATGCGCGGCAGAGCCAGCAGGTGTCTATCCATTGGTAGACTTCTCGCTCAGCAACCGGCTCCAAAGAGTATATCTCTCCAGCCCTGCTCATTCACTCATGCGTAGACGGGAAAAAGGAGTCGAAGACATTTAATTTTCTTCAACGATTCAGTAACAAAAATATTGAAAAATGGTACACAAAGACAGATTTTATCGAAAAATAATTTGGGTATTATAAGGCTCCCAGATTACCCTGCAGCTTTGCCACTGCTAAAAGACCTTATTTGAATATTTTGCTGTTGCTGAGCCCGAATCCGTTTAGAGAATTTTAGTTCGGCCGATGAGCGAGGAGAGAACTGACGCCTAAAATATTTTATTAGAATGTTTTGCTGTCGCTGAGTCCGAATCCGGTATCAAAAGTATCTTTTGACAGCTCTCATTCTTGATTAACAGTATTGCAATGATGTTAGTTTATTTGGGTTTTAATTATACAAAGCACTTTGTCAATGCAAAAGGAATCAGATCAGTTATTTGCAACATATAAAATGTTGCATTAAATTAAATTTATTAGATGTTTGTATGTCTTGGTGTAGGTGTCCTCAAAATTGTAATGAAGTTAACATTGGTATAGAAGAATCGCCATTGAAGGAGATTCAAATGTGGTGCAAATTTATTAATATACGAAAGCATTATAAACGAAAAAAATGTAAAAAAAAAAGGAAAAATGAAAACGAGAAAAATAATTATGAGAAAAAATAAAAGTATAATTTAGTTCATTTATTTATTATATGCTTGTATTTGTTAATTACAATAATTTATTTAAAATATTTTTTTCATTACACACATTTACATGTTTCTCTCACATAAATTTCATCACAAATTGTTTCTTATTGCATCAAATGAAAGTTTTTTACTAATTTGAAAGTTATTGTTGATAACTTTATAAATGTTCATTTTTTAAAACAAATGTATGGAATAAAATTGATATATTTTTGTCGGTAGAATTCGAATCTGCAACAAAAATTGGGGATTACCATTTAAAATTCCAAAGTTACACCCGCCTCCCCCCCAGGGGATAGGGTGAGGATCGTAAGCTGATATCTGATATGTGATTATTGGTATATTAAAATCCTAATATATTTATAATATAATGGTCAATCTGATATACGTATAACATACGTCAAATATATGTTATTATATTCTGTACCCTCCCTCCTTTCCGAAATAAATGCACTTGTCATAACCTGACCCCTCCCAAAAGAGAAGTCTGGATCCGCGCCTGGGCAACCCGGACTCCAAGAGCATAGTTCTCTCTGCATCAATAATGGTTCTTTTCGCGCGTTCGGCTACTCCGTTGCTTTGCGGCGTGTAGAACGTGGTAAGTTCACTTATGATTCCTTTGGTTTTGTAAAAATCTGTTAAAACGGAGTTCACTAACTCGCTTCCATTGTCACTGCGAATGTATTTAACTTTTCGGTTCGTTTCATTTTCCCTACGATTGACGAATTCTATAATTGTACAAGAACATTCCTCCTTCTTTTTTAAAAATTCTACAAAATATCTACGACTGTAGTCATCAACTATAGTCAACATATATCTACTACCTCCTAAGACGCAATAGGTCCACATAAGTCGACAAATAATCTTGACAATACATCATTCGAAGTTCTCTGCGATATGTTCGTAAAAGGCAACCGCATAAGCACTGATCACAAGAATTATCTTGAATCACAGCGTTCTCCAGTCCGCGAACCAATCCTTTGTTTTTCATCACAGCTATATAATTATAATTGATATGACACAGCCTCCTGTGCCATAGATTTTCCACAATGGCTTTCGATTTAAAACAGGTTTCGATAACACTCGTTCTTGTTTCTTCTTTATCATAACGTTTTCTCTTTTCCTCACATCTTCCAGATTTGATATTATTGCTGATGTACATATTAAAAATGAAATTTCCCGCCGAACGATCCATTCGCGATCAACCTACCATGCTTTGTGTCGTATATTTTCGCTCCGGTGTTGTCCAAAACTATCTTCTTTTCTTTACTATGTTCGGAACAGAAAGTAGATTGGTTTCCAAGTTTGGAACAAATAGGACGCGTTCCATATTTACTTTAGTGACTGTTCCTTCGTTAGTAATGCAGGATCCACAAACACGCCCTTCCATTTCAGAAATGAGTTTTCTTCCTGACTCGGCAGTAGCTATTGTTGTGAAAATAATTACCTTTTATTCAAGGCTTTAACATACAAAAATCTAGGCACAAAGAAACTTGACTTCGATAACACTTTACATAATAAACATCCACAGTCTCACAACACATGGCAGGCGACCGACTGACTGAGCCACCAAAACACTAAACAAAACAATATTCACGGTAACTAGGGCGGCCAACACAAAAGTTCAAAAAGTTGGAAAATAGTACCACAGCTATTTCGACGGTCGCTGGATTTTGATCTCTCAATATTTCATTATGAGAGGTCATGTGGACACTACACCCCGAATCTAGCAACCACGAAATCTCCTTTTCGTCTTCCGCGTACCCTTTAATGTGATCTTTCTTCTCAATCATCGCGAACTCTCTTCTGTTGTTAGAATTGAAATGTTTCCCACCATAATCAGAATTATAACGTCTTCCTTTGTTATTTAACAGATTCTTGCTTCCTGAATATTCTTTATTCGCATTCTTCGTTTTGTTCCTCGCTCACTGTCTTGAATATAAGTTGCTCCACCTTTCCTGTGCCAGCAATCTTTCACCTTGTGTCCCATCTTCCCGCATACAAAACAAGTCATCTTGCGCGTTTCTGTAACTCTGTATGCAATCGTATCTTTGATCGTTGAAGATTTTAAATATTTCTTCTCGTAATGTATCAAATGTTCGCGCATCGTTTCAAAACTGGTTTCAGAATTTGTCAATAAAGGCGTCGTAATTTCGCTATACGACTTAGGTAATCCGTTTAGCACGTGATAAATCAGTTCACCGTCTTCTATATTGACGCCTAATTCATTAATTTCACAAGCGATGCCCGTTGTTCGAATCAAGTAATCCCCATTAAGTTCGTTGTCTCCCTTTTCCAATTTAGCTTTCAGAGTGGTTAGTTTATATCTCCCCTGTCCCTCTTCTCTGCAAAGCATTCCACAAATCTCTAGCTTTTGTTATTCCCCGGCAGGCGAGAAGTTGTTCGTTCGACAACGTCATGACTAACAGGCCCATCACTTCGTCATTTTTAAATTCCCACTCTTTCCATTTTTTCGCTTACGTCTCCTCTCGGTTCTTCTTCTTCGATTATTTCGGTATATAAATGACGCGATTTTATCCGGGTTTTCATTCGCATGCTCCACAACGTTTAATTCGTGTTGTTGAGGATTTCGATTTTCCCAAAGGACATATTACTTGTTTCGGCCATTCTCCAGTTAATATCAAACCACGCTCTGCTACCAATTTTCCCCTAGTCCCATTGTGTTCCCTTGTCCCACTTTTTTCGATTGTCCCATTGTTCCATTTTACCCCTTGTCCCATTTTGCCCCTTGTCCCATGTCTCCTTGACCCATTTGTCCCCCTGTCCCATTTCGTCCCTTTGCCCTCTTCGACGAATTGTAATTTGTCCTTCTGCTCACTGCGATTGTTAGTTAAAACTACTAAGAGCCTGTATCAAAAAAACATGTTACAGAACATCGAGAGTAATGGTAATTCTTAACTCATGAAAGTGTTAAATGTTTATTTTGAATTAGAAAAATTAGAAATAACAAAAAACATTGTATGTAACTCATCCTCTATTAGTCTTTAAGGAATCGGCGGGAAGGTTAACTACTCGGCTTTGTTATCGCTCTGGCTTGCAGTTAACCTTCCCAAAATAGATCCTTAAAGACCCATTTAGAGGACTCGTAACATAAATCACTATCGCCTTCTGTATAATTCCAGTAGTGTACCTTTCCTTTGCGACTCTCACACGCAACCAGTCTCTATAAGAAGTCTCTAAAGAAAGAATTTCACGGAGATGTGACGTATTGCACCTTTACTTCAAAAATACGAAGAATTTGTTTAAAAAACGCATAAAAATATCGATGTCAAATGCAACCCGCAATACTCGAAAATGTTTTCGAATCTGTTTCGTCAAATACGTCTAAACAAAGCGTTCAAGGGTCTTAAAAACTAAAATTTTGAGGTCAAAGGCCTCAAAGAAACGTTTTTCACACTATAATTTACAAGATGAGACATTCTTGGACATTCAATTAAATTTTCGGTTCGGGGCTTCGATACTACCAATGCCACTTAAATATTTCAGTCCTTGTTGCTGGTAGTAATTTTTGTGACGAAACGCTTACAAGGCTTATATTCCTCCATGTTATATTTACGCTTTCTGTATACACCATGGTTTGTGCAGTCTGACGAGGTTTATTTGCATAATCATTAATTCAAGATTTGCTCCCCAGCAACTAGAAGTGCAATTATAGTTACTTGATACCTATGAAGATGGTTTCTTCTGCGTGTAGTGAAACCATTCAATTAACGATTTTTAGTACTCATAAGTGCTATGTACCTAATTGTGGAGGGATGTGGGTGTACAGTGAAGACAGTGTTTGTGTTTCACCTGTAACAGTATTTTCGTTATCAGCAGTGATTCGATGAAATTTTCAAGTCAGCGGGTTCAGACTCATAGCTTTCTCAAAAGTAAAAAGTTAATCTTTTTTGTGACTATTACGAAAAGTTAAAAGCTGTCAAAGAATATTGAATAATTACTTCAAATGTTGTCATCAAGGAAGTGTTGTGAATTCTTCCAAGAAAACCCTCTGTGATACTGAATAAACCCTTATTGAAAATTTCTTTTAAACATCAATTGCACTATGTTTTATTTTTATTTGGTACTGCCTTAGTGCATTGCAAGTGACCTTTATACATTTTTAAACAAATAAACACGTTTCTTTAACAGCTTTCCTTCTCAGAATGGAAATAGAAGGATTGGGATGATTGTGGGGTTTAACAGGAGAGATTTCTCGCAGGGGGACGCGGAGGTAGTAGGGGAAAACTTATGCTATGGCACAACACAAAGAACAAACTTTTTAAATTAGCTAAAGTAAAATTAAATAAATGAAAAACAAAAATCAAAACGCGCTAGCCTGCAATTTTACGATAATTAATTTAAAAAACAACTAAATTGGCTAACAACTAAACTCAAGCAATATTGCGCGAAAACTTCTAAAATTTTCAAAAAATGTACATGACCTTAAAAGAAAAAACTCACTATGAAGAATAAATTTTATTTGAAGAAAAAATCTCTTCCAGCAATTTTTTAGTTCGAGGAATACCGGTATTTTACCGGTATTTTTACCGGTATTCAATACCTTTTCGGTCCCTGAATATATCTGTAAATCATTTAATTTAACTTAAGTAGTTTCTCAGAATATATACCAAATCAAATTCTTATTATATAAGAAGCAGTTATCACCGTAATGAAGAATATTTTAAATACTTTGATTAAGACATGGATTGAGATTTGGAATTCTTGGATAAAGACATGGATTAACACATTCATCCACGGTTTAAATTTAACGAATTGTTTTTAGTAAAACCATCCCAAAGTTTTTCACTGCGCTATGCATGTTAGAGCCTAGTATCATGAATGGTTCCATCCCCCCTCTGTTTCAAAGAAGCCGAGCAAACTGCCGAAATCAACAATACAGAGTTACGTGTGGATCTCCCGAGTAATGAAAATATGGTCCGCAACAATATTAAGGTTTTAGTTTTGGCCCTTGAGGCCTTGCAAGTTGGACACCCCTACTATAAAACAAGAAATGGGATTCGCAGGTGATCTCATAGCTAACTCCTGCCACTACTCTCGGCTTGTGGCACAAAAAGGCATTTCGAGACATCGAATTTGTAGTGTGGACGCAGCCTCGCTGATCTGTTTCATTTCTCGCAACGCATTCCTCGGAGACAGTTCCCAGTGAGACATTTGTTCCATTAATATCTCGTCCATGAACATGCTTCACACAACCATGTGCTCAATGGTGCTACATAGTCTACCCGTTGCGCCTACACATGCGGCAATATTTGAAGTAGTGTGACCCGCGAGTCAAGAACTTCGCAATCCTACAGCATATACTGTATTTATGTAATTTTTCAATTAATACTTCAATTTTAACCCACGCCATTATTGTGATCAAGTTGAATCATGCAGGTTACCACGGTGTAAGTAACCCGTGCAGGTAACTGAATGCGATGACGTATGGGAATTCGTGCTAAAAGTTGGCGATAAACTAGAAAACAACGATAAATCCCGGTTTTCAAATCACATTCCCGTTTTTTTTCGGTTTATCAAATTCCCGTTTGTTTCCCCTCCCCCCTGGTTTTCAAGGATTCCAGGTTCGCTGGCCACCCTGAAATAAAGTGACATTGGATCTAAAAACTGACAAAGTCAAATGTTTAGTGTAATTTTTCCTAATCGATATGTTAATTGTTTAAAAGACAAGGATATAAAAGATCTTTCAAAAACGAATTTGAGATTAGTGTATAAAGGATTTATGACAGAGGACATTATTGAATTACGTTTTTTTCTTGATTAAAATTTTGAAAAAATGTGGTCTAATGGGTTCCGTTCCACAAGTTTGAAGAAATCATTTGCAACATTTATGAGAAAATGGCGTTTGCGCGTTTCTGAAAATGAGGAATTTTGAGCTAGTTTTTAGAGAAAACTGTTGCGTTTTCGAGAAACTTTACTTAACATTATTTAAAGCACTTGAACTTGTAAATATATTAATGTAAACTAATCGCCACTAATGTAAATATTAATGACGTTAGATACAAATCAAAATAATTATATTTTTGAAAAAACAAAAGAATAGGGCGATATGGATTTTACGTCATCTCATAGGGTACATTTAGCACTATCCCTACCAAACGTTTAAAGAAAAAATTTGGAGCCGTTTTTGAGAAAAGCTTGTTTTTGTATTTTTTGAAAATTGCACATATTACAGGCAATATTGCGGGAAAACTTCTAAAATTTTCAAAAAATGTACATGACCTTAAAAGAAAAACTCACTATGAAGAACAAATTTTATTTGAAGAAAAAATCTCTTCCAGCAATTTTTTAGTTCGAGGAAGACGCCGAATAAAATTCAAAGTTTTGCAATTGCTTGTATGAAAAGAAAAATGCAGACAGCAATGCCATCTGTGTATGTTTCAGTGAACTCTTTGAACTGAGAGGAGAGGGAGTCGTCTGTAAGACGCGAAATGCCGTGACATATTCCATCGCGAAGATGGGATTTGAGTGGCCTTGAGGGTCGCTGTTAGAAAAACCGCAGTATAGAGGCACATGCAAGCCAGTACGTCTGCCAGTACCTGGCCAGTACGTGATCGGACTTGTTTTGATGCAGACGTTTGTGAATTCTGTTACTTGTATATTTAAGATTAGTAATAAATAACGTTTATACAAAACAAATTAATAGCAATTTTCGAAAATTTAGAGTTAACCGTGAAAATCGGACCTATACCACCTTAATAAGTGCATTTTACTCTGTACTTACAAGAAATTCAAAGAAAAAATTTGGAGCCGTTTTAGAGAAAATTATGAAATTGTCCTGGGAGCTTCATGTAAAGTACTCCCAAATTTTATAGAATCTTTTCCAAAATCTCAAAGCTCCGACTCAAACCAGATCGACCGGGGAATATCTATTGTGGAAGAAATCGTACGTATGGTTTAGGCGCTAGCAGTGTTCACAGACGGAAGGACGTTTTGCGTTCAAGATTTTTCGGTATCAAGGACCCACAAAAGAGGGGTTCTGGCTACACCAAGTGTTAGTTTTTTTTTAATTTAGCAACTGGATTTATCCACTTTTTCGTTATCACGGCCCGGCAACAATTTTTTTTCTGGCGAAAATTCGCCATTTTTCGCGCAGCATTACATAACTTTCCCTACACTACGCATATCACTCCGTGTATACGTACGTATACGGGAAAGTAAAAATGAGGGGTCTCAAAAATCTGGTCTAGTACGCCTGTTTTACATACTACTCATAAGAACTAGACTTACATGAACCATTTCTGTGCGAAACTTTTGAAGGTTATGGCACTTTTGTTAGGTCCCCAACAAGGATTCTCTAAATTGTGCTGCTTTCTAAGCGAATGGGATGGCAGATATCACAAATAGTTATTTACGTAACAAGTTCTCTAAATAAGACTTTAAGGACGAGGCCGTAAGACTGGGGGTGCGATAGCGGAGCCGAGACGCGCACAATTGCAGTGCGCGGAAGGACCGAAAGAAGAAAATGGGGCAAATGGGACAAAACGGGGAAAGGACGAAGAGGGCAGGGGGATAAAATTGCAAATGGGGAAGAAATGGACAAAATTGAAAAACGGACACAAATTAGACAAGGGGCAAAAGGACAAAATGGGGAAAGGGGGGCAAAAAGGCAGATGGGGCAGTGAGGACAAAGGAGCCATGGTGGACGTTGGAAGAAAATGTGCCATGGGGAGCAAACAGAAAAGGGGGACAAATGAGACATGGGGGGGAGTGGAAAAAATGGACAAAAAGTTCAGAATCAATTTCTTATAACAGGAAGATAACACCATCACGGCTTCAAATGGCATAACATTCAGTGGTAATTTCAGAAATTGTAACTTTAATTTATCTGCGCCAAAAGTATTGTAAAAATAAATTTTGTTTACATATATTCACGAAAATTCTCTTTGTGACAAACTTATTTACCCAAAGATTTATGAGCACTAGTAAAATCTAAACCTGAGAGTCGGCTTAAATATTTCTAATGGACTCTCGAGAATTTTAACATCTGTTGCAATGGATGCACTCTCAAGGCATTGTATAGATGGCATGGTTAGTTACTAGGAGCTAAGCACGTGTTTCTGGACTAAATAACAGAAGAGTTTTCATAGGTTACTTTCTTTCATTTGGCAAAATTGATTTAAATATTTATTTATATTAGAATTATGTAATTATTTAAAAAACAATAGTGTATAGTATTGTATACAATTATAAAAATAATGTACAATATAATAACAAATGTTCATTATTTAATAAAAATCTATGATGGCCTCCTCCTCTAAAATGATTGGCTGGATCTGCCCCTGAATGATGCACATGCATATCTTCCTCCCTTACTCACCAAACTTGGTTTGATCAAAATTTTTGTGAATAAGTTGGCTAGGTTTCCCATACTTAAAAAACAAATTCAGAGGATCAGCAAGACGAAAATAAAGGGTGGTATATTTGGAGGATCACAAATGAAGAAGCTTATGAAGGATCATAACTTTGAGGCAGGTTTGAATAATGTTGAAAAGGCTGCATGGATGTCCCTTCAAAAGGTCATAATGGAATTCTTTGGTAACAAAAAATCTGAGACTCATTAACACCTTGAGTCGGAACTCCTTCACAATTATAAAGCTTTGCGATGTAACATGTTCCTTACACATTTTCTGGATTAACACTTGGACTTTTTTCCTGAAAATCTTGGAGGTGTGAGCAACAGACATGGTGAGCGATTCCACCAAGACATAGCAACTGTAATACACAAAATATTACAAGAAAACAAACACTGCGCTTTAATCTGGATGGTGCGAAGTGGTTACTAGGTAACAAATGTTTGTTTACGTGCAGGAGGGGGGCTCTGAACTAGAGAATGTTGACTGGCATCGTGGTGGTAGCTGTGATTAATTTAAGTGGGACATCGCCGTGTTATATGTAATAGGGAGAATTGAATTTGGAACCGTAGTGGAACAATTCTGGCAAGGAGTAAATTAAAACATCAAGAGAGAAGCAGATGACTTTGGCGACGACCGGCGCGAAGAGGGATTTTCGGCGCGGAAGCCAAGGGTGATATGAACTGCGGGGCCTCATTTCACATCGCCTAGACAATTTGGTAACGTTCTTAACTAGATGCATGCAATGAATAGAATTTATATTGTTAAACAATATTCAAATAATTTCAATAAATGAAATTATTGTTGTGCCAAAATTATACGCAATTCCTTATAAGAAATAATTTCAGACTTCAGGCTTCTCTCTATAGAGGGCAACCCGGTAACAACCAGCCCACAGGTAAGCATGGTGTCATCGTATAGAACCCAAAAACTGAGCTAGCGAATTAAAGTAAAATAAAATAATTCATTCATCATAATTTTATCACAGCAACAATAGAAAAATGGAATAAAAATATGCTTGCTGACTATTGTTGGGCACTAAAACGAAAAACAGTAAACAATCATACAAAATTACATGTTTTTACAATGAACAGTAAGTACTTTTAAATTGCCTATTATTAAATCTGACTATACAACACGTTAAAGGAAGTAATTTATTACAAACTGAAACAAGATTCAACCACTTATTCTGCATCAGGGCACCACAATAATAATAATAATAATAATAATAATAATAATAATAATAATAACTCCACCTAGGGAGTACACGACCTTGCAGTTGGTGGTGGAGCTTGAGTACCCCCATGAGCCTTAAAGCTATGTCAGTGGTAGCCTAGCTACCGGTAGGGCCTCCCTTGCTGAATAGGTTGAAGGTGAGGGGTCAGACGAAGAAGTACTCCATTTTGAGGAGAGTGGGAAGTAAGTAGAGAGGGAAGGGTCATGAACCTTTGGACTTCCTGTTATCGGCCCATGGAGGGTACAGGAGAGAAATTGGGTTGGCACACCAGGCCACTGATTAGAGTGGAGGCCCGAACCTTAGCCAGCGAAGGAGGCTGCCTACAGCAGTCAGTGAAAATCCCGTAGGGTTTAGTAATGCCGACTGGCGATCGGAGGGACCTCTTGCTGGGCCCTGCGGGGGGATGCCCCGAGGCCACTGTGGGTCGCAGTAACGGATGGCAGGAAACAACCCGAGGGTTAAGTGTGATCTGTGAACTCGAACTTGCGTCCTGCGAATCTTCAATTCAAACCAATGAGCAAAATGGATAGAACAAGCAATGTAATGAATCTTAACGTGCCTTGTTCTACCAATGTCCCATACCTGCTCAGAAACCGAGCTAATGTCACCTTGTCGACGTCTGGCCATCCCACGGATGTTAGTCCCAGGGACCCAGAGCCGGCAGTAGCTCGAAGCCATCGTCAGAGGTGGACCCGGGATTAACTAAAGGAGGTGATATGGTGCTTTTACTATGCTAAAGCGAAAAATGGGGGCTCAGAAATAGAAGTTTTCAAGGTATGGAGAGAGCGGAACCCAGATATGAGACCTACCCTAGACTCAAAGAAGCTTGCCAGTCAACGACGATACATACTCAGCAGTGGAAAATTCACAGCAGAACAACTTGCTGACATTGAGAGAAATGCGGAGTATGTACTTCGCTCGAACAATCCACATGACGAACATGTAGAACTTGAAAATGATGATCCCGTGGAAGGTTCATCGCTTTCCAGTGAAACACACGTCAGTGGTGAAAACTCATCTGGCAATGAATTACACGATAAGGACATGATGCGAAATCTCCTTCGGCGCGAGATAGAAAGAGTTAGTCAACTTCCCTTTGAATCTCGCGAACCGTTGAGGAGAATATATGAAACTGCCAAAGCTAAAAGAGTGATAGAAACAGTGAATTCTGTCTTAAATGAGGTGGTGGAGACCCCAGGCAGAGATCTAGATATTACTGAAATCAATCACATCATATATGGAACTGGATATCTAGTATCTCAGATAATTTTGGGACCAGCCAAGAACACCGACGGCCGACAGCAAAACAGAGTAAACAGCTCTGTACCCCCGTGGATGAACAGAATTATGAAACGGATAGCCGACACCCGGCGTGAAATATCACTCTTAGCTAAGGCATCTTCTAAATCAACGCACACCTCGAAAGTTCAACGAAAAATATTCAATGTTGAACAAAAAGACCAAATTGAAAATGACACCAGCAGGCTAATGGTAGTTGAGAAGCTAAAAGAGAAAATTCAAGCATGGGTCAACGAATAAGAACGTACAAACGTAGAATAGATTTCCGTGTACAGAACCGGTTGTTTGGAACAGACGCGAAGAGATTCTATCGCAATCTGACTCAAAAACCGAATGGCAAAGCTGTTACTCCTTCAAAAGATGAAGTCGAAGCACTTTGGGCAGGAATCTGGGAGGAGAGCAGATTGTAATGATTTCATTATTCCTAGGAATACTTCAAAACAATAGTGGACAAAAGAATAACTATTTAAGATCTATAGTCTATGATGTACACAACGTGTATTAGAATCAATGAACAAGACAAAAGAACAGCGCGCCGCGGAAGGTATATTTCGATCGTTCTGGAGACTTTTATGGGGTCAACAAATGCGGAAAGAAATTTTGAATAACCATTTAGTTGCAGAAGAATTAAACGAACGCTGTGTTTTTTGTTTGAACGAGATCGGACGACGAATTCCCTTAAAATTGTAATTTGAAAATTTAGAATGAAATCCCAGTCGAACAGGTCAAATGGCATAACTTGGATTGTCGAGATTTTGCGAAGAAATGCTGATTAAACAATGAGATGCGGCGGGAATCGTCGTAATAGGAATTAAACAAAATTTATACATGGTTTAGAGAGTTATAAAAACATTGAACATTCTAAATAAATAAATATTGCAAGCTAACAATACTACCAACAAGCGACGATTTACTGCTGGGGAATGTCGACAGAAAATTAGCATTTTCGACGGGAAATAAATAGAAAACTGCTGTTTCGACAAGAAATCTTTAACATTGGGGAAAAGCTAAAGCGAACGAACACAAACACAAGTTAAAACGGGAAATAATGACCATTTTAGAAAATTTTGTGGAAACAACAATGAAAAAAAAGCGAAAGGGATTTCGCCGGCATTTTTCATAAGCGAGTCAACATGTTAAATCGAAATGATTTTGAGACACTTCGGTCTAGTCAGCGGTCGAGAGAACGTGATCCCCACGTCCGTAGTATTCGTGATTTGTTTAACTTTTCGGACTTAGATATTTTTTGAGCGGTGGAGCTAAAGTAATTGATGAACTTATAACTGGGCGGACGTTGGCAATGCATTAATACTTGAAGAGAGAAGAAGTATTTTTGGTAGTGAATTTGTGATGCAAGTGTTTGGACAATTTTTTTTGGAGAAATACTGAAGAGAACCGGCCCGTGCACGAGTGGAGCGTGCGTGGACATCCGATGCGTGCGAGTGGACGCGCATAGGATCATCGGACCGACAACAACGCTGTTTTCGACGAGGCAGAGAGAAAGGGAAGTGACGCACTCGCGAAATAATAAAAAAAAAAAAAATCAGCTTTGAACTTGTGCACATCAAACGTAACAAACATTCATGAGACTTTTGAAATTTACGGAATTTCAAGCGGAATGAGTATAATATCATAATTTGTAGGCTGGTATTTAGTAATTGTCAGGTTTCATTTTTTTTCTCATTGTTGCATTGAAGTATGTACGTACCTAGTATTGATTGGCAATAATATTGAGTTTTTTTTTTGTAAAAGGAATTCCTAAAGATTCATAAACGATTAAACGACTAACTAATGGCCATTGGAATTGTAATGAATTGTAAATTCATGTAATGGGGTAAGGTTAATGTTAAAGAAACCCATAGCCACATTGCCAAGCGGATGTAAATGCTTATGTGCCGTGTAGTGTTGACGGAAGAATTAGAAAAATGAAAAAGGGGAATTAAAATTCTTGTTTTCTTGTCTGAAATATATATGTTTTTATTTCAGTATTTAGTAGCCCTGTGCATGCTGTGCTGTTAAGCGTTGTTTACAGGTACTTCCCGTACGGGGCCGTCCACGACCTACGACCCAAATAAAATTTTATGCAACACCCTCAGATAGTAACATTGACAGATCGAATAGCGGTAAGAAAGGTACGGTTGCATTGGCTCCAAAGTACAGAGCAATTCGGAGAAAGGGGAATAAATAAACAAGGGAGGTATAGAGAGGGGCAAATTGAACGTGAGGGAGAGAATACCGTTGCATTGGCAGCCCAGCGTGGGGCAAATTGACCGTGTAGGCGAGGGAATATCGTTGCATTGGCAGCCCAGCGTGGGGCAAATTGACCGTGTAGGCGAGAGAATATCGTTGCATTGGCAGCCCAGCGTGGGGCAAATTGACCGTGTAGGCGAGGGAATACCGTTGCAAGATCCTACAACAAAGATGCATCTTGGCTTCAATCTGAAGTTGATGCTGCCGATGAACTTGTAGAAACAGTGGAAGATGTTCACCAATTCTCGGAAGAGGACCTCTTCCAAGCAATTAAGAACATGGGAAACTGGAAGTCCCCCGGGATTGATAAGATCCAGATTTATTGGATTAAGAAACTAACAGCATTACATTCTCATCTAGCAAAGGCTGTTAATAAAATTTTTGAAAACCCAAAGGAAATCCCGGAATGGCTCACACGCGGCATCACGTATTAGCTACCCAAAGCAGGAGACAGCTCTTTGGCGAAGAACTACAGGCCAATTACTTGTCTGCCAGTACTGTACAAAGTTATAACTTCAGCCATAGCTGACAAAATGTATAGACATCTAGATAAGAATCATCTAATGCCAGCTGAACAAAAAGGATGTCGTAAAGGCTCTTATGGCTGTAAGGAAATCTTGCTACTGAATAAAGTCATCTTGAATAATGTAAAGAAAGGCAAACGTAATTTGAGCGTGGCTTGGATTGACTACCAAAAGGCCTTTGATAGTGTACCACACGATTGGATTTTGAAGACTCTGGAGATCTATCGATTTCATCCTAGACTTAATGAATTTTGCAAGGCTAGTATGAAGTCGTGGAGTACCAGGTTACTAATACACAACGGAAAGGAAGCAGTAGAAACCAGAAGTATTCAGATTAACAGGGGTATTTTTCAAGGAGATTCACTATCCCCTCTGCTGTTTTGCATTAGTTTATTCCCACTATCGAGACAGTTGTCGCAAGCTGACTTTGGTTTTAAGCTCCATGGTGATGAAAGGCCAGTATCACATTTGTTTTACATGGATGATCTGAAAGTGTTTGCTAAGAATGAAGCGATTCTCTCCCAAATGCTGTCTGTCGTGAATGACTTTAGCAATGACATCTGCATGAAGTTTGGTCTTGACAAGTGTGCAAAAATCAATTTAAAAAGAGGGAAACTCACAACGTCTGAGAACATTGAAATTGATACGCACACTGTGATTCAAGATCTTGAGCCAGGTAAAACTTACAAATATCTGGGCATTGAAGAATGTGAAACCATCTCGAATGACAGAATGAAAGAGAGAATTCGTAGGGAGTATTATAGGAGAGTGAGACTGGTCCTGCAGTCCGCTCGGAATTCCAGGAATAAAATATCTGCAATAGGTAGTTTGGCGGTACCTGTAGCCGAATACAGTTTTGGACTAGTGGACTGGACTGAGCAAGAAATTCGCACCATGGATCGAAAAACCAGAAAACTGCTAACAATGCATCATGTTTCCCAGTGGCGTAGCGTGACTCACACATTTGGGGATGCTCAACAATAACACACAAAATGTCACTATCAACTACTTCGTCTAACAGGCGAACGCAACACAAGGCAGATACACTGGGACTACTTCCACGATCTCGATTGCTTACGACGATGTAGGCGCTTCCCACAAAATCATCACAGCAGTCAGGGCTGCCGATGTCTTGAAAGCAAATTATACAATGGCTCAGCTTTAATTCTTATACGCGAATGGCAATAAGACCATTTGTTAATTTATACATTGCAGACTTAAATAATATGTAATCTATTTAAGAGATAATACAATTTTTGGATATTAATTAAGAAATAGTAGTCAGGCACTATTTCTACAGTTTGTACCCATGACCAAGCGGGGACTCCCGAGTGAGAGAGAGAAAGATAATTTACTGAACGCCTGAAGTGCGCTGCGCTCTCGTGCACAAACGAGCTTCTTTCCGCAGTAGACGCTAGCGTAAAGCAGTCGGGTTTCTAAGGGCCAGGGGTGAAGAGGGGAGAGGGGGACCTCGCCATCTGCGCATGCGTCATTGCTCGTCGCAATCTGGCGGCAGACGCTGAAGTATTTTAGCTTCCAACCAATCAGAGGCCAGCTTCAACAGCCCGCCGAATTCAATCATAGGAAATCAATTTTAAATTAATACAAAACGTGTTTCGCTCAACAGACCACTTGTAAGATTATCAATACAGTATTTAAGGTTCTTATATACGGGGATGCTCAGCATCTCAGCGCCCCCTGACGCTACGCCACTGATGTTTCCCACCCTCGAGCTGATATACATAGACTTTATGTGGCACGTAAGGAAGGAGGAAGAGGCCTCAGACAAATCGAGGCCTCCTGGCACAACGCAATAGTCGGGTTGGGGAAGTATGTAGTCAGCCATGAAGATGACCCTCTAATGAGGCAGGTCATGAAATCTGAGCGAAGAATGGGAAACAGAGGCATTGTTAGTGTAGCAAGAAACATTGCGAAGAAAACTAGGCAAGACACGTCGAATAACACAGACACTGAACTTCTGATGCTGCTAAACATGAAGTGTGAGACACAAAAAATGTTAAAGAAATCGTGGAGAGACAAACCACTCCACGGACAATATCTAAAAAGAATGGACAAGGTTCAGATCAATAAAGATCAATCATTTATGTGGCTTAAAAGGGGAAGAATGAAGCCAGAATCGGAAGCACTTGTAATAGCAGCCCAAGATCAGGCCTTGAGAACACGACATTATGATAAAGCGGTTCTCAAAATTTCCCAAGATGATAAATGCCGCATTTGCCCGGAGCAAGTAGAAACCATTGATCATATTGTCTCAGCTTGTCCAATCCTAGCAAAGACCGAATACCTTAAAAGACATGACAGGGTGTGTAGCTACCTCCACTGGCAGATCTGTACCACCCTCGAAGTTCCAAACACATGCCCCAAGTGGTACGAACACTCACCAAAACCGGTGACGTCTGTTGGATTGTGTACGATATTGTGCGACCAACAAATTCAAACTGATCGGACGATAGCGGCAAACAAACCGGATATAGTGATCCGGGATTTGGCGAAAAAATCGTGCTTACTTATCGATGTTGCTGTACCTTGCTATCAGAATGTCGTAACCAAGGAGGCAGAGAAACGTCTTAAATACAAGAGTTTGGAAATCGAGATCAGCCGAATGTGGGGCGTAAAAGCACAGGTCGTCCCGATAGTTATCGGAGCTCTGGGATTTGTTCCGCAAAATTTGAGTAAGAACTTGTCTAAACTCCCTGGTAATTCAAAAGACTGGGAAGTGCAAGAAATTGCTTTATTTGGAACAGCCCACATTTTGCGCAAAGTATTGTAGAGGCACTGACAGTCACCGGATCTGCTCCTGAGGTAGCTGGTTGCAACCTGGAGTAGATTTTATATTCAACCGACTCATAACATCTTTAGTCGTGATGTAATGGAAAAATAATAATAATAATAATTTATTGAGTCACATATACAATTACAATCGTGTATGACGAGTCAAAGTGTCTTGGGTGGAGAGAGGGAAGTTACATTTACTGTCCAGGAGCAAAGCACGGGGCCATCTCAGCATTTGCTCAAAGGACCAGGGAAACTGGACAGAAAAACCTGATCGAGATGGAGTCATTGCCCTAAGAATTATACTACAATACTTTTACAGGTAGATTAAGGTATTATACAGTATACAATTATTTTTAGTAGCAAGATATTTAACATTTTAGAATTGTAGTTTTGTTTAATGTAAAAGTAAAATTTACTAGTTACTGGCATTCTACTGCTACTACTTATAATATAATAATAGTAATAGTAGTAAAAATAACACATAAAATAGTACATAATATTAATTATCATAACAGCTACATATAATGTAATAATATTAGTATATAATTGTCCAATCTTGAAATGGTGAGGAGCAGGAGGCTGTTTTTTTTCTATTCCTACACCTAGTCCTACTGCAGCACCTGAAATCAGTTTGTACATATGACTGATGTATTCCTGAACATTATAAAAAAGTTTTTGGCCAAGGAAGTGTTTAAGTTTATTCTTGAAGTTGTGTATTCCTGTTATGTTTCTCAGATATATAGGTAATTTATTGAAGAATTGTATTCCTGCAGAGAATGTACCCTTTTGGCATAGTGTACTTGTGCACAATGGTTGATGAAGGTTATATGCTTGTCTTGTGTTGTATGAGTGTAAGTTTGAGTTAAATTTGTAAGGTGTGTTGTTGTTTATTAGATTTTTCTTTACAAACATGAGAACTTCGTAAATGTATATACAAGGCAGTGGAAGTGTGTTAAGTTTTTGAATTGAGGTCTACAGGACTCTGTTCTTTTTGTATTTGTTATTGTTCGGATGATTCTCTTTTGTAATTTGAATGTCTGCTTAGCCTCTGGTGCTTGGCCCCACATTATTATTCCGTATTTGAGAACAGAGTGCACATTCGCAAAGTACACTGTTCGGACTGTTTCGATGGTGCTATTTCTAGTTATTATTCTAAGAACATAATTAAGTTTGCTCATTTTTAAATTAATATCTTGTAGGTGTGAATTCCATTTGAGGTTGGATTGTATGGTGATTCCAAGAAATTTTGTATTCTGTGCTTGTGTTATGCTGTTGCCTTCTAACGTTAAATTTGGTGAATATTGTTGGGAGTGAGAGTTGCAAAAATGCATTGTGATTGTTTTGTCTTTGTTTAGTACTAGTTTGTTTTGGTGGATCCATTGAGTTAGTTTGTCAATGGCAGAATTGGCTTTGTCTTGTAGGGATATTGTTGTTCTTTCTTTGAATATTATATTCGTGTCATCAGCGAAAAGTACTGTTTTGTTGTTTTCCATTATTAATGGCAGGTCATTTACAAATATGAGAAATAAAATTGGACCTAGTGTAGATCCTTGCGGAACCCCATAGGTCACATCTCTTGGTTCGGAGTGATGATTGTTTATTTTGTTATCTTTTAGGTAAGGTAACACTACTATTTGTTTTCTGTCTGTTAAATACAATTTTATCCAGTTATAAGCAATTCCACGGATTCCATAAGATTCTAATTTTGACAGTAGAATTTTATGGTCTATTGTGTCAAAAGCTTTTGACAAGTCAAGGAAAAGACCAACAGGAATTTCTTTTTTTTCTAGTGCCATAAGGATTTCATTAATAAAGGTGAATATAGCAGTTTCAGTTGATCGATTTTCCCTGAATCCATGTTGTGAGTCAGTGATAATGTTACAGTGCATCAGGTAGCTTTTTAATCTTTCATAGAAGAGTTTTTCTAATATTTTTGAAAATCCTGACAAGAGTGAAATTGGTCTATAATTCATTACATCTTGTTTGTTACCTTTCTTGTGAATAGGTTTAATTACTGCAGTTATGAATATGTTTGGAAAGGAGCCCTGAGTTAGTGATTGGTTGTATAAATATGTTAGTGGTTTGATGATGTATGGAGCAATCTTTTTTATTAAGGAGTCTGGAATGTTGTCTATCCCAGCAGATTGTTTATTTTGCATTTTATTTATAATTTGAAGTATTTCCTTTTCTGTTGTTTCTGTGATCTACATACTAGAAATCGAGTTTTTATGATGAAAAATCACTGTTTGCTGCAGCATTACATAACTTTCTCTGTGCCATATATAACTATGTAGTATATACATATGTATACAAGAAAGTAAAAACAAACCACTTGTGATAATACTTGTGAATATTGAACAATAATTTTACAGAACTTTTCAGAATTCATTTATTTTTGAGGTAAGGTGTATAAATAACATTTGTTTTGATATAAATTATTGTATATAATAATTATAACTATAAACTCAATATTCTTACACAGTATATATTGTCTGAAGTTTTCTTTCACTATGTCCGTTATTCAAAAGACATAAGGTTTCCCCCTGAATTATTTGGATATCTTACTCCTAAATGATAGGATCATATGTTCAGCTAGTCATTACACAATAAAAGCATAAAAATATGGTTATAATAGTACATCTAAATTGATTAATGGAATCACTCTCAATGTGCTTTGAAAAGGACAATAAAATTATCAAAACATAACAAGAGGAATGTATCCTTAATAGCAAACATGAAGCATGCTCTATAACGCACCACACCTTTCAGAAACCCTATTTTCAATCACATGTGCCAAGGGTCACTACAATAATCAACCAATCTGCATTTATCAGGTACACTGACTAAAAACATAAATTCCTCAACTACCCACAACCACAGTTTTTTTTATTACAAAGCTAGGAAGGAGGGCTACTAAAGCAAATCCAGCTAATTTTATCACAGTCTGGAAGTTAAAAATGAGGTCTAATGATCGAAGTGAGGCCAGCATTTCCCCAGCTTGAACACACATGAAGTTGTAAGGCATCAGACCTGCAAAAAAATATTCAGTAAATGATCATGATTACAACTACATGGAAACATAAAACCAAAAATATTTTGATAAAACTTTGTCCTACTAAATACTAAATACACTATTTTAGGCTGTATCGAAAAACAGATTTTCAATGAAAATACATCTGCACCAAGAAACCGAATTTAAAATGCATTTAGGGGGTGCCACAAACCCCATAAAATAAAATTTTTTCACCTTTTTGAACTACTTTTCAGCAACTAAGGAATAAACACTATTGCTATTTTTTTTAATTCTTTTTTTTATTATTTCGGCTGATAGTACTCCTTATATCCCACAACGTTCTATTCACATAAAATCACTTATTTGGCTCAAAAAGTGTCACTGTAGTTGTTGATTCAAATTTGTGTTGTTAACAATGATGGCATCAACAGTGCATCGCTCAAATGTCTGCCCATTGCAGTGCAATGGTGAAATTGTTCAAAGCATGATCCTTAAAGTAGAGGATTCAAGCTTTAATTTTACATCAACTAAAAATATTTTGTGTAAAAATTCACGATGCTAGGTTCATTTTTAAAACAGTTTATTTTTGTATTTTTTCATGAAAATAACTATATTCCACCTACACTGACATACTTTTGGAGTCATCAATGATCTTTTGTCATCAATGTATTTGTAAGGACAATGTTATGGAATATAGTGGACACCACCTTGGTCAACCATCTCTTGCAAAAAACCAAAATACTCAAAATTAGTGTTAAAGTTGCATTTTAATTTATGGAAAAGTTTATTAAACTCTTTAATTACATGCTTTGGGGTCATCCATAAATTACCTAACTCAAATTTGGAGTATTTTGGATAACCCCCTCTGCCTCAAACACACCTGTAAAGTGACCTTTAATCCCCCCTACATAATTCCTTAATGCTTGCATCAACCTCCCCCCCCCCACTTGTATATGTAAAAATAAATTTAGTAAAAATAATTGGTATTCATTTTACTTATGTTATTTATTAAAATTTATGATAATTAAAATCAAAATTAGTTTGCAATACTGACTGTACCTAAAGAGTGGGGAAAAAAGAACATGTCAGTGAGAAAATTTCTTACAAGTCTTGCACACACCAGTGCAGGTGATGCATGGGTGGGAGTCACCTGTGGTAATTTAACTGAAAACTAGAATACACTCTAGATCAATTTTTAATATTTCCTTCATAATCTAACATATTCAATTACTCTGCCATCAATAAAAAATATTTCTGTTTATTGTAACAGTTTATACAGAGGGCATTCAATAAGTTATCTACCTGAGCGTGTATATGAAATTTGATAATGAACTCAGCTCATTACCTTTTAATGTCGTCCCCCTTACCTTCAACATGCTTGGTCCATTTAGCCTTAAGTGATCGAATACCCTCAGAATAGAAGTGAACATCTTGACTGTCCAGGTACCCCATTACAGCAACCTTAACTGCTTCATTGTCAAAATATGGATGTTCACGCACAAAATTGTTCTTGCTTTGAAACAGAAAAAAGTCATTGGGAGCCTGGACTATATGGAGGATGATTAAGCTGTACGAAGCCACATTCCTTCATAGCAGCGCATATGTGCAGATGCATTGTTGTGGAACAACAACACCAGCAGACAACTTCCTGTGGTGCTTCTGTTTGGCAGATTCACATAAAGCCCTTGTAGGAAGAGAATAGATGTCTTTAGTGATGGTGGTTTTGTGTGGCATGAATTCTACAAGCAGAACACCTTCTGTATCCCAAAAATGATGGCCATGATCTTTCCAACCAGACTTCTGCACATGCAAGTTTTGGGGTGTTGGAGACCCCCTTGTGCTTCCATTGCATTGATTCTTTCTTGGTTTCAGAATCACAATGACGAACCCTTACTTCATCCCCTTGTAATTCATGAGTAAAAGTTACCTGGATTTCCTCTCAGCAAGTTCAAATTCTCTTTGTAACATTGTTCAAAAAATGCTTTCTGCTCGAGAGTCAATATTCTTGGCACCCAGAGGGAACTGACCTTTGACATCAATTCTGTATGGAAGACACTATGAATTGTGACAACTGAAATGCCAAACTCATGAGTTATATTATGGACCTGAACGCAACGATCTTAAAAAAAAATCATGGTCTCCACTTTTTGGCACTTTTCCTTTAAAAGTATTTGGTACAGGCTAACCTGAATGAGGGACATCATCAATCAATTCTCTCCACTACTTAAATTGCTTGGCCCATAATTTTTCTTTGTACTATGAAGGCATTTCATTACCATTGTGGACTTACGTAAGTTGCTTCTCTTCATTTGCAAGGAATTTTATCACTGAACAATGTTTGAATCTCTAATTTTCTCTGTTGATGCACACGACACTGCACTTGCCATCTTCTCATGTCACGAGATTACAGCTGACTGATTTCTAACTATGGCTGAAACATACCACATGTCCTGACCTGCCTACCCATGCTCAGATCTCCGACAATGGCGTAAGATACCGAAGTAGATAACTTATTGAATGTCCTTGTACATCATCATAATTTTTCAATATATTTACTATTTTTTAATTAATTTTTTTATTATTTGATGTTTTATTGTCTTCACATAAGAATGAATAAAAGGAATTATTATGTAACAAATGGAATAAAATATGGAGCATGGAGAAAAATAAATATTAGTATTATGTCACTTTAGATTAATACCCCCTACCCTCACATACCTTACATAAGGCAGCATAATGCAGCTTCAAACACCCTCACCAACTCTTTAGTTACTTAATTTATGGACGACCTATTCACACATTCTTTTAAATAAAAATATTTCGTAACTGTAGAAATGAAACTGTGTAACAATGAGGAAAAAGAAAACCTCATCCTGTCTGTCTTAGGTTTAGTTTTCAGTTTCAAGCAGAGGGTCCTTGTTGCCATCTTCACAATCTTGTTAATAGGAAACGCTAAAAGAAATAACTAGAAAACAAAAATATTTTTCCATATGTTTTAATAACAATGAACAATCAAGATTAGAGGATAGTTTTGCTGCTTCCGAGACATAGTTGACCTCAAGTAGTTGGTCAGTTTTTCTTAAATTCAGAAAAATCCTTTCTGCTGTTGAAATTAATACAAAGATTGCTAGTAGGATCTGAACATCTTCAAATATGCTAGAAACACGGTCCTTATACTGCGATTTTTCTAACAGCGACCCTCAAGGCCACTCAAATCCCATCTTCGCGATGGAATATGTCATGGTATTTCGCGTCTTTTCTCGGTCTTGCCGGTAGAAGTCGCATGATCGCAAGCACTGCTTCATACGGTCGCGATCGTGCGAAATCTAGCGGAACGACTGAGAAAGACGCGAAATGCCGTGACATATTCCATCGCGAAGATGGGATTTGAGTGGCCTTGAGGGTCACAGAAAAATCGCAGTATATTTACAAATTTTTCTGAAAAATATTGATCATGGCTGAAGTGGACTTCAAGATAACTAAATAAACAGGAGTTATAGGAACATAATGATCATTTCTGTGGCTTGCTAAAAGTGAAGTGCAGTACTGGATGTATCCTCATGGCCAAATTCTTTGCAAAGTCGAGAAAAATAAACCAAATAAGAAAAGTTTTTAATTGCATTAAAAAACTGTGTACTTTGGCACCGGAGTTTTCTGATTCTGCTCATTCCTTCATTAAGTTTGTGTTTTCCTTACAATTCCAGGAGATATCCTTGATAGAGACACCCTGTAGACTGGGCTGTCTCCAGAGTTGGACAATAAAATTCACAAATTCTTGGACGATCCATCCCAGCATCACATTCAACAGATACTGAGCCTCTTTGGAAAGTCCTTGAACAAAACTGAATTTTTCTTGAACATTGCAGCTTCCACTAACTTGCTGTACCAAATCTTGGTGCAAGCAGACTTCTGTATTCAAATTGGCTTCAAATTTTATTTGTGCTGTAAAGTTGGTGTCTATGATATCATATGACCTGCGTCAGTTTTATTCATGCACAAAAATGGCCTTTTATTCGAAAGTCGTTGGAAAGTCTAGCTTACAGACAAATGTTAGAATAACATAAATATTTAATTGTTACATTTTTTTTTTTCAGTTACCAACATTCTGATATTAGTTTACTGTAACAGTAATCTTTGTTTTTCTTAGTTGGAAAATTTATTATTTTTATTTAACTATTAAAGCTTTTTAATAAAGTGCTCTTCCTCCTATTTGCAATTGCCACTGAATTTAAAACCCCATAGGCGGAATGTAGTATTTAATAACTAAGGTGCGGATTTCTGCCTATTTGCCTATTTTTTCCTTCCAAGGAAAATGCAATATTTTATGTTACTTATTCATTTTGAGGTGTTAGGAGCACTATATGCGAATTTTTTAGTGCCTACTAATGCCTATTTTACTAATAAATGCCTATTTTGTGTAATAAAATAATGCCTACTAATGCCTATTTTACTATAAATGCCTAAATGTTGCCTATTCTTGTATTTATTGTTCAAAATTCAATTATCTTTAATTGAAAATTTTAAAAAAATGTAGGTTTTGTTGTTTTTATCCTGCAGATTACAGAGAAATCGAACAACTATCGATAAATCCATGTTCCATTTTACTGCCACCACAATGCAGGTATATCATAATATGAAACAAGTGCAAAATCACTGGTGGCAGTCATATGATCATTTTTTATTTCAAATTTTTAAACAATTTTAACACAAAAACAGCTTCAAATGTTTTCTAAAATGTTCTCCTCGTATGTATCAAAGGATGATACAAAAATTGCTGACAGTTCCTTTTTTTTTCCATTGTATTTTTGAAAATTGTAAAAAGGTAACGTTGCAAAAGTATTGAATACAGAGCATTCTGTCTTAGATGAAATATGTTCTAAAAAAGCAGTTTTTTGAGGAAAATAAAGCATGTATAATTTTTTAACAAGTGGTTATTGCAGAATTTCTGCTACTTGCAAATTCTAAAAGTAATTCTCAAAAATCTTTACAAATATTTGCTTCAGTTTTTTCCCATGCATACTTAATGGAATGAACACTTAAAAGAACAGCACAGGTCTCATTTTTGTTGAACTCTCTGAATTTTAGAAAATTGCAAATTTTTGAATGTGTTGATATGCAAGAAAGTATAGGCTGTTGTACCATTAGTTACATTTGTTATGCATGGCAATTAAAACAAATCTTTCTGATAAGTGAGTAAAATATTCTCACTTATGTTTAAATTAAATGTGAGAAAGAAGATCATACTGTGCAGCATTTGTGAAATTAATGAAAAGCAAAAAGGTAGTCTGCAATTCAGCCTCTCTTCTCTCTCTCTCTTTTTTTTTTGCCCAACAATGAAAGAATGGATTTCTATGGAGTATTTGTCAGAACAATGATGAAGGCAAACATTCTATGAAGGTAATTCTATTATGATTATTTCAGAAACTTTCTATTAAAGAATGTAAATAAGGATAGAAAAATAGATAATGCCTTTTTAAATGCCTATTTCTACAGTTTTTCGTGCCTATAACTTATTAAAATCTGCAGCTTATTAATAACAATACCATCACTTCTAGCAAAAAGATTGCTACTAAACCAATAAGCATACATGTGACAGGTCTTCTCTAAAACATGAATTAGCTTATAGGAATCTCAAATATAATGTCTGTACAGAGTCAACTTGATTTTGAAGTTCACAATGTCAAAAATTAAAAATTTTGAATATATTGAACTTTTTACCTTACATTGAAATATTTTTCCAAGTTTAATTCTTTGACTTTTATTCTGCAATAAATTATTTTTAATTTTAAACTTACCGATAAGAACAGTGAAGAAGAAGAGATGTAATGGTATTTGTACTATAGGTGATATCAAATTTAAAAGCCAGTTTGGAGTCATAGGAAACAATCTCAGGAACAATAAAAAGTATATCATTTGATGTGAATTTTTCTCCACCTAGAAAGATTTTGCAGTTATTAGAAAAGTAATTTCCTGTAACATCAGGAACTTCAAACAATGCTGAAAGTAGCACCTAAAGCCAGTTCTTGTACAAAAATACTTTTGAGAAAACATGTTTCAAATGCTTTTATATGCAAATATTTAAATGTATTCACTATGTCAATTTAAGTAATGTATTCTTAATATTTCAACATTGATTAAAAGGGTTCCCACACTTTTTGTTCTTTATCATATTGTCAGGATTTTAAAGTCTTCTGACACTGACAGCAACCCTCCAAACATTACACAAACTACTGGAAGTTACACCTAATTGATCAGATTAATTTTAAGAATAAAACTATTTTATTGTACTTAAAATACCAATAAATTAATAGTAAAAAAAATTTTAGCAATGAGCATAACCCTGAAAAAAAAATCATTGCAAGGGAGAATCATCTCTCAAACTGGCTAAAATTATGTTTAATTCCTTGCCTTGTGTTAACAACAGAAACTGCAAAGCATAAATGATAGTGTAAAATGAGAACATTTTTAATCATCTAGAGGCATAATTTTATTAACCGACACTGGCCATCCCATTCCCCAAAAGGTATCAAAACAAACATAAAATTCCAAGCAGTCTCCTTGGAACTGAAATCATGGTTTACTTGCTAATAAACAAACTATAGTTTAGGAATTACTTCTCGGCTGTCCGGGTGACGCCGCGTCGTTGGCAGGGAGGCCAACGACGCCTCTCTGCCAACGACGCGGCGTCACCCAGACAGCTGAGAAGTAATGAACTTGAGCCGCAGAAGCTTACGTGTACATATAGTTTAGGAAGTCCTGACAATATTTTAATTAACAAAAAATAATTTCAACTCACCAATTTTTGAAAGTACATCACTTTGTCAGGAAAATAATGCTCTACCACTGTCCTGGCACAATGCTGTGACAACAAGTAGCAACATGTGGCACCACAAGCAGTTAAAAAGCAACACAAAGGAAATCCTACATATGTTCCAAAAAGTGCACCAGCCAATACGTTCTGAAATATTAAAAATATTAAATTACCAAATGAGGGAAAAAAGATGAAGAAGGAAAGGAAAAAAAAAAAAAAAAACAACCTACCACAAAAATGTTAAATAAACATATAATTAATCTATACTAAAAGAGAATTCAGTCTTTTTACTCTCAAGCCACACATATGATTTTATACATTATTACAATTTCCAAAATTTCATCATATATTTAGATATCCATCTCAGCTGTCTCATAGCTCTAGCCAACGTCACCATTTCAATGTTTGTTGTTTTGTTGTCAGGGTTATAAAAATAAATGAACTTGTTCATGAAAGTGCAATATTGAGTATATATTGTATAAAGGTGCCAAATATTTCCCATAAGGAACTTTATATTCCTGACCATGTTTATTTAGACAGCTGTGATGCATAGCATAGTTGACAGCATTGAAAAACACATTTAATGTGATAAAAAATTACAACAAATGTAGCGGTGCTGAACAGCACACACTTTCTCATGTTATTTGAAATATCGTAACTTTGCAACTTGTATCCTTCTAATACTTCCTACATCTTTTGAAAAACTTCTCACCACGCAAAGTATAAAAGATTAACAAAAACTCTTAACTTAAATTGTTGAAAATTCAAAAGCTGTATTGAAAATTGCACTTGTACCATAGAATTCAGTGCTCTATCCTTACAAAAAAATTAAAGCAAAGAATAATTTAGAGCCCTTTTTGAGAAAATGTCATTTCAGTGTTTTGGAAAATCCACAATTTTGAGCACATTGACACTAAAAAATGTCTAAGATTTCAAGAAACTTTATAAGAGATCAGTTTGAAACATTTGTGCCCACAAAATTCAAATATTTATAAAATACACCTGTAATGTACATGTGTGCAACAAAAAAATACACATGTTAATTTTTTACCAAGCAAAAGTTTCAAGAAAAAGGGCATTTATGTCATGCAATTAGTGCATTATATATCAATTCAGAGTCATACTCTCTGCTAGATGGATTATTTTGCCCTCCCTTAATAAGTGGAAGTGAGGCCAAATATAAGCCATGGGCAAAAGCATGGAATGTCTGAGCAGCCCAATGGCACTTCAGTAAACTTTATCCAGTTAAAAGCATCTATAAATATGGTACTGATCTATCATAAGTGAGGATAGTTCAAGACATCAATAAACTTACAATAAAGAAATGAATGAAATGAAAGAATAAGAGCAACATTGATGTAACCTTACCAAAAAATATTAATTCTTACCATCATTCCCAAGAAGGTTGTAAGTAATAGTCCGTCTTGGAGAAAGTAGCAATATTTTAAATGAAAATAAGTTGAGTAATATAGTGAGTTTTTAGTAATTTTTATATGAAGACATTTTTATTCAGAAAAAATATAAAAAAAGCACTTTCAAAGAAACAAACATAGGTTCAAAACATTATTTTTCTGCAGACAAACATTACCAAATAACAATTAAATCTTTTAATAACCACAATAATTTTACTTAATTCAGAAATTTGGAAACTTGCTTAAATGTTTTGTTCAAAGTGTCTATGTTCCTTGAGGGCATAAAATTCGCAAATTAGAGCAAAGGAAGAAATTAGGGTTGACCAGTAATGTGCATCCTTAAATGAGGAAGCTGGTTGTTAATGGGTTAAATTCTGAATATCTTGCACATACCATCAACTCTTTCAGTATGTTTTCTGAGAGTTTAATTAATTTACTTCTGATTTCTCCTTCCAAAACTGAATAAGTTACAGACAGACACAAGATAGTATTTGTGATCTTAAAATTCAAGAATGGCAGAATTATAAAACCTTATACACGTTAGAAATAAAACTATACTCATCAAATAACACAAAACTCCCTACTATACTCCACTTTCTGCAATAACATCAATATTTTTATCAGGCAAACTGGCACCTAGGGAGGCTTCACCATCAATTCACATACAAAATTTGTACCGTTTTTCCGGAATATCTTAGGTATTTTTTTTATTGTCATGACTTTTCACTCAAAATTATGCAAAAACTATTGATATTTTACATTTGAATATTTAATATTGAAGAACAGATTTTATTAAGGAAAAAATCTGTCTTCAAATATGTAGTAGAGGGGGATTCAAAAAATGTTGAACCCTTTTCAATTTCCCAAAATCAGTTGTTTTAATGAAAATTTGGCCTGTGCCCTGTTCCTAAGCATACATTACTCTATTTAAGCTAAAACTTTCAAGAAAATATTGGAGGATTTTTCAAAATAAATAAATAAATAAATAAAATAAAAATAAAAATGTCTCTGTCAAGGGCACTCAAAAATTAAAAGGCCTGTTAAAATTTGCAGAACTCACGTCAGATCAATAGTGGAATATTCATTTTGGGGAAAGTCCTGTGTATGGATCACCATTGGGTGCAAGTGTTGTTAAAAGACGATCATTCAACAGATGGAAAAAAACACTTTTTAGTCTCAGAGGCCTCAAAACCAGTATTTCCATCACAATCTATCAATTTTCTGCAGCTTTTCACAACTTCCTATATTCTAAGTAACTATAAAAGAAATTAAAAATTGAAGTTATGATTAGTTATTTTGAATCTCTTGGGGATTATTTCCTAAAGAGTTTTTCTAGACAGAGTCGCAGCAGTAGTGGACTATAAGTTGCAATATTACATTATTATTATTATTATTATAAGATACAAAATCTCAACACTGTTGGACATGAGACAATATTATTATTATTATTATTTTTATTACAATTAATGCAAGAAAGTATGTGCTGTTGTAGCACCACTAAACAATCATACGATGATGACAACGATTGTATGTGTGTGTGTGTGTGTGTGTGTGTGTGTGTGCATTTTGAGGAAGTATTAGAATTAGATTAGTATTAGAAAAATCTTACGTTTTTAAGGGTTATAAAATGAAAGAAATACACATCATAAAAAAACTGCAACATCACAGTAATTATACTTGCCAGAAGTGCAGATCCTGGAATGATAAATGCTTGCTTATATAGGTATGCACTGCTGAAGAGCACTAATACATAGAGGGAGTTGCTGCTGTAATATAACTGTAAAAGTTCAGCCAGTTGCTGAAGCTCTCTGAGATTGCTGGGAAATCTCAGTCGATTCTGAAAACATTTTGACATATTGTATAAATAACACATAATAAAAACATACACATAAACACACATACACATAAAAACAAACACATAATATAAATAAAACATATTGTATAATAACACCATGAACAGATCCTAAATCGCAGCCAAATCATAAATGAAATTATGGTAATTTCAAAGACATTATCATTACTCACTTTAATATTAGAATTACAACCATTTTGGAAATCATTGCATTCCTTTTTCCTAAAATATTCAATTCAATATATTTAGTTAATTTTTTTTTAAATTTTAATTTATTTATTAATTTTATCAAAAAAATCATTAAAAAACATTAAATCATTAAAAAACTATGCAGTAGACAATTGATACACATATTCTTTGGCCTCAGTGACCCTACCCACTCCCTTTCAGTACACTAATTTGAATTATGAATAAAAGTAGCAATAATAAATGTTTACACCAAATAATGGAAACCTTTTCAAAAAGCAAATGAACTACAGATTTTGACTTTCATTCCTTATAGTGCCTCAAGAGAAGGCATCTACTCACTGCTGCAAGAACATTGAAAACAATAATTTTATGGTACTGCTGTTGAAGTAACTAAATTCCCCTCTAAAAACCTACACAGCACTAGAATACAAAAGCAGAGATTATGAAGCTATATTTACATCCATATGCGAAGCAAGGGGCCATCTCAGCATTTGCTCAATGGATCATAGGAAACAGGACACAAAACTCTGACATGCTGTCACTGATCCTAAAGCTGAAGTACAAAACTTTTTACAGGCATATATAGCATTTTAGAATTAAACAAAACAAATGGTAACTAATTCATTAATATAGGTGTTAAAATTGATATTCTTGCTTTTGAGACTCACTACAGATCCTACTTGTAGAGAAAATGTAAGGTAGCAGAATAGAATTTTCTTGGCATTTAAACTTTTGTTCAGATTTTAATTACTTAATGTCATCTAGCAAAATTTGTAAAATAATGTATACGTATTAATGTGAATTTTCAGTGGTTGATACTGATACCTGATGGATGTTCAGTGTAATAATTATGGACATCTGTATTGAATGAAAAAATTTCCCAGCCTAGAATGAGTGAGCTTTGACAAATTACTAGTTTGTAAATGAAGAGCAAGGCAATAGATTTCCAAGATCATGGCACAATTATTTTCTGTAATCTAAAAGTTTGGATGAAAGGTCTCTCTGAAAATGCTACCTTCCACTTGATCTTTGAAAATAGGTCACAAAATTATTACTATATTACAATTTGTTATCGTGGAAATGTCACAAATAATTCAAGTCATAATAATTCAGTACTTAACTTTCAAGTCACTAACCTCTTTTCCTGTTGATACAGGTGGTGCCACACATGTCAAAAAATATAGGAAGCAACTAGCTGCTAAAACTGTACATGCAACTGATGACACAGATGAAAATACCGATGGCATAGTAACGCAGATACTCTGAAAATTAGAAATGTAGCACATATCCTCAAAGAACAAATGGAATGACAAATAATAGGGTGCAATGAAGATAAGAATGAGCAAATACACTTATCTTAGATTTGTTACTCAGAGCAACAATACATTTGAACTTTACAATGAAGAATAAAGAAACATAACTCAATAACAAATGAAATGGAAAATGCAAACAAAACCAAGTGATTCACTATCATAACTGAACTATTAGTAAATATTTACCTCCTTTACACTTTTGATCACACTACAACAATTAATGACAGCTTCATGAAATTCACAACTAAAGGATCAGTATACCATGGTGAATAGTTGTACTAATGCGAAAGAAAACAGTACGACACCCTCTTTTATAACGTCCCCAATAAAGCGCGCACTCATAGAGAAAGATAAGGGCTCAGACGGGCACCGCGATCTTCCCACATCTCACGTAAAGCGGGCCAGTGGGTAAGGTGCTCCTTTCCGCTCCTTTCTGTTCCCGAGCACAGAGCACCAAAGCATAGAGCGCCCACTCCCATGCTAAGAGAGCGGACGAGTAAACGCTTCCCAGGGACACCGGGCGCAGCACCGTCGACTCCCCACTCCTCTCCAGAATTCCACCCACTCCATTACATGTGCCAATCAAAAGGCGTCACCCCACTCCGCCCCCCATGCGATGTGTTCCAATCACCCTACTGTCAGCTCGTAAGCGGGAGTTCAAAATTAAATTATTTTTTCCGGCCTTCCTTACAGCCATATTAGAAATTTACAGCATTTACTTAACTAATTACGTAATTGACTCTTATTGTGCCTACTTATTTAAGGAGTCGCTATATGTTTTCTTTACTTGAATCCCAAAAACATTGAATTTGTAGAATAGGTATCTAGAGGGTTCTTAATCATAAATGACATGAGCTAGGAATATGGGACAATCATAATAATTACACAGAACAATTATTACTAAAACACATTTATTTACTCCAAAAGTGTAAATAGGTTAACAGCAAATCAAACCAATGAAAGACATTAGACAACTATGTTTAATTACAGAAATAGCATTGTGTGCATTGACAAGAAGTTTTTGCAATGAATATATTTGCTTTACACATGAAGTCATTTGATCCATTACTATTAAGAATTTAACAAAAGCAAAATTTCAGCACTTTTTCTTATACAAGAATTTTCAAACAAATGGTGACATCCAAGTTGAAAAAAATTGATTTCCAAAAGCCAGAAAAATAAAACAATTACTTTCCATTACATAAAAATATTCACCATACAACAATCCAATAAACTGAACACGTTGAATGTTATTAAAGGAACACAACTAATTAAATTTCATATGAACAATCAACACACAATCAGAATTAACTTGAGTTTTCACACATGATTATACACATTACTGGTTCAACTTTTACAATATTTTCATCAGATCTGAACTAGCAACATCAACACAGAAACTTAAGACAGCAGCAATAACTAGACAATTACAAGCAGACTCTCCTATGAAATACTAAGCAAGTCTTAAGTACACTTCTGAAAACTAATGAAATAACAAGGATAAACCAATTAACAATTAATAATTCAAACTTAAATATAAATGAAAGGTTGAGAATGAATGTGGCCAAACCTAATTAATAATAATACAATTTTAAATTAATACCCAAACTGAATTGCATGAAATTATTGAATTACTTATTAAAAAAATTAAATGAAATCTATACATTAGTCACAATCGGTAATTTTAGAAATTGACATAAAACAAAAAGAATTACTTTCATGAAAATAGTACTGAATATAGTCAAATTATTGAATTACTTGTCACAGAATATGAATTAAATGAAAACTACACATTGGTTACAATTGACAATTTTACAAATGAACATAATACAAAAACCTGATTTGTATCATTACTACTGAACAGAGAAATTAATGAAATACATATTATATAATCAGATTAAGATTTTTTTACAATCAGCAATTTTACAACTTTTTATTTATATTTATTTACGTCAAAAACAGTTTGAAACTCTGTGTGACGAGCTATAGGGAGATGTGAAATTTGTGTACATTTTCATAATTCTGTGATCTCAATCCTAAACCATATTCAAGTAGAATTTTGAATACAGAAAAAAAGAGCATCCTTTTTCCAAGTTTTGTCAACAAAATATTCACTCCTTTACAGTAAAATATATTTTCAAATGTAAATTAGCTATAAATTTGTGCCCTTAACCCTCATCACGTTCTTCATGAAAGAATAATACTTCTTGCCGGAAAAATATTGAAAACGATAATTTGAATAACTATATTTCCCACTGAAATTCAGAAGACCTTCTGAACTAGTACAAGAAGTTTACTTCAACAACTACTAATAGAAGACACTCACATTTCTGTCGCTTTTGGTTTCAGAGCAGCACATAACAAACTGAAATGAAAGAAGTTAAATTTTTAGACAGCCATGCAAATTCATTGCTGTTTCATGCTGTTATGGCACCTTGCATGTCTCTGCGAAAAGAACGTACACGCCCTTGCGTCCTGCAAAACCTCTTCTGCAGCAAAGGCGTTGTCTGGCAAACTTTCTGCAGCGTGGTGTAAGGAATTTGTCTCTGGTAATGCATACAGAGCGTAATCCAAATCCACATGAATTGGAACCTTCAAAAAGAAAACACTACCGTAATCTGCTGTATTTATTTCCCAACAAACATACCCAGCAATTAAATTCTACCTCACCTGAGGACAACAACTGACGTCTTGCACTTTTCTTAGTGGTACACATCACCTAAATAAGTAAAAATAGTTATTAAACAAAAATAAAGAGAAATAAAGCACAACTAATAAAATTTCAACATACCTCCAAATGCCTTATCCACTTTCTTTTATTTGATGACTCACACAGGGCATCTTCCTTAGAAGAGGTTTGAATTTCTGGAACTAAGGAAAAATTCATAAAAGATTGTGTTCAAAATGAGTTGAAAGAAACACTTAATAAAAATACCACCACTATTTAACTTACATTCAAAATTCTCTCCATCTCCATCGAAGCCCCTTCATGCACGGTTTTATCTGGAACAACAGAATATTTACATACAACATAAAAATGAAAATTTCTCATTTGAGTTCATAATAAAGGATATGTTGCGCTAAAAATGTAGTTATGTATTAACTTCCACAATAATTGTGAACAATGATGTGAAGCGGCTCATTATTAAAAATTTCTTACCTGGCAAAAAAAGTGTAGGGACAGCGTTTTTTTTAGCCCCAGAAGTAATTCCTGGCATTTACTTCCTTCAGAGAAATGCCGATCATAGACATACATTCGATTGCGACTCTTGCGGTGTTATATTCGAAATCACTGGATTACCGGAAGCATTAATCCAACTCGCGAACAATTCTTAGTCACTTCGAGGAAAGCCATATCTCGTACTAAAATGATTACCGCAATTCAATACGGCACATTTAATTTTCTTTCGTGAAATATTAGCCATATTTTGAATGAGTTAATGTAGCACGAGAAGCAAAAACACCTGTATCACCAGATGAACACAAAGAATCGCGTGCGCAAGAATAGAAAGTAACGGACAACATGAAATTCTTCCCTTTGAAAACTGCTCCACAGACTTCCTATCTTTCACGGAGTGTACGACGAATACGCTCGCACCGCGCCTGGTGGGTAAGGGTATCGTTTACTCGTCCGCCCTGGCCTATATGAGTGCTCCATCTATCTTAGTTTGTCTATGTTCCCGAGCCTGCTCGTGCCGAGATACCGTCATCGCGGGTGAAGGAAACAGTGATGCACTTGTGTGTGGCGTGATGCGCGATGCCTTTGCCAGCCAATCACAACATTGGTATATACACTGGCGGCAGAAATATTGAAATACCAATAATCCACGAAAACAAGCATTCCAATACAGTATTTTCGGTAAGGGTTGTCAAGGAAATGTAATTATAATTAATATATTATAATTATGAATATAATGTAATATTTTGCTCAAGTTTCCGCTGTAACTCAATCTCAATAATAAACAGTGACGGGATTGGGGGGGGGGTCAAGAGGGCGCAACTGTCCCCCTCCCCCCAATTTTTAAAATAAATATTTAGACATTTCATTTCGCGGGTCTTCAAATTTATACTATAAAGATTTACTTTTTTCTGTATCTTGAGAAGAAATTTCATATTCAAGTAAACAATAATTTTATTAAGCTGAGCTAATAACACACATTAATAAAGTGAAGAACTTAAGTTCATTATTATAAAACGCGCGAGATAATGTTCAACGTCACTGTCAATATCGGGCATTAGGGGCGGATTTTAATGAAATGTCATTTTTTAAATGCATCATAATTGAAATAAAAATTGAATGTAATAGTCCATTTCCGAAAATTTTTAATTTTCCGAATGCCGAAAAATAGGTGTTTCCGTACGAAACAACGAGGGAACGGAACTTTTGTTTGAGATAAGAGGCCCTCGTAGTTCTTTAGCTCCAGGCCTCTTGTCTTCTTTTCCCCTGTCAATAAAAGATGGAACTGGATTGGCATGCAAAATCAAACATACACATAACTAGTTGGTTCACACAAAACCAAATACTCGAGATCACTTCAAATATAAAAGAAATAATGGAGAATTCTTTTCAAAGATTGACAAATGAACGCTCGGTGAAGGGATATTTAGACATCGGATGTTTAGACACTAAAAAATCGCCTATTAGGCGCCCAAAAAGGCATTGAAAATGTCAAGAATAAGGAGAAAAAAGGCACTGTCATAAATTATATTCACAATTAAATTAAAAATTATTTGTAAAACTCCATACATATTTATAATTCTTCTACATTTTATTCTCAATAGTCTCCATTGCAATATATTACCAATAAATTTTCAAGGATCGCAATTTCAAATCTGCAACGATTGGGAGACAAAATCAGTTTGAATACAGAGAAGCATTTCTGAACATCGACTGATGTGTCTGGCATATATTTTAGTCCAAAAGTCCAAAATTAGCAATACTGAAACCTTCTGGGAATTTACATTTATTCCACTCAAAAGGTGCCCTCGGTGTATTGTCAATCGACCATTTTCTCAGAACATTGCTAGTATTTATGAAATAGGGAAATGGAGAAAAATATGTTGGTATACTTTCAGGAATTCTCTCGTATTTCAAAAAAACAAATACGTGAATTAAAGGCTTCGTAAGGAATGGTCAGGTTGGATCAAGGCCGATTTTCAGATATCTTAGCATTGTATATAAAAATTATACATAAAAGGCAAAAACGTGCAATAATTCTAAAGAAAAGATATTTATGCAAAAAAAGGCATTTATGCTAAAATAAGCAAAAATAAGCATTATAAAACTTCGTTATATGTCATCATTTGGCATGATTCGTGCACATATATTATCAGCCTTTAAATAAGTTCGCTAGAAAAAAATAGGCATTTTCCTAAACATCCGATGTCTAGATATTACTTTAAACATCAAGTTTCTGTCTTACAAGCTGCCGATCGATGGCTGGAAAAATGTGAAGTGGCGTGAAGAAAGTTACACGCAAAAGATGAAATCAGAAATATAAATGAAACCGTGAGAACTGAAACTGTAAATGCAATGTGTTCTTGTCATGGAAATACAGAATATATCTAGAGTTGTCGGCGAATCAGTGGCAGATCCAGAAAGTATTTCAAAGGAGACCAAATAGTAGTTCAGGTCCTCATAAATATTTTAATTTTATATAATAAATTTTTAAATTGTCAACTTGAAATAACTAGTGGTGCTACAACAGCACATACTTTCTCGCGATATTGTTAATGGATTTGTATTATTATATAATATAATATTAAGGAGACCATTTATTACAATGAAAAGGAGGACGAAGAAATTGATGAAAAAGTACAACGTAAATAAAAGAAAAAAATATTTTTTCAAACAAAAATATACTAATTATGCTTACATCGCTTTTAATTTAAATAATTCCGTCCGTCTCTCCGTCTGTGAACACTGCTAGAGCCTAAACCATACGTACGATTTCTTCCAAAATGGATATTCCCCGGTCGATCTGATTCTAGTCGAAGCTTTGAGATTTTGAAAAATATTCTTCAAAATTTGGGGGTACTTTATATGAAGCCCCCCGGGGATTTTCAACATTTTCTCAAAAACGGCTCCAAATGTTTTCTTTCAATTTCTTGAATGAATAGAGTAAAATACACTTTTTAACATGGCATAGGTTCGATTTTCACGTACAGCTCTAAATTTTCGAAAATTGTGAAAGTTTGAATTTTTTTCGGCGTCTTTATCCAACTACAAAATTGAAGATAAAGATTTTTTCTTCAAATAAAATTTGTTCAGCATATTGAGTTCTTTAATAAAGGTCACGTAAATGTTTTTCAAAATTTTGGTAGTTTTCGTGCAATATTGCGTGCAATATGTGCAATTTAAAAAAATTACAAAAACAAGATTTTCTCAAAAACGGCTCCAATTTTTTTCTTTGAACTTTTTGTAGGGATAGTGGTAAATGTACTCTATCAATGACATAAAAGCCATATTTTTCTATCGGTTGGTTTTTTCAAAACTTACAAAAATGTAAATTTTTTTACTTGTCTCTCACGTCGTTAATATTTACATTATCGGCGATTTTTTCACATTATTATATTTATGAGTATATATGCTTTAAATAATGTCGAGTAAAGTTTCTCGAAAACACAACCGTTTTCCGTGAAAAGTAGCTCAAACTTTCGCATATTCAGAAACGCTCAAACGCCATTTTCTCGTATATGGCTGCAAATTGTTTCTTCAAACTTTTGTAACGGATAGTGATAATTACTCTCTTTAGTATGGCGTAAAGTTTATTTTGAGTTATTTTTTTGTTTTTTCAAAAATTATATAAATGTAAATTTTTTGAAAGATCTCTCACATCTTTAATATGCACATTATCCGCAATTTGTAAAGCTTATTATATTTATGAGTGTAAGTGCTTCAAATAACTTCAAATAAAGTATTTTGAAAACTCAAAAATTTTCTGTGAAAATGAGCTTCAAATTTCGCATTTTTAGTAGTGCTAAAACGCCATTTTCTCTTAAACGGCACATAATTTTTAAAAGAAAATTGCCATTTACGGCTAGGTTTTTGTGTTCTTTAATATTCTATTCTATAAACTAATAGGGGAAAGTCTGTGCCATTCTGGATCACCACTAGTTCGGTATCAAGGACTCACAAAACGGGGATTCTAGCTGCACCATGTGTTAGGAGATTTTTTTTCTTAATTTAGCAACTGGATTTATCCACTTTTTCTTTACCAGGGCCCTGTGATAAGGGTTTATCTGCCCAAAATCCGCTTTTTTTTTCGCGCAATACATAATTTTTCCTGTATTATACGTACGTATAGAATAAGGGAAAGTAAAAAAACCTAACACGTGGTGTAGCCAGAACCCCTCTTTTTTGGGTCCTTGATACTGAAAAACCAATTGAAAGAAAAACGTCCGTCTGTGAACACTGCTAGCGCCTAAATCATTCGTACGATTTCTTCCAAAATTGATATTACCCGGGCGATCTGGTTCGAGTCGAAGCTTTGAGATTTTGAAAAAGATTCTATAAAATTTGGGGGTACTTTACATGAAGCTCCCCGGCCATTTTCAAAACTTTCTCAAAAACCGACTCCAAATTTTTACTTTCCCGTATACTATACTTACGGGAAAATTATGTAATGCTGCGCAAAAAAAACCGGCGGATTTCCGGCAGAAAAACTCTTGTTGCTAAATTAAGAACTCCAGTTGCTAAATTAAGAAACAAAATCTCCTAACACGTGGTGCAGCCAGAATCCCTATTTTGTGGGTCTTTGATACCGAAAAACCAATTGAAAGCAAAACGTATGCCCGTCCGGCCGTCAATCTGTCTGTGAACAACGCTAGCGACTGAACCATTCAGCCGATTTTCTCCAAAATTGATATTCCTCAGTCGATCTAAATAATCTCATGGCCTCCTGAATTTGAAACCGATATTTTAATTTTAGAGGGAACTTTAAATGAAGCCCCTGGGACATTTTCAAAATTTTCAAAAAAATGGCGCCAACAATTTTGACTAAATTTTGTTGTTGGATAGTCTGAAGGCCATTTAACAAAATGGCGTACGTCTTATGTTGGTTGAACACTGAATTTTCGAAAATTGAAAAAATTCAAAGTTTTTTCGGCACCTTCCTACAACTACAATTATGAAGATACAATTTTTGTTCTTCATGAAATGTGTTCATAAAAAATAGTTCTTCAATTAAGGTCATGTTCAATTTTCCAAAAAATAAGTATTTTTTTTTCGAAAAATCTTGTCAAACAGACCATTTTTTATTTTCTTTAAACCATTGTTTCTTAAAAACTGCACAACGTTTTTTATTGAATTGGGACCTGAGATAGCGTAAAGGAAGCTTAAGAGAACGGTGTAGGTTTCATGTTCGTTGAAATGCCTGATTTTGCAAAAGTTTTAAAAAAGTTTTAAAAAAATTGGAGTCTTTCTACAACTGTAATTATGAAGACACAATTGTTTTTCTTAATGAAATATGCTCATCCAAAACAGATCTTCAAATAAGGTCATTGAATTTTTTGAAAATATGCGTAGTTTTTCTATAATATCCTGACAAATATAAAAGCCCGCTCGGAATTGACTGCGCTTCGTTTTCGTCGTTTCTTGTAACTACAATTTTAAAAATACAATTTTTCTCAATTAAATATATTTATCAACACTACATCTCCAAATAAGGTCATGTTTAATTTTTTTCAAAACACGAGTAGTTTTTCTATAATTTTGTGACAAACATAATAGCCCGCTGTAAATTTACTGCGCTTCGGGCAGCTGGATGCGTCGTAAATTAGAATTTTCAATTTTTGTGTACAATTTTTTTGTTCGTTTCTTACATTTGACCTTTTGTTATACATTTACACATTAATATTTTAGAAATTGTTTATTTTGAAATATTTGAAATAAAAAGTAAAAAAAAATTAATTGCTCTCAGAATAGCGACAATGCAGGGACTGCAACAATGGAATTCACTTTGCGCTCGCGAATATCTGTGACATATGTAATAACTATAATAATATATTAACTGCTTTGGGAAAGATCCTGGTGGCAGCTCTCCATAGATACATCAAGTAATACATGTACATACAAGTTATAAATTACGTACAAGTTTACATTAAATTAAGTACATTATAAACCATTTTATGCAGATTATGACTAAAACTAAATGAAATTTTTGATAAATAAACTAAATGAATGAATGATAAATGAATGATAAATAATGAATGAAAAATGAATGATAAATAAACTAAATGAACTAAATGAATTTGAAAATTTGAATGTTCTACTCTAGTTCTAGTCTAACATATATACAATTATAACTATTTTTAATTTATTTTTTTAATTAATTTTTTAATTTTCCCACTCTCTGAGGTAAAGTCTCTAGCAGTATTACAGGTAATTCGTTCCAGTTTTTTGTTGTCCGATTAACGAACGAAAATTTTCCAATATCTGGTTTTAGCCTTCTCCCCATAATTTTGCAATTGTGGTCCTGACGACTAGTGTATGATGACTTTAAGAGTCGTTTCTTAATATCCTTCCAAGCTGGTTCGCCTTTGTAGGCTCTGAAGAAAGCAGAGTCTAGCACTTTCCCGACGTTCCTACAAGGATTCCCACATGGCGCAATTTGAGTTTATTTTCCCTCGCAATACAAATTTTTCCGCAATTTTTTGAATTTTATTTTAAGTATTTACTTGGCCTATTTGATAAGGATCCCAACAAACTGAACAGTATTCTAGAATATATCGAATTAGCGACGTGTACGCAAGTTTACGCGATTCAGCACTCCCTCGTCTAAGAATCCTCATCACGAAATGCAGATATTTCCACGCGTTTCTGGCTTCATAGTTCACTTGCTCGGCCCATCCCAAGAGTTCGTTAATATTAATTCCTAAATATTTAATATTACTTACCCTGGGTATCAAATCGCCTTTCAGAGAATACTAGATATTTTCTGCTTTTTTCTTGTTAGAGAAACAGATAGCTTTGCACTTATTTGTATTAATCTCCATTTCATTCTCTGTGGTCCAGCTTTCTATTTTATTTAGGTCTGCTTGTAACGCTTGCATGTCCTGGATATCTTTAATTTCTCTGTAGAGTCTGGAATCGTCTGCAAAGAGTCGAATTTCCGACTTAATGTCGCGACCGATGTCGTTAACATAAGCAATGAACAGCAACGAACCTAGAATGCTTCCCTGATGGACCTCCGACGTAACTTCGACACGTTGCGAAAGTTTAACACTTACTTTTACTCTTTGAGTTCTCCCACTGAGCCATTCTCGGATCCAAGATACTACATTAGTTTCGATTCCCATCCTGGCAAGTTTTGCTATTAATCGGTCGTGCGGAACAAGATCGAAAGCTTTTGAGAAGTTTATTACGACTGCGTCAATTCTCCCACCTTCATCAAGGGAATCTGCAATATCTTGACATACGGAGACTTTGGCTTTCGCACGAGTATCCTGTTCTAAAGCCATGTTGCCCTTCGAAAAGCCAACCTGCCTTGGGCCATTCTCGTTTTAAGTATTCTGCTATGTGTTTCTCAATTGGTTTGCAGACAACCGATATTAAACTAATAGGCCGGTAGTTTTCTACTTTTATGCGACTTCGTCCTTTAAATATTGGAACCACAATTGCGCTTTTCCAGTCGTCAGGAACAGATGCATTATTTAGCGTTATTTGAAAAAAATGCCCAAGAGGAAAGGAATCATGGCTTCACCTCCTAATTTTAAGAAATCTCCGGAAATGCCATCAGGCCCCACTAATTTACGTTTTCTTAGTTTGTTTAGCCCATTTCGAATATCCTTCGCGTTAATTTCCATAGGCGGACTTCGGTAAAGGGCTGCAGTAAGATTTCTTCTTTTGCGAAATACAGATGCAAAGTACTTGTTAAATAACTCAGCTTTGCAAACGTCTGACACTACCGTATTGTTTTGTGCGTCTTTGATAGAAATAATACTATCTTTTCTGTCCCTGTGTTACCTCACGTAGCTGTAAAAGTTTTTGCTACTCTTTCTTTGATCTTTTGACAGAATTGTACGAAGATATGTATCCTCCGCCGCTATTTTTTCTGTTAAGAGGTCTTTAGATAGTTGCCTGAAATATTATGCAAGCCAGTCACTCTTTTTCCTTTTACTGTACGCTCCCCTGACTTGAACTTTGAGTTTTCTCACTTTTTTATTGTAATATTCAGGGTCTGAGTTTATTTTCAAAATTTTGTGTGGAACAAAACGCTCAAACCCTTTCATCATTATTTCTTTAAAATTTTGCTATATTTCTTCCACCGACCTACCGTGACTTGCCCAGTTTGAGTAATTATTTCTTAAAAATTGTTGTAATCCTAAACTATCCACTTTGTTAAAAATATAGATTTTTTATTTGGTGTTATAGTCCTCCAAACCCGCTCCATTAAGCTTCAGCAATATACCATTGTGGTCACAAATCCCCTGCACTATCTCGCAGTCGATAACGGCATCTTGAGGGCGGACAAGGAAAACGTCCAGCAGTCCCCCATCCCTCGTCGGGGACCCTACTACCTGATCAAAACCGTTGTTCCAGACCAGTTCGTTTACGATACGCTGCGCCTTAGATTCTTTGGATACGTTACCTTTCCAAGAAATGTGAGGAAGATTTAAATCGCCAGCAATAAATGTGAATTTATTTGGATGTACACTTACGTGTGATTGTTGTGACATGATGGAGCTGTATGAAAAGGAGTTATAATTGTCTAATTTATGTTGATACTTTCCTGAAAATATTTAGTTTTCGCACCAAATGCTGAACCAATTGTAGTAGAGTATTTGCTGCATGGTTTTAAAATACTCTTTTCTAATCATGGGCCTATGGAATGCATTTCTATATAGCCCAGGGTATCAGGCTTCTTTTTCCAATACAAATTTACAAAACTTTTGTATTCTATTTTCGTGCAGTTGTAGAATTCACATAGTTCTGTCAACACTGCTATGAAAACAGTGAGTTGTACGCTTCTTGGTTGAATTGGACTTTTCAAATAATAGCTAAGATGTTAGTAGCGCATAAAGTGCAATATTTCAGCACTACGTAGCTGTTTCCTCTAATACGGGAAAGTAAGTGCTGTTGTAGAACCACTAGTTCCTTCAAATTTATTTTAAGAACAGAGTAAAATGCACTTATTAAAGTGGCATAGGTCCGATTTTCACGGTTAACTCTGAATTTTCGAAAATTGCAAAAGTTTGTATTTTATTCGGCGTCTTCTTCCACCTACAAAATTGCTGGTAGAGATGTTTCCTTCAAGTAAAATTTGTTCTTCATAGTGAGTTTTTTCTTTAAGATCATTTACATTTTTTTGAAAATTTTAGTACGTTTCGTGCAATATTGCGTGAAATTTGTGCAATTTAAAAAATACAAAAACAAGAGTTTCACAAAAACGGCTACAAATTTTTTCTTTAAACTTTTGGTATGGATAGTGGTAAATGCACCCTATGAGATGACATTAATTCCATGTTGCTCTATTCTTTTGTTTTTTTCAAAAATTGCAAAAATAGAATTTATTGACTTCTCTCGCGTCGGTAATATTTACATTAGTGGCAATTTGTTTACATTATTATATTTACGAGTTCAAGTGCTTTAAATAATGTTAAGTAAAGTTCCTCGAGAACTCAACCGTTCCTCAAAATTCCGCATTTTCAGAAACGCTCAAAGGCCATTCTCTCGTAAATGGCTCCAAATGTTTTCTTCAAGGTTTTGGAACGGATAGTGCTAATTGCACTCTTTAATGTGACGTAAAGTTCATTTTGGGGTATTTTTTTGTTTTTTCAAAAATTACACAAATGTAATTTTTTTGAAAGATCTCTCACATCTTTAACATGCACATTACTAGACATCGGATATTTAGGGAAATGCCTATTTTTTTCTAGCGAACTTATTTAAAGGCTGATAATATATGTGCACGAATCATGACAAATGATGACATATAACGAAGTTTTATAATGCTTATTTTAGCGTAAATGCCTTTTCTTTATAAATATTGTACGTTTTTGCCTTTTATGTATTATTTTTATATACAATGCTAAGATATCAGAAAATCTGCTATGGTCCAACCTGACCATTCATTATGAAACCTTCAATTCACGTATTTGTATTATGAAATACGAGAGGATTCTTGAATGTATACCAACATATTTTTATCCTTTCCCTATTTCATAAATACTAGCCTTGTTCTGATAAAATGGTCGATTGACAATACACCGAGAGTACCTTTTGAGAGGAAATAAATGTAAATTCCCAGAAGGTTTCAGTGTTGCTAATTTTGGACTTCTAAAATACATATATGCCAGACACATCAGTAGATGTTTAGAAATCCTTCTTTGTATTCAGATTGATTTTGTCTTCCAATCGTTGCAGATTGGAAATTCCGATCCTTGAAAACTTACTGGTAATATTTTTCAATGGAAACTATTAAGAATAAAAAATAGAAGAGTTGTAAATATGTATGGAGTTTTACAAATAAGTTTTAATTTTATTATGAATGTAATTTATGACAGTGCCTTTTTTCTCCTTATTCTTGACATTTTCAATGCCTTTTTAGGCGCCTAAAAGGCGAATTTTAGTGGCTAAACATCCGATGTCTACACATTACCAGCGATTTGTCAACACTATTGTATTTGTGAATTAATGTGCTTCAAATGACTTCAAATGAAGTTTTTTGAAAACTCAAAAATTTTCTGTGAAAATGAGCTTCAAATTTCGTGTTTTTAGTACCGCTTTAACGCCATTTTCTTAAAAACAGCTACAACTTTTTAAAGGAATATTGCCATTAGTACAGGGTTTTTGTGTTCTTTAATATTCTTAAATTAATATTTACGTTCTACCATTACGAAACCAAACCTTAAGAAAATGTCGAAAAACTGTAATTTGGACGGCGATAGATGGTAGCTGGCACGAGTATGTGGCATTTTCGAATAGCTAGCCCAGACCCAAGGAAATAGAAAACTACCGTATATAAGTATGTATACGGGAATGTAAAAATAACAAAAACAAGATTTTTCTCAAAACACGGATGTAATTTTTTCTTTAAACTTTTGGTAGGGATAGTTCTAATAAAACTCTATGAGATGACATTAATGTAATATTGTTCTATTCTTTTGTTTTTTCAAAAAAATTAAAAAATATACCTTTTTTATTTCTCTCTCACATCGTTAATTTTTACATTAGCGATTATTTGTTCACATTATTACATTTATGAGTACGTGTACTTTAAATAATGTCATATAAAGTTTCTCGAAACTTCACCGTTTCTCTATAGTTTTCTGTTAAAACTATCTCAAAAGTTTGCATTTTCAGGAACGCTCAAACGCCATTTTCTCATAAATGTCGCCACACTTTTTATTCACACTTTTCGAATGGATAGTGCTAATTGCATTCTTTAATAGACGTAAGTTCATTTTGGGGTATTTTTTCCCCAAAAATTACACAAATGTAATTTTTTAAAAGATTTTTTACTCCGTTAATATGCTCATTTCCACCAATTTGTAAAAACTAATGTATTTGTGTTTTAAAGTGCCTCAAATGACTTCAAATAAAGGTTTTCGAAAACACAAAAGATTCCTGTGAAAAAGAGCTTCAAATTTCCGATTTACAGTACGCTGAAACGCCATTTTCTTAAAAAACGGCTACACATTTTTCAAAGAAAATTGCCTTTGAGGACGAGGTTTTCCTGTTTTTATATTCTTAAAATAAATTTTCCATTCTATTATTAGAAAACCGAAAAATTAAGAAAATGTCAAAAAAATATACTTTGGTCGGCGATAGATGGCAACTGGCATGTGTGTGGCAAGTCCGAATGGCTAACCGAGACCAAAGGTAATAGAAAAGTAATAGGAGAAAGTCTGCGCCGTTCTGTAGCACCACTAGTTTGTTTTTATCAACAAGTGCATTGAATATAAATTATTTTGTATTTGATGTTAGTCAATATGTCAGTCCTGACTTTCATTCCGTCATTGTGTCTCTTTTATTCCGTCGATTTGCCTTATAGATAAAACCGTTGCCTTATAGATAAAACCTTATAGATAAAACCGTTGGAGTCATCATTGTCCGCACATATAGTAAACATCTTTTGATAATGACAACTCATTTTTTATACGAACTATCTCAAGTCAACATTATTACATCAAAATTTCCACAAAACGATTTGCGTTTGCCAAATGTGACTAATGAATTTCATCTAAGATTACAAGTATTGTGACACACGATTGCCTTCCATAATGGAATAGATAGAAGAAGCGGCAAAGACTAGTTGCATGTGTATTATCTGATATTCATTCTTCATTTCTTAATACATTTCTCAGTATTTCGACGTATACAATTTTGCTTTCAAAAAACCCTCATTTTTTCTTTACACTCAATAATTTCGACTTTCAACTCGATGAAAGTCGATAAAAGAGGTCGAGGAAGTAAAGTAAGCTGTTCTTTTCGATATTGTACGATTTGTAAAACTTATATACATGTTTTGATCGTGCAAACGATGAGAAAATGGCGTCAGTGGGAGTTAACATAAAATCATCAAAAAGTGATAATCTACTTCCGACTACGCAGAAAGAAGAGGCATTCAACGAATTTTACACAGAGGTTAGTTTGTTTGAGAATGCGCAGTTCTAATGATCCCGGACTGTACCTGCCACATCACGTCTGGAATACCAATTTGTAGGTTATGTTCGGAGTCGGATCTTCCTTTATGGTATATATAAATATCGAATAGTGTATTGCGGGGTTAAATATTGTACTCTATTGGGAAAATTAGTGTGTGCTGGTGTGAGCCTTAGCCGAATTATAAGTTTACCCTAGTAGATAAGTAACGAATGACTGTCACTGGTGACTACTGTCATACTAATTTTGTACACTAGGTTAAGGAGATAGAGAAAAGGGATTCCGTTTTAACACCCAAACAACAAATTGATCGTCTTCTGCGACCAGGTTCGACGTACTTTAATTTAAATCCATATGAAGTTTTACAAATTGATTCAGATGCTACTCTTGAAGAAGTGAAGAAAAAATATAAACGGGTTAGTAGTTACTATATCACGAATATTTAATTGGTATTATACATGTTAGTGTGTAGAGTAAAACAATTATGTATATCTTGTACCAGTTGTCGATCTTAGTACATCCTGACAAGAATCCTGATGATCCTGAAAGATCTCAACAAGCCTTCGAAAGTGAGCTCTTTGATGTTTTTTTTTGAGATATTGTAAATTTATGAAAAAGTTCTTTAATTATATGATTGGTTTCAGTTATTAACAAAGCATGGAAAACATTAGAAAATGAAGAAACCAGAACAAAATGCCTGGATGTAATAGAAGAGGCAAAAGCCCGAACAGACCAAATGGTATAATTGTATAATCTTTTAAAATTGTCTTCTTTAATTTATTTTTACAACTTATTGTCACTATTGTTATAGATTGCAGAGAAACGGAAAAAACTTAAAAAAGAAGGGAAAGATACTCGTATTGATGAAGATGATCCTGGTAATTACAAACATGCAATATATGTTATGACAATGAAACTTTTTGCGGATATGGAGCGCAAAAGAAGAGAACTTGAGCAACGTGACATTGAAGAAAGGAAAAGAAAGAGGGAGCAGGAAATAGAAGAAGAGGAAAAAGCAAATATCGAAAAAGAATGGCAGAAGAATTTTGAGGTAGGATATATACAATTTTCAATTATTTCAAAATATTGTTTTTGTTATTGTTTAGTTTTGAATATTATGCTTTCTTAGGGAATACAAAAAGGTCTCAAATATCAGTCATATTGATTGCACCATCTATGCGAAACCTTTCGAAATGACTCAAATCAAGGAGTTAGCTTGAAGAAGGGCTTAACTAAAGTTTCACCCTTTTCCCACATAATGTCTATAAAGTCTTGTAGGTACCTTTATTTCTAATATCTAAAATAAAATTTTGATACCTTCAATCAATTGCATTTAGGATGTATTTGTAAATTGTGTTCATATTCCCTTTCCGATATTTTTTTATTATTAGTTTAACACAGTTTTCCTGAGTTATGCCCTTCTTTCAGCTAATCATTCAATCATAGATGACAAATATGTGGGGAGCTTGGGAATTATCATTTATTTTGTGTTTTAGGAGTCTCGTCAGAATCGTGTCAACAGTTGGAAAGCTTTTCAGGCAGGCAGTTCTGGCAGTGGTGGTAAAAGCAAAAATAAAAAAATTCGTGGAGTTTTCAAGCCCCCTAAACACAAGGCAGAATCAAGATAATTTGTGTTGTGATGTGATAGTTAAGACAGACAGATAATAGAACATTGAGCATTCGTATCAGATACTGTTTTTGTCAGATGGGACCTTTCCTCTTGTTTCTACAGACATATTTTAAATTAAAATAAATAACCGTGTTCATGAGTTGTTGATATGTTTCATTCCCCAATGTTACTTGGGGCCAGTATTCAAAAATGCCACATATTTTGGTGCAAAGCCAACAGCACAGAATGATGTGGTTGTCTGATCAGGAATTGCTAATTACTGATTTGCAACAGTAGCCTTAAAGCACAATTTTTGTGCACTACACACATCAATGATATATAAAATCTTGATAACATTTTGTGAATAATTGTGTAATGTGGATAGACACTCATGTTTGAATATAGTGTAAATCTGAGACATAATTGCTCTGTATTTTTGTTGAACTTTTTTCAGTACTATGTTACTTGATAAATGAAAAGCAAGTTAGCAGTGTAACTGGACCTTCAGCATTCAATTTCTTCATGGAAGGTTGCTGGATCTGGAAGAGCATAATATGTGTTATCAAAATATTCTTAAGTATTCTTTTAATAAAGCACAAAAAATAGAGATATCTTCATTGAGTTTCGTTGAAGTAATGCTAAATTGTTTTTATATATAAGGTATTTGAAGATGAGAAAATTAAGTTTGAAACAGCATATTTTCTCTAATAATTGAAGAGTCTCTAACGAAGATGCCTATTCAGAATGCTATTGAATCCAAGTAATTGCCATTATGCGTTTCCATTTGCTAGCAACCTTTGATGAAAATTTACCTAATAAAGAAAAGTATTTGACAAGATACGGGTCACAATTTTTCATAATTTGCATCTCACGCTCCAATTTTGCTGTTTAGTTTTGACTGTACTAAAGTTTTTAAGAAGTACAATATGCATTCTTTTAAAGTTGATGAGTCTGGAAACTAGGAAATGTTTCCTTCCATTTAGGAGGAGAAAAACCTCTGTATCACTTTACATGTTCTCAACTTCGGGTAGCATGCCTTCAGGAATGAAACGACTATTTTACAATATATTGTTATTTTTTTTATTGATAAGGTATGTGTATTGTAATTAATACTGTTAGATCCATTGCTAGTGAAATGCAAGATCTGATCCAGTACTCTGAAGAGAAGCGCTGCATGTCATTGAAATGTTTTTGTTAGATCTGTAAAATGCTGTGGTGAATTTGAATAAATGTGGTGTAAATACATAGAGGTAAAAATATTTTTTAAATGTTCCAAGTGATTAGTTTGTTTTAAAGAATGTGAATTGCTAATGGAATACATTATTCAATGTGATACGTTTCTCAATTTAATATTTAGAAAATTCTAACATGCAGTCCTCAGTTAGTAATATATTTGTAGTTACTGTAATCAGTTATCATATTGTCTGAACTATTGTAGTTTATCATTCACCAATCCGATGCAGTATTTTGTTCTTATTCTTAGGATAAAAGGCTTAGTATTTAATAACAATGACAGACCAGCTTATACTTAAAAATGAAAGATATTTGTAAAGACCGAGATTTTATTACTGATGTGTCAACCTAACACTTGTCTTCTGGCAGAAGACACAATGAGCATACTCAGTATTAAATTAGTTTCCCGTATCAACTATCAATTTGCTAAACTGATAATACTATTTTTTATCTTCCACAATATTTTTTTTATATGTATAACTTACCTTATTTGGTCTATGGCACCCTAGGTCATGTGATCACAGCAAGTCTCATCAAATAATGTTTGTCTTTCTTTATTTACTCCGTTGTGGAATTAACCCTTCAGTTTGGTATGCTGCCCTGAGATGATATATTCCTTTCACTTCTGCTCACTGGTAACCATATTTAGACATCCATAATTTTTTACTTTCCCGTATATTATACGTACATATATTAGTACACAAGTTATGTAATGCTGCGCGAAAAAACTGCAGATTTTCGGCAGAAAAACTCTATTACAAGGCCCTGGTAACAAAAAAGTGGATAAATCCAGTTGCTAAATTAAAAAAAAAAATCCCCTACCACATGGTGCAATCAGAATCCCTATTTTTGGGTCCTTGATATTGAAAAACCAATTAAAAGCAAAACGTCTGTCTGTTTGTGAACAATGCTAGCGTCTAAACCGCTCAGCCGATTTTCTCAAAAATTGATACTCCCCGATCGATCTCATGGCCCCTTAAATTTGAAATATTTTAATTTGGGGTGTACTTTACAAGAAGCCCCTGGAAATTTTCAAAATTTTCTTAAAAGCGGCTCCAATTTTTTTTCTTTAAATTTCTTGTAAGAATAGAGTAAAATACACATATTAAGGTGGCAGAGATCCGATTTTCACGGTTACCTCTGAATTTTCGAAAATTACGAAAGGGTGAATTTTATTTGGCGTCTTCCTTCAACTACAAAATTGCAGATAGAGATTTTTGCTTCAAATAAAATTAGTTCTTCATAGTGAGTTCTTTTTTTGAGGTCATCACCTTTTTGACATTTAGTAGTTTTCGCTTAATATTGCGTGCAATTTTAAAAAATTACAAAAACCAGATTTCCTCAAAAATGGCTTAATTTCAACATTTGGTAGGGATAGTGATAAATGTACTCTATTAGATGACATAAATGCCATATTGCGCTATTCATTTGTTTTTTCAAAAATTGCAACAAATTAAATTTTTTTGACTTGCCTGTCATGTTGTTAATATGTACATTAGCAGCAATTTGTTGACATTATTATATTGATGAGTACATGTGCTTTAAATAATTGCAAGTAAAGTTTCTTAAGAACTCAAACTTTCTGTGAAAACTGGCTCAAAATTCCGCATTTTCGGAAGTGCTCAAACGCCATTTTCTCATAAATGGCTCCAAATTTGTTTTCTTCAAACTTTTTGTATAGATAGTGCTAATTTCGCATTTTGAGTAGCGCTTAAACGCCATTTTCTTAAAAACAACTACAAATTTTTAAAAGAAAATTGCCATTCAGGACGAGGTTTTTGTGTTCAATATTTCCGTTCTACCTTTAGAAAATAGAAAAATGTGAAGGGAAAAAATAAAATAAAAGGCAGCTGGTTTTCTCAATGAAATATATTTATCAAAACTTAAAAAATAATCTTTAAATAAGGTCATGCTTAATATTTTGAAAAATAAGTAGTTTTTCTATAATTTTGTGACAAACATAATAGCCTGTTGCAAATTTACTGTTGTTGTTCATTTCTTACATTCAACCTTTTGTTATACATTTACACATTAGTCTTTTAGAAATTATGCTTGACGATAAAAATTACTAGTTCTTTAAGGAGTATCGACAATGCAGGAATGCAACAATGGAATTGTTCCGCTGTCGTGAATTTCTGTGAATTACATGTCATTGTTGTGACTTGATATAGCTGTATAGTATCAGGGTTTTTGTTCCTATTCAAGTTTACAAACCTTATGTATTATATTTTTATGCAGTTGTAGAATTCACTTAGTTTTGACAATACTGCAATGGGAACAGTGAGTTGTTCGCTTCTTGGTTGAATTGGATGTTTTGAAGTAATAGCTAAGATGTTAGTACTGCAGAAAGTGCACTATTTCAATCCTGCATAGCTGTTTCTAACAATACGGGAAAGTATGTGCTGTTGTAGCACCACTACTTCCCTATAAGGTGGCATGCTGTAGCAGTTAACCTACTACTGTAGGAACACCTTGTTCCTCCCTGTTCCCTTGTTGGAATACTATCGTGCACTTAAGCTAGGCTCCATATTGAAGGGTTAAAGGTCGTATTTTTAAATATACTTATTTCCTGTTGGTCTCTCTTAACATATTATAAATTTTGTGAACCAGAGGTCTTTGAAGGTTACATTTATTCAATTTGTCAAAAAATATAAAAAATAAAATAAAAATAGTGTATAGGAAAATGAATTCAGTAATTATCGTTTAATGAATGACTGCTGCTACATTATTCGTGACTTTATCTGTATAGGTTTATAAACTTAAATTTCATTTTGCTTAACTAAGTCCCTAGATCTAGTCATCTGCGAATTTTATGTTTTTTGTTATTATGGCCTACTTACTTATCTATTTTGGTAAAAATTCCAACTGGTGATATTAATTATTATTAGAAGTAAATTAATTCTCTGTGTGTAAGGCAAGATTATGAGATAGTGGATAAATGACTTATGAGATTTATAAGTTTGGGATTGGGATCATGTAGATGGAAACTTTAGGAGGCTCTCATAAACTGACAACTAGTGATGGTACATTAAAAGTTAAAAAAACAACTTCACTGTTTAATTGGTTTGACAGTGTATTTACAATTAGTTCAAGCAATTTTTTTGAGTAGGTTTTGCTATTATTCTAGAGCTAATAATAATTTTTTTGCATACCATTCTTTAATTATGAAAAATGTTTGCAGGGCAGCATAAACCAGACAACCAGATGTTAATAACATTAAAAAAAATTGATGTTATTTCTAATGACTAAACTGCAAGATTTTGATAATTCTCACTTGTTCATTTAAAATGTTTGGGTATCATTTTTAAGAACCATTAAAGTAATAAAAGGTTTTTTGTTTTAATGTTCTTGCAAGATCTTTGGAAGATAATACTTTGACATGTATAATTAATTAAAGTCTAGATTTCCGAGGATGTCAAATATTAAGAATGTATTTTAGAAGCACAATATTGGGAAAGTGTTTAGCTATTGATAATCTATCGCAGGAAAACATGCTTCAAATTGAACAAGAAGTGTCCATGTTGGCGTGACAGAAAAAAAGGCTGAATGAATATTTTGCTGAGACTTTAAAGGGTAATGAAACTACATTTGAACTTTGTTTTATTCGTTGTATATAAGTTATTATTCTGACAGTACCCAATTTCAAGTACTAGAATTTTCAATAAAATAATGTTAACAATTGGGAACACTTTGAAATACTTTTATCTACAACCAAACAAAACTAAAAAGTACATCACTCTGTAAAACGATTCTTTAATTATCAATAAAAATAAGCTTCTTTTTAAATATTTTTCAAATTATACGGAGTGAGTTTTTTTTTACTGGTCATGTTTACTTGAAAACAGAAGAAAAATTTTTTGAATGAATCAAGTATTTTAGGGAAATAAATCATTATAACTCTGCTCATTTCATAGTTAAATATAGTTTGAGAAATATTAAGATGAACGTTTATGTGAAAATGGTGATAACATTAGTAAATGCAGGAAATTTTTAGTTAACCAACTGAAGTATTTTTCAGTGTCATATGCAAATTGAATTCAAAAATTTGTTCAATACTTCTTCAGAACTGAAGTTGATGGACGTATCACCAGGGATCCCATTCACTGTAAATTAGTTGACTAATTCTCTGAGGTATACTTATTCTTTGGTCTTGGTTCATATTTTGCATTGAAATCATCCTTTCTTTTCTCATAGGACTGGAGAGCTTTCTACTGTTATTCCCATTTGAAATAAGATCAGGTGAGTTTGGCTGCAAAATGAGTCATGTCCACTATTCAATGTTTTCATGAGAATATGTAGCGAGTTATTAATGGCTTTCTCTCATTTTCAAGATTGTGAACACTTGATAAGAATCTGCTTTAAATAGAGCAGAATAAAACTTGATCTTGGTTATATCTCATTCATGATTTGTTGAATATCGAGTCTCGATAAGATTATCAGAATATACAAGCATAACAGTTATATTCTTTAAGTGAAGAAAAAAAAATTTACAATAGTATGAAGAAATTTGTGCAAGACTTGCAAAAACCTAATTAGTCTATATCTGATGAAGGGAATGAATGTAGTGACTGAATGAAATGAGGTGGGTATTTTGTATGCAATGAACTACAACATAAATACACAACTTATAATAATAATAATAAAAAAACATCGTCATCCAAATAACTTATTAGTGTATTGTACAATACAAAAGTTTTAATTAAATACTGTGGGCTAATTGTATGTTAAATAATTTTCAGTACTATTTATAGAACAAAGTGTCAAATACATTCTTTAAACAAATTTCACTGTAATGTTCAATAAAACTACGAAATTATTTCTGTGATCATGGCCTATTTATGAACAAAATCATGTCTCAAAGGACAAAATATTTTTTTACTCTGGAAGGACAAAAAGCAATCAACAGAACAATATTACAATTCTCTGTTCACATTGCAAATCAATTGTTTATGACTTTCAAGATTAAGGAACACAAAGATTGCTTATCAATCCTTCCTTGTGTATACCATTAAAAAATCCAATAACTTAGTATGTGCTGATTTTATTTGAGATATCACTGCATAGTTTAGAATGAAATTTATTATACAGAATTATTAAAAAGATTAGATGCTTTTTTTTTTTAACAATATTCTTATTTATATGGGAGGTTAAGATTATCTTTGCAACTGCTACTTTGTAGATCATTGTATGTCACTTTTCTGTCACACTTCCAATTGCTTTTGTGAAACAAGCCTGCCAAAGTTGTGCTATTTAGAGGCACATAGTTAATTCAGTATTTTACGGTTACAATGAAAGGTTTTTATTAAAAGACTATATATATTATACATAGTTTTTTTGTTTTTGCAGCGTCTTGATGCTATGAAAACATTAGGTCCACAGGCAGAAAATGGTTGGCTTAATGGCTCCACAAGTTGAAGTGAATTGACACCAAAAATGATGAAAATGTCCAGGTATGATGTTGGAGGCTCTTAGTATATTAATGATTACACTATATTCAATGATTGTGAGTATTTCCAGCAGCCATGTTCCTCAAACAGTTGGCAAGGAAACGATAAAGTAACATTTCTGGTTTGACACCTTTTCCAAAAAAGACTTTGTTTACCTTTCTAATCAGTAGAGACCGGAAAAATATGTACATAAATATGTAAAATCAAGTCTAATATGTAATATTAAAATATTCATATTAAAGCATAAAAATAATACTTATATTAATACTAATATTAAAGTACAAAACCCCTTTATATGATACGAAATAAAATTTATAAAAATAATCCCTGAACAAATTTTAAAAATAATACAAACGTTTTAAAAATAATTTGGAGAGTACAAGTTGAAGCACATCGTGCATTATACAACTTCCCCATCATTAGTAAAAACTTGATCTATTGTTATCCAGTACAGTAGTTTAGCAGCCAGACCAAGGTGCATATAAGCAAATTTAAATGCACCGTGAGCAATACAAGCCATCGTACAAACTGGCGATATCAATGATCAGCAAACAAACACTACAGCGAGCAACATTCTCATCGAAGTATTACATGTTGGCTATCGCCAAAATTTTTTCGGAAATCAAGGTTAAAGGTCACGAAATGGCGTCAATGATTCTTATTACACTTAGATTTCATCAATAATGTAGGAGAAAATGCTGATTTTTTTAAAAATATTTCTTTTCATAAAAAATACGTAATAAAATTGAAGAAGATCGATAGAATAAAAGAAAGTTTGTAAAAATAGCAAAATATGTAATATAGTACTAAATATGTAAAAATATGTATCAAAACAATTGGTTATTGTATTAGGGGAGGGACGATTCGGCAAGATTTCAATTTTGAGAACCGTAAGTAGAAAGACAAAAAATATGTAATTACATAAAAATCCGATCTCTACTAATCAGGTTCTGAACAAGAAAAGAATAACAGCAAAACATTGCTAAATATAACATAAAGGCATGAAATGGCTAGCGAGCATTAGAACGTCTTTCTTTCTATGATTTCTTTTGTTAACACTTTATTGTACCTGCAGATTTTTTATGTTTTTCTTGGACTTGAGAGTAATAAAAATTGGTCCATATTTTTCTAAAATAAATGAAACATTTTAGTTGGTTCACCACCTTCGAATAAATTTATTGAAGGGAACACAAGTGTTCTGCAATGCTACTAATAAGATTTTTCTTAAACGATACAATTAGGAACATGATTTTATGGTACAAAAAGGTTTATGCAAAAAACATTGAAAGTGAAATAAACACAGTATAAAGAAAAACTTACTGTGCAAACAATTATTTAACATGAATTAATTTACAAATACTGAGGCCTGGACGTTAATGAACATAAAAGGCTGAAACTAAACATGACTTTATGACCTAAATTTTGTGAGATTATGATTATGTGAGATATAAGAGTAAGAAAATATTTTTCTGCAGTACAAGTTTGTGTTGAAGTGTACTATTGATGCATTTTTAATGTGGTGTTGGTGGAATAAAAAAACTTTTAGAATAATAAATTTTTGTTACCAAAAATTGAGAAGTGTATTCAGTACATCCTCCTTACTTAACCCAATTAAATTGACAGTGTTGTTGTGACTCAAGAATTTCCTCCAGAGAGCTCTGCAGAATCCAATATGAAAGCTAAATTAAAAAATGTGTTTTAAATGTTCAAAATATGTTTCTTTTCATACATAAAAAACTACCAATAAATATATTTTTTCCTTACACTATCAAACATTTTGTTAGGCTCTCCTGTATTAAAAAAAAATATTTTAGGACTGCTTACATTTTGAAAATACATTGCTACAAAAGTTAAGATTTCAGAGAATATTAGAAGTGTTAATTTTGCACATTACACTTAGAATTCACACCCAATCACAAGAGTTAACATACGCAATTGCTAGAGATATAACATTCACTAAGGCCTGTATCACATGAGCATTGAACATTGACACGCACCGTAGATTAACACTATCTTATGCGGTATGGACAAAGCACTCATGACCTGCATCGGATAAGATAGTGTTATTCAAAGATGCATGTTCCTTATTCATCACCATTTTGCCCATCACCCCTCATATTATTCTCATAGTTGAAAAGGCGTTATTTAGAAGCTGAGCTGAATAACATGGCTGAAGAACAGCTACCTCTGGTGGTCTCACCACATTCAGTGATTAACAAAATTGCAAACATTTGTGAATAATCATTGAAATAAATAATAGAACCCATGTTTTACACTTTTCCAAGAGAGAGAGAAACAACAACCCTCACAACTTTCTAGAATAGAAAGACAATCTCACTTCATGAAATCCTTTTGTGATTGAACGTCTTTTAAACCATACATGAAAAGGTAACATTTCACTCTCCCTAACTTACACTGCTATCTATGAAAGCACAGGATACAAGAACAAACATTTTTATTATTATTATTATTATTATTATTATGCACCTGACAAAATAGTTGAAAATTAAAACACCCATGCAAGAGAAAGAGCGATTCCATGAAAAATAATGAAGCCTTCATTGCTTTAATGCTAACAATACTTTAACAATAATATATTGTTTCGTAAAGAAAAAAATCCTGACTGCCCTAAAGGATATTTTTATATTTTTTAAAAATTTTATTGGTATATCAATGCAGATGCTCTCACGAGCTCCTTTATACATGTGTACTCAAATGTAAGCTAAGGAGAAAAAAAGAGACCCAGGCCAACCTGGAACACCTTGGAAGTGACTAACACAGATACCGGTTATATTAATATGAGTAGGCCACAGGCCTAAGCCATATATGTTCATGATTATGTCATGTGAATAATCACTTTCACTGGTGACAAAAGGGGGTCTTTGCCTAACATGAAATCATGGACTTGCTGCATTATACACATGGGTGTAATAGTAAAATGCAAATTCAATCATAAAATTAGGAGCCAGGAGACTACACTGTAATCCTGACTTTACCTCACTATAAATGGTCAACAATTTTGAGCCTTAAGAAGGAACAAATACAGATGGAATTTTGTTTTATTGTTTTACTTTTTGAAATGTCATTTGACATTGTTTTTAAAAAAAAATTATTTTAATTTCTTTCTTTGTATTATCTCCTTTTTTTATTATCATTGGAAAACAATTTTTAAAAGTACTTAGTTAATTTCATTATTTGTATTATCTTCTTTTTAATATTTTTTAAGATTTTCTATTTAATTTGTGCATTTCTAGACTGATGATGGCCAAGCTGTTGAAAGCCAGTTCTCTTAATAAACCTAAGTTGACAAAGATTACTTCCATTATTTCATCCTTGAATAATATCTACATCTCTTCAGCATTTCCACAAGGAAAACAAACATACAAGATCCACAGCCAGCCAAAAGTTTTATCTTTCTGTAAGTTTGTGCAGTGAGGAAAAAAAGTGTAAATGGTGAGAAATTCTACTTTTTAAAGTGTAAATTGGGGGTACTTTTACATTGTGAACACATGGGAATAAAAGGAAACAGAAAAAATTTGTAACCAATGGGAAATTGTAAATTTCAGGTACATAAAAGTGGGGTTCAGCTATATTTTTGTGCGTAGTAGATGAAATTTATGTTGAAAGGAAACAAAACCATTTTGAAACTTGAACATGCAGAATATTCTGTATACTATTTTCATGTGACCTAAATGTTAATGTCTTGTATAATGGCAAGCACAATTCGTTAAATGCAGCATAAATATAAAGATAGATAAACTGTTAAAAATAACAAAAGCGTTCCAAGTGTTGTTCAGAAAATGTATTGATTCTGGTTGATATCTCATGTTGTATTATGTACATCCAAATTCTGTCAAAACAATATTTTAATCACGTGAATAAGCAAAAAACTTTTCAGGATGTTTCTTTCGAAAATGAAAATTTGTGCTGGCCAATTAGGAAAGCAAACCCTCAAAAGATGGTATTCGTTACTTACAGAACCTACTGCAAACTGTTAATATCTTCTTGTATGTATCTTACAGCTGAATTTTTATACTGCTAGAATATTTACAATATTCTGTAGAATATATTTATTTCTTTCGATAGATAAAATTTTTCAGCCACCAGTAAAATTCATATCAATGTAATGTCTCAAAATATATAACAAATTCTTAAAAATACACATTCTATGAAGCAAAATTTAAAACAGCATTCAGTCTTCAATATACACACTTTCAAGGCACTGAAAAGGAGCTATAAATAACTTATGGATATCTCTATACAAAATATTTGAATAGAAATGTAACTATACCACAAAAGATTTTTGGATGAAATTTTGTGAACAGTCCAATTGCATTACAGGCACAAAATATTTACATCAATTTCTTCTTACTTTTTGGACTTGAGATTGTAATGAACTGAACTCGTCGAGGTGTTCTCTTCTCCACAGGAGTAACATTGCATGAAACTTCCTTCTGTTCAGATACCTCATCTGATACACGACTAGGAGTGCCAGTATACTGTGTTTGCATTTGATCTGGCAAGCATTTTGATGGGGTAGTTTCACATGAATTCACAACAGATATCTTTTCTGGTGATTTTTCACAGCTTTTTATGGCTGTATTTTTCACCTTATTTCTTTCATTATAAACTTCTGCATCATGATCATTTAGATCTTTTTTCAGTAAACTCTTCTTGCATCCTTCAGATTTGTCTTCTTTTTTATTTAAATTTTTTTTTTCAGAATTATCTTTGTGTGATTCGCTTTTTATTTTTACTTTAGATTCTTCACCAATGCAGTTGTTGGATCTATCTTTAATGTCATTTGTAGTCGCTGTCCTGGACAGCTTATCAGGAGAGCCAACATTGTCAGAAGTAGTCTCTGCCTCCATGGGCTCTTCTGTAATTTCTTGTGATATGATTTCCTCTCCTGGCTGATTTTCTTTGCTACTGGAAACAACAGTTGAAGTCTCATCTGTCTGCATTGGTTCAGTTTCATCTTCCCTAACAGCTTTTTCCACAGTGGCCTCTGATGCACTTTCTTCTCCGGAACATGTTCCATCATTAACATTTTTCAGAGGACTTCCATTATTTACTTCTTGACTGTGATCACAATCACTTTGAATTGTATTTGCAGCTTTGGTCAGCACTGTCTGACAAATGGACTTTTTAGGATCTGAAATAGCGGTATTTGTGACGCGTTTTCTTGGGCTAGACAGAGTTATGAGAGCTATTCTTCTCGGAGATTTCTTATCTTTAATGGGAGTAGCAACTGAATGCCTTGCAGAGTTCTTGTCTTCATTCTCAGAGCGAAAATGCATGAGTGTTGTAGGTGTGGCAAGTGTTTTCGACTCTGTTTTGTTTGTGTCCTGAGTAGTTTCCTTCTCTTTAACCGAACCACAAACAGTGTCTGCTGTAAGTAAATCTTGCTGGGCTTGTGATGGAACTTGGGTTGAATCAGATGGTCTCTTTTCTGGGTTTGGACATTCATTTTCACTTTCCACATTTGTACTACTTAGTTCATATATTTCACCAAGTTCCTCCTCTGAAAAGGTTATGATGGAACAATATCCGTCTGTTGAGGATGCAATTAATACTCGACCATCGCTTGACCTGAAAAGAAATATTTATTTTAGTACTCTAAAGAAAATTAAATCCAATTATAACTGAAAATTATAATGGAACATGTAGGATAACATGATAAAATAACAATATTTTTCTGAGACTGGTGATTGTATTGCATTTGCAAGAAACTGAATTATTTTTTCTTCATTCAATTTTTGTACTAAATTAAATGAAGTAGGTGTTTGCTTTATTTCAGCAGAATTACTATGTTTAGGTTTTCACCCTTTTAAAAACATAATTAACTGACGAGCTGTTCCTCCATGCTAGTAAAACAAAGGCGACATTGAAGTTTCCTATTCAGGAAAGAAAATACATCTTACCAGCTTAAATCTGTTAATCTTGTGTAGTGGATGTTGGTAATCAAAGCAATTGGCTCTGATTGCTGAGTATCATACAAAATGACATTACTTTTTGTGGCAACAGCAAACACCATTCTGTATGGTAGGGCAAACAGGGAACTGCCTTCTCGTAGCTTAAACAGGAGGGGGCAGAAACGCACAGCAACAGTATATTCACGAGGGGAAGGTAAATACACAACTGGCCTGAAAAATATTACATTCATTGATAAAAGATTCCAAGAGACAAAGAAAGTACACTTGAAAAATAGAGATGAGGTTGCTCACCTGCTGAAATCGTATCTGGAAAATATATATGTAGCACTGATATGTTTCTCTGAATTAGGTATTTCTAGTACACCTGATGGTGTAACCAAGAGTTCACCATCCGGAGAAAATGAAAGTCGCCTAAAAAACGATTTTAATGTATCATCGTGAAATAAGCGCATAATTTTTCCACTCAATTCTGATCCTGGAGGGACTGGTAAAGGTGCTTTGCTGACTTTCGCTTTTACCTTGTTGGTAGATATATTATGAATTCTACATGTTCTGAAAAAACAAAAGGAAAAGAATTGCTAATGAAAAACAACATATTACTATTATAACTAAATAAAATAACTAAATATATTGGCTAGAAATATCAAAACACTGTATCAAACATTTCTGTCAGGGTCAGAAATATTTCATTGATTCATATAAGCTTTATGTACTAAAACATTTCATTGCTTCAGACTATTATAAATTTTAAGATTCAATACCTGTCACTACTAAGTGTTGCAACATATCTATTCTTAGGATCCCATGCCACTCCTTGAACAAATCCACCATGTCCAGTAAGCAAGCCCACATTTCGACCTAAACAAAGGATAAGTTACACAGCATTCCAAGAACATATATAAAAACAAATCCCTTCAACTTTGTTTCTCCCCTCAAATAGAATCTCAATCAATTCAAATAGGGAAAGGGAAAGAAGAATAGATCTAATTTTGAACTTTAGTTGCAGCAGTTGTTATTGTGTGTGTGCAATTTTCCCCTTTTTGTCTGTTTTTTATCATTATTATTATTATTTTTAAATATTGCCTGTCACTTTCAGTCAAACACAATATTTCTTAAATATTATCAACACATGCATTTTCACTGTTAACTCTGAATTTTCAAAAATTAAAAAAGTTTTTTCGGAGTTTTTATATAATTACAAAATCGAAGATTGACATTTTTCCTTCCAATAAAATTTTTCTCTGTAATTAGTTATTTCATTAACGTTATGCACTTAAAAACAACATCTACATTAGAGGCAATTTTTTCACATAATCCATTTATGAGCACATGTGCTTTAAATTATGTCATAAAGTTCACTCGATAGATCTTGTTAAATAGGCTCTGAAATCAATTAATTTATGTTTTCTCAAGTTTAAAATAATGTACAAATCATACTAATCCACTAAAAATATGGTAATATTTCATTAAACATGTCAAAAGCCCATTTCCCTCTTATAAGAGACAAAATTCCATTCCCCCAGGTGCCTCTTATAAAGGGGTTTTACTGTGTGTAGAGAAAAGTGGAAGTTGAAATAAGAAATACACAATTTAGTTTTAGAAATGCATTTGGGACACAGGAAGCTCTGTTTGCCACTCAAGTTTTAGTACAGGAATGTTTGGGTCAAGGTTGAGAAGTATTTTTGTTTTATAGATTTTAAACTAGTGGTGCTACAACAGCACATACATTCCTGTGTTATTGGAAACATCTACTTAGTATTGAAATATTGCACTTTCTGCACTACTACAGCTCTTTTTCCATAGAAAATTTTCGAGTTTTCAAAAAACTTCATTTGAAGCACTCACCCTCACAAATATAATGTTTATAATTTGCTGGTTACGTGCATATTTAAGATGTGAGAAATGTTTTAAAAAAATTACATTTGTGTAATTTTTGAGAGAGAAAAAATCAAAATAAACAACTACAATTAGCACTATCCATTCTAAAAGTTTGAAGAAAATATTTGGAGCTATAAATGAGAAAATGGTGTTTGAGCATTTTTGAATATGCGGAATTTTGAGCTAGTTTTCACAGAAAATTGTTCAGTTTTTGAGAATATTTACTTGACATTATTTAAAGCACATTTACTCATTAATATAATAATGTCAACAAATTGCTGCTAATGTAAATATTAACAACATGAGTGAGAAGTAAAAAAAATTTCATTTTTGCAATTTTTGAAAAGAATAGAGCATTTATGTCATCTAACAGGGTACATTTAACACTATCCCTACCAAAAGTTTGAAGAAAAAAATTGGAGCTGTTTTTATATTCTTTTAAAATTGCACATATTGCACGAAAACCACTAAAATTTTCAAAAAAATACATGACCATAAAGAAAGAACTCACTATGAAGAACAAATTTTATTTGATGGAATAATCTCTATCTGCAATTTTGTAGTTGGAGGAAGATGCCCAATAAAATTCAAACTTTCGCGATTTTCAAAAATTCAGAGTTAACCATGAAAATTGGACCTATGTCACCTTAATAAGTGTATTTTACTCTATTCTTACAGAAAATTCAAAGAAAAAAATTTCATGCAATTTTTAAGAAAATTTTGAAAATGGGGGGTGGGCCTTCATGTAAAGTATGCTCCAAAATTAAAATATCAGTTTCAAATTCAAGGGGCCAGATGAATCAGAGAGTATCAATTTTGGAGAAAATTGGCTGAGCGGTTTAGACGCTAGCATTGTTCACAGACAGACAGACTTTTGCTTTCAATTGTTTGTCAATATCAAGGACCCATAAAATAGGGATTCTGGTTGCACCATGTGGCAGGAATTTTTTATTTTTTAATTTAGCAACAGGATGTATTCACTTTTTCCTTACCAGGGCCCTGTAATAAAGAGTTTTTCTGCCGAAAATCCGTTGCTTTTTCACGCAGCATTACATAACTCGCGTACTAATTTACGTACGTATAGTATAAGGGAAAGTAAAAATTGTTGATGTCTAAATATGGTTACCAGTGAGCAGAAGTGAAAGGAATATATCATCTCAGGGCAGCATACCAAACTGAAGGGTTAATTCCACAACGGAGTAAATAAAGAAAGACAAACATTATTTGATGAGACTTGCTGTGATCACATGACCTAGGGTGCCATAGACCAAATAAGGTAAGTTATACATATAAAAAAAATATTGTGGAAGATAAAAAATAGTATTATCAGTTTAGCAAATTGATATTTGATATGGGAAACTAATTTAATACTGAGTATGCTCATTGTGTCTTCTGCCAGAAGACAAGTGTTAGGTTGACACATCAGTAGAAAAATCTCGGTCTTTACAGATATCTATCATTTTTAAGTATAAGCTGGTCCGCCATTGTTATTAAATACTAAGCCTTTTATCCTAAGAATAAGAACAAAATACTGCATCGGATTGGTGAATGATAAACTACAATAGGTCAGACAATATGGATATATCGTATCAGGGCAGCATAACCATAACATTACATAACTTTCCCTATACTATATGTATGTATAGTATACAGGAAACTAAAAAGCGTTCGATAATGTGAAACACAATACGCTTATGCATACTTTAGAGGTATTTACCTAGATTTAAAAGATTTATATATATATATATATATATCGTAAAGAACCTATATATGGGGACAAACTGCTTAAGTGTGAGTTAATCAACATCTTACTGCTAAAGTGGAAGTGAGAAAAGGAGTTAGACGGGTGTATTCTGTCAATTGCTATTTAACTTGTATTCAGAACGTGTTTTTAAAGATGCCTTAGAGGATTGTAATCTGGGAGTAAGAATGAATGATATTCCTATTTCTAATATACATTACACAGATGTCACACTAATCTTGGCAGTCACTGCTGCGAATCTGCAAGAAATAATGAACAGAATACATTGAACTTCTAATTCAAAGGAAATTGGAAATAAATGTACATAAAACAAAGTCCATGCTTATTATAAGAAAAGTAGACCATTTCAACTATTCATCAACGATCAACCTATTGCTCAGGTTTCTGAGTATAAGTATTTGGGACAAATTGTAAATGAATCATGGTCATCAGATTTAGAAATGAAAACGAGAATTAAAATAACAAGATCCACATTAAACAAAATGAAGAATTGTCTATGTAGCAGAGACTAAAGTTTTACCCTCAGATGGAGAGTGGCAAAACATGTGAAAGCAGTTCTCTCATAAGGTGCTGAAACATGGACACTGAAAACAGCATCAATTAATAGACTGGAGGCATTCGAGATGTGGATGATTAGGAGAATGTTGAGAACTCTGACAAAGTGACTGACAAAATGCGTAATGAATACATATATTTTTCTAGTGCTATATGCTGAGAGATACTAACAATGACTAAAATTAGAAAAACTGTAGCTTGGTCATTTACTTAGAAACCCAAAATATGAACTCCTGCAACTAATAACAATGGGAAAAATTCAAGGTAGACAGGGAGTTGGCAGGAAGATGTCCTGGTTAGCAAACATCCCCTAATGGACCAGTATTTCCAGTGCATCTGAGTTGTTGCATCTGGCAGGAGACAGAAAAGTTTGGGGAAGTGGTCGCCAACCTTCAGTAATGGAGATGGCACTTCAAGAAGAAGAGGGATTTTTGTAAATTGTCTGAATGCTTTTGAACTTCCTGTAGTTGAAACACATGCACTATGTTTCACAAACTTTTCCACAGGCACATTCTTTTCCCTATTCTGCTGCTCTTTTATGCTTGATAGATTTTGTTTTGTTCACTAGGACATGGTGCGCCATTGAAATTACATCAATTGTGCTTTTACACATAGTGATACAGGATTGATACTAATATTTGGATCAAGTCCAAACTATATGGAAATACATTCAAAAGTTAACACATTTACTTGTGCTTGATTGTATGTTAGGCATAACTTTCATGTAAAATAGGTACTCGCTTTCACACACGGATGTCATTTTACACATGGACTTATCAACAACCTCTCAACTACTCAGGGTTTGAAGACTCGTGAAGATTAAATGTTACTGAAACAAGAGAAATAGTTGTATACTGAATAATGAACACAATATGATATATTTGAGTGCTGAAGCCATAATTTCCCAAATAGTGGGAAGCATGCTACAGGGAGGGTGCATTTCCTGGTGCACAGCCCCATCAAAATGCATTTGACTGAGCATGTGCTGAGACAACAACAGAAGATATGTCATTTCCTTCTTGCTTCTTGACAACTCTAGCACCGTAACTTAATCTCCAAGTGTAAGTAAAGATACTAACTTCCCCTGTGCTCTTTTTATAAATAGGGTGAAATTCTGTCTGCATTTCATAGCTGATTAGGTTTGGCAGGAACAACTTTCCTTCTGACCTCAGTGATATAATGCTTAGCACATTGGGCTGTTACACTCAAGTTTGCAGAGTTCAAACTCCATCAAAGATGTGGATTTTTAAGGGTGAAAAACCCTTTGTACACCTTTGGAGGGGAAGTAAAGCCAGCTGTCCCATATTGCAGATTTACTGCACATACAAAAACCTCAAGCCTAAAAGCCTCTGAGCTAAATTTAAATTACCCGTTTCATTGCCTGAGTAATACCTTCTTTCTCCACTAATGGTGAAAGGAGCATAACAAAATTTGCACGGAAGAGCAAGCCAGACGGCCAGAGCCTCACCACATAAAATAAGAAATTATTGAATTGAATTTGAACTTCCAAGATTTCCAAACTTCAGAGATTTCAATCAGAAAACATCAAAGGAACACGACACTGACCGAAACTCGTAAACTCTGTGTTTGGGTTCCCTGTGAGATTCTCGTTTCACTAATATCTTCCAAGTGCATGCACTACCTACTAATTACATTGAACCTAAGCATTGAAACAGTGCATAAAGTCTTTATATCACCTGATAGTAGTGGGTACTTTGCAGTTTTAAGTATCCACATGACATACCTTCAACACACAATGAATTGAAATATGCATTTTATGGAATATGATAATGTATGAGAATCTGTGCAAAGTGGTAGAGATAAAAGTAAAAATAAAAAATAACAAACAAAATTCCAGTTTTAAAACCAAATTGAAAACCCTTTGAACCTTCTTTTGTTTAACAAAATAGTGGTGCTACAACTGCACATTCTTACATGTACCATTGATTATGGTTACTTAATATTATTTTATTGCAACTTGAATCCTATTAATACTTCAGGCATCTCTTGAACAACCTCTTCATCAAAGGATGCATGAGCGATTAAAAAAAAGTGCCTGTTAATTCTTGAATATCTTAAGTTTTAATGAAAAGGTCACTTATGTCAGAGAAGTCAGTATACTTTGCTCTACCCTTACAAAACCTTTAAAGAAATATTTGTCCAAACTGGGGTTTGAACACAAGAGCATATCTAAAGTCAAGTCCTTACACAATATACTGATGTTTTTCTATTGCTAGAATGAATAATGTTAATGTTTGAATGGTTTTAACTTCTAAGACAAAAATTATCACAATAGTTTGCATTATTAAAGAAATCTTGCTTTCAGATTTGTTTGTGTTAATGTTGATCAAGTGAATAATGTCTTATTTAATTAAATTTTAATACTATTGCCTGTCAGTGTTCTCTTTATGTAATTCCAACTTTCATTTATTTGGCCATTATATTGTAGACAGACAGGTTAAAAATTGCCAAACCAGCTTGAGTCACCCACCATAATAACAAAGTAATAATTTATTTATATATATATATATATATATATATATATATATATATATATATATATATATATATATATATATATACAGGGTGAGTCACGTAACTTTAGCACCTCCTGTAACTTTTGAACGGTTGAAGTTATTGCAATGCAGTTTTCACGAAAGTGCATGAGGGAAAGGGGCTAATTGATACGTGCATTAATTTCTATTTTATCACTTGTATTTTACGAGATTTTTTAGGTAACTTTGTTTTTTCAAATTGAACTATACATATTTTTTCAGTCCACCATGACGAGCGTAAAAAGACGAATCCAATGATGTACATATTGTCATATGTTAGATAAGGATTTTTTTGATTAATTTTGATTTTTGCGACCGGGGTTTAACGGACGTTTTGAATAGTCCACCACACAAGGTCATATACAATAGACCACCAGCACACGTGCGCCCGGCGAAGGGAAGGGAAGGGGAGGGATCTTATTTGAAAATACGAAACATAGTATTCGAAATATTCACAAAACCATTTTTTTCCTGAACTGTGCTTTCCATCCTTCTGCATTTTCACATTTTTCGTCTTTCTTTGATTGAAGGAATTAAAGGATGGAAAATAAGAATTTGTCACAAGTTTGTATTGTAATAAAATTGTTTATAACTTCAACTCCATTTAATGGGATTTCATAAGATACGTAGTAATGGGATCTTGAAACAAAGCACAATAAGAATAAATAATTAAAACTGTACAAAAATATATTGTATATTTTGAGCAAACAATTTCAATGTTAATACGAATATAATAATAACTTAGGGATAGAAATAATCTTATTTCAATAAATACTACTTAAGACAAATCCGTATTTTCAATCCCTAAGAAACCCAAATTACTGAAAATGGATTAAGATGAAAAGGAGAGTTCAGGAAAAAGTGCAACAGTTTTGTGAATATTTTTCGTATCCTCAAGTACTTAAATCCCTTCCCTTCCCCAACCCCGCGTTTGCTGGGGGAGCGCTGCGTGACCTTGTGGGGCTGACAGTTACAATGAAAATATCCGTTAAATACTAGTCGCAAAAAAATCACAATTACTCAAAAAAATGCTTATCTAACATATGACAATATTTATATCTTTGGATTTGTCTTTTTACGCTTGTCATGATAGACTGAAAAAATATGTATAGTCCCATTTGAAAAAACAAAGTTACCTCAAATATCTCGTAAAATACAAGTGATAAAAGAGAAATCAATACACATATCAATTAGCCCCATTCCCTCATTCACTTCCGTGAAAACTGCATTGCAATATCTTCAACCGTTCAAAGGTTACAGGAGGTGCTAAAGTTACGTGACTCACCCTGTATATATATGTGTGTGTGTGTGTGTGTGTGTGTGTATATATATATATGTGTGTGTGTGTGTGTATATATATACATATACACATACAAGAACAGTTTTAATAAGTATCCATCTTTTTAATAGGAATGTTTCAGGGAAACATTCACCCTAATAGTAAATATTTTCTATTGTATTAATTTTTGTCTTTTATTACAGCCTGATCATGGGGATAGATATTTATCTGAAATGTTGCCATAAAAAAAGTTAGAAACTTATTATAAGTATACTCATTTATACTGACTGTTTTAATGAATCACTATTTTGTTTTTATGATGGTAACCAGAAGCTTATTAGTTCATGTTTAATCTGTCTTTGAAAAGCAATATACGTTTAAACGACTTGAGTTAATGCTACCACCTGGTCACTTTTCTACGTAGACAGATGAATATTGTCTATTGGAAAAAAACCAACAGCCAAAAACAACTATAATCTCTCAAATGAAAATAATAATTAAGTAAAAAACTAAAACTAAGAACTCACCTTTTTGAACATCCCAAATTATGGCAGTATTGTCTATAGAACCAGATATTAAATGCACTGAATCTAGAGACCAACTTAAATCATACACATCTTCCAAATGACCTCTCAAGATTTTCATTGAAACCCACTGTTCTTTGCTAACTTCACCATCGGTGTTAGTGAGATCTGAGATATCATGTTCTGTCTTTGGTTTCCAAACAATTATAACAGACTCTGAAAAATTGAAAATGATGATAACAATGGAATACAAGAGAAACAGAATGAGATTCAACGCTTGCAATTCATGTCCCACTGAAGGAATAGGTTAAAAAAGAATGAAAAATATAAATTTGGAGTATATACTAGTACATGTAAAATGACAATATGTAGAATCAAAGAACTTTTTTATTAACTTTGGCCTAATTTACAGACAGGGGGAAGGGAATCTGTACTCCATTTCTAGTTTCCCTTCATACTGGTTAATAATTACTTGCATTTTGGTTAATAAACTAAGTTAATAAGTTTACCAGCGCTTTAACACATCATCACGGGTAAATCTGTGCCAGTTGCCAATCAAACACTCAACCAGCTACTTGTACATGTTCAAAGAAATAACAATTTACTTATCTAGGAAAACTATGTTTAATGTTAAATTTATTATTTCATGTCATTTGCATTTTCATTAGTTTTCAAAATAATTTGTTCAGGTGACTTCAACTCCTCTCAATCTTTTTGCACAGAACAGCTGACATTGGTTGCAGTGAAAATGAATTGCAAAGTCGTTTACAATTGTTTTTCAGTTTAGCAAACAAACTTTCCCGCTACTTTAAAGAACAGATATTTTACGTTAATTTGTTGTAGATTTTAGGATTTATCAAGGTAGATTAAACACTACTTTAAAGCAATAAAACTGGTCTATTTCTAATCATTTCTACTTTCTCCCACTCAGACCAGTTTTAACAGCACTTCACAGCCAAAATCTATTACTCTTTGCAGAAAGTAACCTTCAATTGCCACCACCCTGTCACCATAGCAATGAGCAATGGCGTAAACCAGGCGTCACAGACAAGGTATGAGTGAATTGAATAAAATGTTAATCAAGATATAAACAGTAATGGAAAATATTAAAAAAAATACAGTAATGAGATTAACCAAAGAACTGTCATAACATACCGTCATCACCAGATGCCAGAAACTGGCCAGAAGGCGAAAATCGAACAGTATTCACTGCCCTTTGGTGTCTTTGCAGATCAGCTGCAACTTCTACAGAAGCCAGACCACATTCTTTAATGGTTACATACCAGATCTGGAATCAAACATGAATGTTCAAAACTATACTGAATCTCATAAACAAACAAGAACATTTGGTAACACACACCACAACATGTGAATCTGTTCCCCCAGTAGCAAGTCTATAAGGGGGCACAACTGTGCCAGTTTTTGCCGGCTGGACATCAATACTGAGAACAGGATCCCTATTGTGCCACGAGATTTCAGGAATTGTACACTTCATATTAGATTACCAATGTATTCTCTAAAACAAAAAAATTAAAGATTCTAAATATACGTAGAACTTGTCATTGGGTTCAAGTACAAGTACTGCAAAACTGCAGAATAAAACATATTTTATAGAACGATAGTGAAGATATTCCACCTTATGAGAATACTAATTGTTCCAGCAAAAAATATGACTTGGAAACATACCAATTGCATTCGCAAAACAACCTTACACACGTTTACACAATATCTCACTATTACCACTCACGTCTTCTCAGTTCCCAGATTCGCGCCCAAATGCCTCCATATTTGACCAGGCTAGCCAACAACTACTCGCTGTTGTTGTCTTTTTTTTAGATACAGCTGAACATTCTCTGAATACACCAAAGAATGAAGTACACACATCACGAAGTCTACAAGACTTGTAGACTTCGTGACACACATAATCACAATATACGAAAATTGCAGAAAAAAAAGTCAAAAACTACTAGACACTTTTAATGCATGGTATTTCCATGAAGTGATGAAATGAAAATCCTTGGCCGAATTGGAGTAGTTAAATTGTCCTACGTTTTCTTTAATACAAAATTATGGTAATTTAAAATATAAAACAAAAATTTACAATACACTCAGGTATGTAGGTTACTTCGTTCAGATGGCAATTAGGAAAACACACAACTAAAATCTTAATGAAAAGGTCAATGTATTTACTCATTTATTTATAATATTTTCTAGTTGCGAGTTGTCTTCTTCTCTTTAGGTCTGTTTTATGGTGTATTTCTTACACTGTTGTTTCTTTTGTTCAGGTTCTCTTTTATGGCTATGTTCTCTATTGTCCTTTTTTTAAAATAAAAGCCTAATACCATATTTTTCATTTTACTGATGGCTCAAAAATGTGTGCATTGGGGCAAGATGAAAAATTTGGAAAAAACTTAATCAGAAAGATGTGCCCTAGATGATGGAAAATTTGATCAATTTTGTCATTTGAAATAATTTGTTAGCAGTAAAATTCATTGGGAGATTTCAAAACATTGTAGCATCTTCAACAAACAGAATACTTTTCAAAACGTTCAAAATTTTCGAAAAAAATTATATCCGGTTACTTATTTTTATATGTTTAGACATTTATATCCCCTAGGCCAACTAGGCCTAGGTGACTAGGCAACTAGGACTAGGCCAACACCATCTACGCCTATATAGTATATCTACTGTTACAAATTTGCAGTGGCATAGCGTCAGGGGACGTTAAGATGCTGGGCATCCCTACGTAAAATATTAATCAAAGCAGTAACGTAGCGTCAGGGGACGCTGAGATGCTGAGCATCCCCTTATTGTCTCCTGTATTATTTCAGTAGTATACCTTTGCGTTCCGGCTCTCACACGCAACCAATCTTTATAAATATGGGTTCTAAAGAAAGATAATTTCACGGAGACTTGTCGAATTCCACTTTGACTTTAAAAATATGGATGATTTCTTTAAAGAAACGCATCGAAATATTCATGTAAAATGCAATCTGCATTACATGTCAATCTATATCGGCAAATAACTCATAAACAAAGCATTTTAGAGCCTTAAAAAGTAAAATTTTGAGACCCAAGGCCTCAATGAATAGTTTCTCACATCATAATCTATAAGATGAGACATTCCCCGATCCATTCAATTAACCTTTCGGTTCCACGCTCCAATACTATCAAGGCTACCTCAATATTTCAACCCTTCCTGCTGATAGCAATTTTTGTGAAGACACGCTTAGAAGGCTTAGACTCGACAATCTTTATTTACGCTTTCTGTTAACACCATAGTTTGTGCAGTCTGACGAGGTTTATTTGCATAATCATTAATTCAAGATTTGCTCTCCAGCAACAACTGGAAGTACTATTATGTTGCTTGATACCTATGAAGATTGTTTCTTTGCGTGTAGTGAAACCAATAAATTAAAGTTTTACCGGTATCTGTAAGTGCTGTGTACCTAATTGAGGAGGGATGTGGCTGCACAGAGAAGGGTGAAGACTGTGTTTTACCTGAACCAGTATTTTCGTTGTCATTCGATGAAATTTTAAAGTCAGCGGGTTCAGACACATTGCTTTCTCATAAGTAAAAAGGTTTTCTAATATATTTGTGACTCACGAGAAGCTAAAAGCTAGCTGTCAAATAATATTGAATAATTATTACAAATGTTGTCTTTAAGGAAGTGCTGTGAATTGTTCCAAGAAAACTCTCCACGATACTGAATAAATATTTATTGAAAATTTATTTTAAACATCAATTGCATTGTTTTTACTTTCCCGTATACGTACGTATACACGGAGTGATATACGTAGTATAGGGAAAGTTATGTAATGCTGCGCGAAACTAGTGGTGCTACAACAGCACTTACTTTCCCGTATTAGAGGAAACAGCTAAGTAGTACTGAAATATTGCACTTTATGCGCTACTAACATCTTAGCTTACAACTTACTGTTTCCATCGCAGTGTAAGAACTATGTGAATTCTACAACTGCACAAAAGTTGAATACAAAAGTTTTGTAAACCTGTATTGGAAAAAGAAGCCTGAAACCCTGGAGAATATAGAAATGCATTCCATATGGCCATGATTAGAAAAGAGTATTTTAAAACCATGCAACAAATTCTCTACTCACTAAAAATGGTATAGCATTTGGTGCGAAAATTAAATATTCTCATGCAAATATCAACATAAATTAGACAATTATAACTCCTTTTCATACAGTTCCATTAGGTCACAACAATGACACGTAATTGACAGATATTTGCGAGCGCAAAGTGAATTCCATTGTTGCAGACCCTGCATTGTCGCAATTCTGAGAGCTATTAATTCTTTTTACTAATTTCAAATATTTCAAAATAAACAATTTCTAAAATATTAATCTGTAAGTGTATAACAAAAGTTTGAATGTAAAAAAGTTGTTTGATAGTAAACACTTTTTCTGGTTTCTGAAGTAGAAGAATAGCATTTAGGGCCATATAGGAGCAGTGCGAGAAAGTATGTGCGTTGGAAGCACCACCAGGTGCTACAGAATGCACAGACTTTCCCGTATTAGTTTTCTATTTTCCTGGGTCTTCGCTAGCTATTTGGAATTGCCACATACTCTTTCTTGCCAGCTACCATCTGTCATCGCCAAAAGTACATTTTTTTGTCATTTTCTTAATTTTTCGGTTTCCTATTGGTAGAACAGAAACATTAATTTTAGAATATTAAAGAACACAAAAACCTAGCCGTAAATGGCAATTTTCTTTTAAAAATTATGTGCCGTTTAAGAGAAAATGGCGTTTTAGCACTACTAAAAATGCGAAATTTGAAGCTCATTTTCACAGAAAATTTTTGAGTTTTCAAAATACTTTATTTGAAGTTATTTGAAGCACTTACACTCACAAATATAATCATCTTTACAATTTGCGGATAATGTGCATATTAAAGATGTGAGAGATCTTTCAAAAAATTTACATTTATATAATTTTTGAAAAAAACAAAAAAAACTCAAAATAAACTTCACGCTATACTAATGAGTGTAATTAGCACTATCCGTTACAAAAGTTTCAAGAAAAAAAAATTGCAGCCATATACGAGAAAATGACCTTTGAGCATTTCTGAAAATGCCAAAATTTGAACTACTTTTCACAGAAAATGGTAGTGTTTTCGGGAAACTTTACTTGACATTATTTAAAGCATATATACTCGTAAATATAATAATGTAAAAAAAATCGCCGATAATGTAAATATTAACGACGTGAGAGACAAGTAAAAAAATTTACATTTTGGTAATTTTTGAAAAAATCAACCGATAGACCAAAATGGCTTTTATGTCATTGATAGAGTACATTTACCACTATCCCTACCAAAAGTTTAAAGAAAAAATTTGGTGCCGTTTTTGAGAAAATTTTGTTTTTGTAATTTTTTAAAATTGCACATATTGCACGCAATATTGCACGAAAACTACCAAAATTGTGAAAAACATTTACATGACCTTTATTAAAGAACTCAATATGCAGAACAAATTTTATTTGAAGAAAAAATCTCTATCTTCAATTTTGTAGTTGGAGAAAGACGCCGAAAAAAATTCAAACTTTCACAATTTTCGAAAATTCAGAGCTGTACGTGAAAATCGGACCTATGCCATGTTAAAAAGTGTCGACTAGAATCAGATCGACTGGGGAATATCAATTTTGAAGAAAATCGACCGAACGGTTTAGGCGCTAGCGTTGACCACAGACGGACAGACGGACAGACGGACAGACGGACGGAATGCCGTCAATCGATTTTTAAGTATAAAGAAGCAACAAATCATGGATTTTGACCACACCAGGAGATAGAGGATTTTTTTTCTTAATTTAGCAACTGGTTTTATCCACTTATTCGTTTTCACGGCCCGGCAATTAATTTTTTTCCGCCGAAAATTGGCCATGCTTTGTGATTTTGAAAAGATTCTTTAAAATTTGGGGGTACTTTATATGAAGCCCCCCGGGGATTTTCAACATTTTCTCAAAAACGGCTCCAAATTTTTTCTTTAAATTTCTTGTATGAATAGAGGAAAATACACTTTGTAACATGGCATAGGTCCGATTTTCACGTACAGCTGTGAATTTTCGAAAATTGTGAAAGTTTGAATTTTTTGGGGCGTTTTTATCCAACTACAAAATTGAAGATAGAGATTTTTTCTTCAAATAAAATTTGTTCTGCATATTGAGTTCTTTAATAAAGGTCATGTAAATGTTTTTCACAATTTTGGTAGTTTTCGTGCAATATTGCGTGCAATATGTGCAATTTTAAAAAATTACAAAAACAAAATTTTCTCAAAAACGGCACCAAATTTTTTCTTTAAACTTTTGGTAGGGATAGTGGTAAATGTACTCTTTTAATGACATAAAAGCCATTTTGGTCTATCGGCTGGTTTTTTCAAAAATTACCAAAATGTAAATTTTTTTACTTGTCTCTCACGTCGTTAATATTTACATTATCGGCGATTTTTTACATTATTTTATTTACGAGTATATATGCTTTAAATAATGTCAAGTAAAGTTTCTCGAAAACACTACCGTTTTCTGTGAAAAGTAGCTCAAATTTCGGCATTTTCAGAAATGCTCAAACGTCATTTTCTCGTATATGGCTGCAATTTTTTTCTTGAAACTTTTGTAACGGATAGTGCTAATTACACTCATTAGTATAGCGTGAAGTTTATTTTGAGTTTTTTTTGTTTTTTTTCCAAAAATTATATAAATGTAAATTTTTTGAAAGATCTCTCACATCTTTAATATGCACATTATCCGCAAATTGTAAAGATGATTATATTTGTGAGTGTAAGTGCTTCAAATAACTTCAAATAAAGTATTTTGAAAACTCAAAAATTTTCTGTGAAAATGAGCTTCAAATTTCGCATTTTTAGTAGTGCTAAAACGCCATTTTCTCTTAAACGGCACATAATTTTTAAAAGAAAATTGCCATTTACGGCTAGGTTTTTGTGTTCTTTAATATTCTAAAATTAATGTTTCTGTTCTACCAATAGGAAACCGAAAAATTAAGAAAATGACAAAAAAATGTACTTTTGGCGATGACAGATGGTAGCTGGCAAGAAAGAGTATGTGGCAATTCCAAATAGCTAGCGAAGACCCAGGAAAATAGAAAACTAATACGGGAAAGTCTTTGCCATTCTGTAGCACCACTAGTTATTTTATTTGATATTGTGTTAGTACATTGCAAGTTACCTTTATATATTTTTAAACAAATAAACACGTTTCGTTAACTACTTCCTCTCTTAAAATGGAAATATAAGGATAGGGATCTATAGGCCAGCAACTTTGAAAGCTCCCTTCGAGTGCGCATGCGCGAGCAGGGGTGACTCCCACCATCAACCGATCACTTCCCCTGAAAATATCGCTCTCTCACTCGCTCTGCGCGCCAGGCGGCGTGGCCGGTCGAGGGGATGGGGGTCTGAACGCATAGACAGTCTGCTTTGTTCGTGGGCCCAACGTGCAGCAGTAAAAGTGTCAGCCATCCAAATCAAAACAGTTTCAGCTGTCTGTGCACTGACTCTTAATGTATTAAAATTCAGTAAAATAAACATATGTAGAGGAAGCTTCGCCCCTGGTCCTCAGTCCTGTCGTCTTCGAGTGCTGTGCAGCGTGGTGTGTCTTAGCGTAGGCCTAATTTCAAGAGAAGTTCACAGGCGTGTATTTGTTTCTAAACTGCGATTTTTCTAAGAGCGACCCTCTAGGCCACTCAAATCCCATCTTCGCGATGGAATATGTCACGGCATTTCGCGTCTTTTCTCGGTCTTGCCGGTAGAAGTCGCATGATCGCAAGCACTGCTTCATACGGTCGTGATCGTGCGAAATCGCGGAACGACTGAGAAAGATGCGAAATGCCGTGACTTATTCCATTGCGAAGATGGGATTTGAGTGGCCTTGAGGGTCGCTCCTAGAAAAATCGCGGTATAACACTAGGACAACCGTTTGCAGGTAATATAACCTGAACATCAAGCTCCCTCTTTACCATCCCGATCTCAATTCCATCGATTTAGTTTGGAGTTCCATTAGGAATCATGTTACGAAAGAAAGCATCGGTCTATGAGTTTAAGGAAATGTATGCCGAATATTATTTTCTAAATATTGCCCAAATCAATGGAAGAAGTGTTGTGAACACGTTCAGAAAATCGATGAAGAATATATGAAAACAGACATGTCGACGAAAGCAAAAGTAGACAAAATTATCGTTTCTTTGCGGGGCAGTTCCTCTGAGTGTGAGAACGACAGTGACGTCACACAGCGAAGGCTGCAGTGACATTGATGACTTCGCTCCTCCTTACTGGGGGAGGGCGACGTATCGCGTGCGCGCAGTAGGTCAGATATTCTGGCACTGTAACAGCGGTGGGAGAAATTCGCGAAAGCAAGCACCTCCCAAAAGGGAGATTTCAAACTTGTCCCCCTATAACACAGGGTCTAATATGTGAGAGTTTTCGCACGGGTACGCGTAGGTAGTAGGGGAAAACTTGTGTATGGCACAACGCAAAGAACAAACGTTTTAAATTAGCTAAAGTAAAATAGCTTGAAATAAATGAACAAAAATCAAATCGCGCTGGCCTACAATACTACGTGAATTAATTAAAAAAAGCAAGTAAATTAAAAATTATAGAAAGAATAGGAGAAGTCACTCGACAACTGCCAACATTCGCAGTCCAAAGGCACGATTTAAATGTTGGTGGTGTCTGGAAGTATGTACATCAACGCCCAGCTACAAACTCATATTGTAAATAATACACCGTTTGATATTAAACTCAAGGTGTCGGTTCGTTAAGATATTCAATATGCAAACATCGTTGGAGTAACATTCCCATGTACCGAAGTGAAGTCTAAGCCTACTAAATTGTTTACAATGGTAACAAATTGGATTTAGTACTCAAAGGTGAAAATATTAGTTTATTTTTTGGCTCGGAATTGCTTTTCTTGAGGTACGTAAGAACACTGAATATAATCCAATACTTTTTAAAACACAAATAATTTTTCAATTTTCGCATCCCAGCAAGCTGGCACCCCGAACTCTCCAAAACCCCCTCTGTTCCTCATAACAAAAAAGGAAATTCAAATAATATTGCAAAGAGTAGGGTTGTACTTGGTCAATCGGTATTTACGCACTACTTTACTTTGCTTTGCTTTCTGAAGAGTAAAAACCTTTCTATTATGTTTGTGACTATCAAGAAAAAGCGAAAAGTTAACTCTCAAGAAGGAGTGAATAATTTGTTCAAAGTTGTTTTTAAAGAAGTATGAATTGTTCCGAGAACATCTCTCTATAATGCTGAATAAACTTTTATTGAAAATTTGTTTCCAACATCAATTGTATTGTTATTTTTGTTTGATATTCTGCAAGTACATTAGAAGTTACATTTATACATTAAAAAAATAAACATGTTTCATTAACAACTTTCCTTTCTTAATTGAAAGGATAGACAAATGGGTAGGGAAAGGGTGGGTTTTAACATGCGAGAGTTCTCGCACGGGTACGCTAGTATAATATTAATAACGAACCCTAAATACTGTATTGATAATCTGACAAGTGGTCCATTGAGCGAAACACGTTTTGTATTAATTTTAATTTAATTTCCTGTGATTGAATTCGGCGGGTTGTTAAAGCTGGCCTGTGATTGCTTGGAAGCTAAAATGCTTCTAGCGTCTGCCGCGAAATTGCGACGAGCAATGACGCATGCGCAGATGACGAGGTTTTCCTCTCCCCTCGTCACTCCTGGCCCAGAGAAACTCGACTGCTTTACGCTAGCATCCACTGCGAAAAGAAGTTGCTCGTTTGTGCACGAGAGCCCAGCACACTTCACGGGGTTAGTAAATTCTCTCTCTCTCTCTCTCTCACTCGGGAGTTCCCGCTTTTTCGTAGGCACAAACTGTAGAAATAATGCCTGTCTACTATTTCTTAATTACTATCCAAGAAATTGAATTATTCCTTAAATAGATTACATATTATTTTAGTCTGACATATATAAATAAGTGGTCTCATTGCCATTCGCGTATAAGAATTAAAGCTGAGCCATTGTACAATTTGCTTTTAAGACATCGGCAGTCCTTACAGCTGTGAGGATTTTGTGGGAAGCGCCTACACCTTCGTAAGCAATCGAGATAGTAGTTCCAGTGTTTCTGCCTTGAATTGCGTTTGCCTGTTAGATGATATTAGATGATGTTAGTTGCCTCTTTTCTGTATTCAAAATTCGACTAGAATATGGTTTAGGATAAAGACCACAGAATCATGAAAACGTGCACAAAATTCACTTCTCCCCATAGCTCGTCACACGCAGTTTTTAACTGTTTTTGACTGTTTTTAAATAAATAAAAAAAATAAAATGAAGTAGTTGATAGAGACGTTTTGTGTGTTATTGTTGAGCATCCCCAAACGTGCGAGTCCCGCTACGCCACTGAATCAAAGAACCCTGTATTGATAATCATCCAAGTGAGTGTAACACGTGACTTCCTATGATTGAATTCGGCGCGTTGTTACAAGCTGGTCTCTGATTGCTTGGACGCTACAAATCTTATAGTGTCTGCCGCGAGATTGCGACGGGCAATGACGCATGCGCAGCTGGCGAGGTTCCCCCTTCCCCTCTTCACTTCTGCCCGAATACCGATAAGCTAATGTAGCGTCACAGCACTGGGCGCGACCGACCGCACAAGTCGTGCAAGGGGGAGGGGTTGATCCTCTCGTGCCGCTCAGGGGCGGATGGACCCCCGGGGTCTCTCGAGGGTCTTTCCGCTGGGGGCGTGTCTGAGAAGGCGGCTGTCCGTTCGCACTAGTGATGTGTGACGACAGAAATCGTTCGCAGGTGGACGCCAGGCTCCATCTGCAGCCAGCCCAAATCTCGAGCGGAAATGACGCTTTGTGCGTGGGAGGTCGGTCACGTGATGCCTCGCAAGGGAGGCGGGTGGAATAAGCTTCCTGGGAGTCGAGTTTTGACGGTAGCGATGTGCGGAGGTGATCGCGAGAGTGTCTTGCGAGGCGTGGCTTTTCGCCACGGGACAAGAGACCAAGGGCGGCGCTAGTGTAGCGAGCTGGGGTTCTCTTAGTAAATACTGAGGCGGCTCGTCTCAGGAGTCGGAGTGCTGTGGAGAGCAGCGTTCCTTAGGAGTGTTCCTTAGGAGTGTATATAGTGTAATAACTTGTAAATAAATATGTACAGTAAACTCCGTGTCTGTGTTCTTCCTCATCCTATGATGACGTCACAGACGAGGAAACATTAAATGGTGGCAGCGGTTATAACGAAACCTACGGGGAGCATTGTTGCCTACCGAACAACATTAAATGGTGGCAGCGGTTATAACGAAACCTACGGGGAACATTGTTGCCTACCGAACAACATTAAATGGTGGCAGCGGTTATAACGAAGCCTACGGGGTGTATTGTTGCCCACCAAACTGGCATTAAATGGTGGCAGCGGTTTTACGGAGCCTACGGCGGAGCATTGTTGCCTACCGAACAACATTAAATGGTGGCAGCGGTTATAACGAAGCCCACGAGGAACATTGTTGCCCACCAAACTGGCATTAAATGGTGGCAGCGATTCATTGGGTGGTGACTATTAAAACATTAAATGGTGGAAGCAGTGACAACGGACATCCACGCGAGTGACCAGTAATGCATTAAGTGGTTCACGCAGTCGGGTTGAACTAACATTAATTACGGCAGCAAGTACCAAGTTGTGAATAGTGCGGCTACGGGTGCGTACGAGGGAATATGCAGCAGTAACGGAACTGAGCGGAAGCTGTCGCAGCACCAGTGAAGCGCGAGGAAACATTAAATTACGCGTCGGCAACGGAAGCACCAAGAAAGAAGACTGGTCCGAACCCTGAAGGAAGGAAGGAAGGACGTCTACAAGTGTCTCCGACTCAACCCTGGGTCACATCAGCGCAAGCGACACCGAGGGCTCCCTGTACGTAAATGTGTCTTTTTGTACTCGCCGGAATTAATTCAGGCAGTATGTCGTATCTTGCGGGATTCAGGAAGGAGGTGTTGGTGCGAGTGGCCAAAGAGATGGGGGAAACTCTTTCAGGTGACGAAACGGTTGTTGCACTAAAGCAAATAATTGTTAATAGCGCGGAATATGAGGAGGAACTGATACGGGAGCTTGCCGAAGCGACTAAGGAAATCCTCATCGAAGAACGCGAACGAGAACACGTGGAGCAGGAACGGCAGCATGAGTTAGAAAAGTTACGTATCACGACGGCAGTCACGGGACGGGAATCGGTAGGTAGTACCAGTATCGCAACGAAGGCAAATGTTCAAATCAAAAACGTCATGGATCGGTTTAAGGGCGAAAATTATGATATTACAATGTTCCTTAGTGTGTTCGAAGCACAGGTAGGGCAATTGGGAATACCTGAATCTGAATGGGTGACAAATCTCATGGCATTATTGCCTAATCAGGTAAATTCATGGTTGATGCTTGATTCGGGAATGGGTGGCGTAGAATATGAGGAAGCAAAAACGCGGCTGTTAGAAATGTTTAAATTTAACGCCGAAAGATTCCGACAATTATTCACATCGCACCAAAGGCGTGCGGGAACCACGTGGAATGTATACGCGCGAGAATTAAATAACTATTGCAAAGAATGGGTAGCGGGGCTTAAGATTACTGAATTCCACGAGCTCTTAGATTTAATGGTTACGGACCAATTAAAGCGGAGGATACCGGCGGAAATGCGTGACCACCTTATCGATGAGTGGGGAGATCTTGCGTCGTCTCTCGAGCTAGCCAAGAAACTCGATAGCTATGAGAACAACCGAGCAGGCTGGAAACGTAGCTTTACTACGTTTACTAGCAAAGAGAACACGCAGGTAAAACGGGTGGACCAGCCGACGGAAGGAGCGCCTCGAGCCTCAAAACAGTCGGAATCGAACGTTAACCACACGGCGGAATTTGAAAGTCCTAAGGCGGCCAACTGTTTTAAGTGTGGGGAAGCAGGTCATTTTCGTAGGCAATGTCCGGAAGGTAAAGGCGTGGAAAAGATAAATTACGTGGCCCAAATGCAAAGTCAATCATTGTTAAATCCGTTCTCATGCGTCGGAAAAGTAAATAATGTTTCGGTTAATATACTTCGTGATTCTGGCTCTACTTATGATCTCGTAAGTGGTAAATATGTAACGGATAATCAGATGACCGGGGAATCCGTTTGGGTGATGCAACCACTCGATTCAGAACCAAGGAATCTGCCGGTGGCGCGCGTCACGTTAGAAGGACCCTTCGGCCGACTCGTGACAAAGGCGGCCGTAGCGAATAGGAATTGCCAGCTCGATTACTATTTATTAAGTAACCGTACGGCCACCTTGATGAATGAGGTTCAAGGGGGGTTTGTTGAACCACATCTAGCATGTGCGGTACAGACCAGGTCACAGAGTCGCGAAAAGACGCGTGCGGAGGCGCCAGTACACCGAGAGTGTGAAGAGCGGCCGCCGGCGTCCGATAACGTCGCGGATGCAGAGGAAGAAGCGTTGGCGGGCGAAGAAGTCGAGGAAAGCCATGCGGCAGAGTTAGACGCAGGCATAATAAATCCATTAAAAATCGACAAACGGGCTTTCGCAACCGCGAGGCAGGAAGATGACGAAATCCATTGTGTCGCGTCAGAAGGAACGACGGAGGAAGAAGACGAGCTAGATCGGTACGCGTTGAAATTAGACTCAAGTGATTTTGACATTGAATCATTGCGTGAAGGCACTAAGGTGGAGCCGGAATTTCGGGCGGCGTTGAAAGATGTAAATTTGAAATTCAAAGACATTTTTTCAGAAAAACCAGGAGTAGCTGACGTCATAACAATGAATGTAGAATTCACTGATCATATGCAAACAGTTAGGAGCGCGCCGTACGGAATGTCGCCTAGACAAACAAAAATCTTAAAGGAATTTGGAATAATTTTAGCTCAAAAAGACGATGTAGGAGATGAACATCCGGTATTGTATATAAGTAGAAAGCTTACACCAGCGGAATCCAAATTTTGTACATCGGAAAAAGAATGTTATTGGATAATATGGGGTCGCCAAAAGCTCAAATATTATTTGGATGGGCAGGTCGCCATAAAAATAGAGATAGATCATAATCCGCTGGTATGGCTAAGAAATTCTACAGGGAATAATCCTAGATTAATGCGCTGGTCACTGTTACTGCAACAATACGACATCACCATTGTTCACAAAAAAGGGACAGAGCATGTCAATGTGGATGCACTGAGTCACATGTACTAGCCTGGAGTGGTCTACGCGAGTGCAAGGGGACACCACGACAGTGGAACCTAAATGTAAAAAAAAAACGGTGCAATTGTATAAAATTGTAAATACTTTAGTTTAAGAGTGTTATTGAATGTAATGTGTTTTTCTTCTAGGACAAAGTTTTGTGGTATTGTTAACATAAGGCCCAAGGTTATGATCATAGGACACCTGGGTTAAATTCAAATTTATGGATGTTGTTGTTGTATATTGGGGGAAAAAGTCATTAAAATGTGAGAAACTGATATGAGTGTATAAAAACGTACATAACTGTGTATATAAACGTATATTGATAAATATGTGAAATGGTACTAGGTAAAGCATAGTGTAAAAGAAGTAGAATATTTATGTAATCAAAATTTGATAAGAAAATCTTAGTTATAGAAAATTCATAGCTTTCTGAAACAGTACTATAGGTGATAAATAGCTAACTCTATAAAGTTAGCATCACGAGACCAGGGATTTAATGAGCGGTCGGCGTACAATCCGGGAAATTTTTTCTCTGTGACTAATAAAGTCTGCGAAAACAAATTTCGCCCCAAGTATGGGAGAGATTGTAGCGTCACAGCACTGGGCGCGACCGACCGCACAAGTCGTGCAAGGGGGAGGGGTTGATCCTCTCGTGCCGCTCAGGGGCGGATGGACCCCCGGGGTCTCTCGAGGGTCTTTCCGCTGGGGGCGTGTCTGAGAAGGCGGCTGTCCGTTCGCACTAGTGATGTGTGACGACAGAAATCGTTCGCAGGTGGACGCCAGGCTCCATCTGCAGCCAGCCCAAATCTCGAGCGGAAATGACGCTTTGTGCGTGGGAGGTCGGTCACGTGATGCCTCGCAAGGGAGGCGGGTGGAATAAGCTTCCTGGGAGTCGAGTTTTGACGGTAGCGATGTGCGGAGGTGATCGCGAGAGTGTCTTGCGAGGCGTGGCTTTTCGCCACGGGACAAGAGACCAAGGGCGGCGCTAGTGTAGCGAGCTGGGGTTCTCTTAGTAAATACTGAGGCGGCTCGTCTCAGGAGTCGGAGTGCTGTGGAGAGCAGCGTTCCTTAGGAGTGTATATAGTGTAATAAACTTGTAAATAAATATGTACAGTAAACTCCGTGTCTGTGTTCTTCCTCATCCTATGACGACGTCACACTAACATATGGCTGAGAAAAGGCTTATGAGCAAGTTGCTCGTTTGTGCACGAGAGCGCAGCACACTTGAGGTTGTCAGATAATTATTTTTCTTTCTCACTCGTGATTCTGTGCTTGGTCATTGGCACAAACAGTAGAAATAGTGCTTGCCTACTAATTCTTAATTAATATCTAAGAAGTTGAATTCTTACTTATATATATATATATATATATATATTGAGACGAGTCGAGGATGGACTCTGCACAAAATTAAGAAGAGAGAAATAGAGATATAAGGGACAGGGATTCTTGTCCGGGAATGGGCTCCGGCTTTAATCATGCATACACTAGAAACTGTGATTAACAAAATTTTCCTTTTATTACACAAATAATTATTTTACAAATAGGTGGCCTTTAACGTTTACGTTAGCATTCATTCTGTTCCCTATCCTATGCTTAACTATATTTGAAAAAAAAACCTCGATACAAAATCAACGCTCTCCAAGGGCTAACTATTTTCCCTCCCTACCCTTCCCGCCGTTCTACCCGTGACACTCCAACCTGAATAGCGTCTCCATCCGCTCACTCCTCCGCTGGCGAGCCGGCGGCGGGCGCCGCACTGCTGCGTTCTGGCCTCTTCTTACCGCCGGGGAGCCGGAGAAGGGGAAGGGAGTCCGGTGCTGCCGCCCTGGTCGCTTGTTTCATCCGCTGCTTGTCGACGCGTCGTCCGCCGCCGGGCCCTTCGGGGATATTCGTTGCCTTCGGCCGCGTTCGGGAGACCAGAGGCCCCTCCGCCACCGGGGCCTGCTCTCACCCCACTCTCGGCCGTTGTCGTGCTTCTAACGCTTCTAAAACGTTGCTACTGCATTCGCCTGCGGATTTTAACTTCGGCAGTAATTATCGTCGACTGTTCACCTAATTTATCATTAGTCAGGTCGATTGCGGAAATGTACTGTTCCGTTTCTTCTCCTAATTCCATTCACACCACGTGGATATCATTCAATGCAGGCTATACTCCACTATGATCTTATGGCCGCTTCGTTCATGTTTCACTCCTTAAACAGCACTTCCACATTCGTCACTCAATTTCCTTAACCAAAACCTTCCCAGTTCAGTGGCGCAACACTTACGTGCATTACTCTCTCCGATTAACAGTCTGCATCGCTTCACCCGTCTTCATCCGATCGTTAACTTACCGCCACCCTTCGCACATCCGTACTCTATGAAATTTTCTCCGCCACTTCGCGCCTCGTGGCCGCTGTGGTGCATCTCGCGAACCGACTCCGGTTCCTCGCACCCGACTCCATGGTTCGCGGGCCGCTGCCGCGCAGTTCAAATTCCTACATGCGCCAGAACGCATTGTTATCACGTGAGTGATATATATATATATATATATATATATATATATATATACAGTCAAACCTGGATAAGTGAAAACTGGATAAGTGAGAAAACTCTATAAGTGAGAGTAATAGCCAGGACCCGTCATTTTAAGCTCCCAAAACCTCTATTAGCGAGAAACAGAAACCTCTGTAAGAGAGAGTCGTTTTTCCCTCATAGACCTCCGTAAGTGAGACTGCTACTTATCTATACCTCTATAAGCGACAGTCGAGCTTTATTTACAAATTTATCATGTGCTATTTTATGACTCATTCTTAACTTTCGTGGAACTTCCTACCATTGTTTTTGTATTCTCGTCAATATTGTTCCTATTCTATTTCGTGGAACTAAATAACTTTATTGTTGTTATTTTATCATAATAAATATTTACTACATTCGTACTTGCTGTGACTTGTTATTGCTGCGTACCCATATAAGAGAGAAACGCTACCCATGTACCTGCATTAGCGAGAAACTCGGGTTAGTGAGAAACCTCTATAAGCGAGAATGAGATTGTGCTCCCTTGAACTCTCGCTTATCCAGGTTTGACTGTATATATATATATATATATATATATATATATATATATATATATATTTTAAAATACTCGTATATAAATTCACAAGTGATCTCATTGCCAATCGAGCATGAGAACTAAAGCTGTATCATTTCATAATTTGCTCTCAAGAAGTCTCGTGACGTAAATCTCTTGAAGTATTGTATTACTCGTTCACTTCACATTTGCAGACGGAGCGCTGCGATCTGTTTACATGAGGTCACCGCCGACTGAATGAGAAACGCGCGTCTGCAGTAGGTACTGACCGTTTAATATGATATAGATGGCGGTGAGCAGCACACAGAACCCCGGCGGGGCAAGAACATAATCACTAAGCAGTAGATAAGTGCAAAGAAGAAATAAAAATATTGCACGTGATTGTTGTGAATAGGGTGTAGTGTGATCTATTTTATTGTATATTACCTTAATTATTTAAGGGCGCAACTCCAGCTTACTGTCAGAAAGGCATAATTCGTCAGCTGCGTCCGTAGCGTTGTTCTGCCTTCGGAGACAGCTGATTCGTCAGATGCTGATTGACATCGGAACCATTCGTGTATTCTCGGTTGTGTGTTCAGGCCTTCACTTTCAAAACAACATTAGTTGTTTCTGCCGTCTGCAAATGTAAAGTGAACAAGTAATAACACTTCTTTCAATAACATAGATGCTAGAGAACATTAAAAATCATGATGTCTTCAGTTCGCGTAATTGTTGAGCATCCCCAAACGCACGAGCCACGCTACGCCACTGCCAATTTGGTCCTTTTGCAGAAAGTGATTTGTGATGCCATGTCAAGAGGACCGCAACTAGATGTAATTTATATAGATTTTTCAAAGGCCTTTGATCGCATTAACCATGTTATCTTGCGAAATTAAGAGAGCTTAGAATATGAGGAGCTTTGCTAAATTTGATTGGTCAGAACAGAAACGGACAGAAAGCAATTTTTTTTGTATTAAAGGCTATTCATCGGGTATATTTAATGTAAATATACTTCGGTTTTTTTTCTTGGCGCACGGCAGTGTGTCAATAAAATGGAATATGTCACGGTATTTCGCGTCGTTCTCCGTTGTGCCGCCAAGAGTCGCATGGTCGCCAGCACTGCTCGATACAGTCGCGATCATGCGACTCCTAGCGGCACAAGAGCTAGCACTCTCCGAGAACGACGCGAAATACCGTGAGATATTCCATTTTATTGACACCCCCCCGTGCGCCAAGAAAGAAAAACTGAAGTATAGTGGAGTTCCGCAAGGTTCGCATCTTGGGGCCTTACTATTCAATCTTTTTATAAATACCAGGGAAAGTTGTAGAGGATTGTCAACAATGATGATGATGCTGTTTTGCTCCAACAAGATCTTTGCAATTTGCTGGCAACATGATATTAGTATAAATGTGGGAAAAGGCTTTGTTATGTCATTTACTAGAAAAAGGAATAAAATAACAGATCATAAAATTGAAGATGAAACTTTTACGCTTATATCTATACTACTTTGTGCCTATGAGATCTTTTTGATATTTTATATGTATCTACACATCATTTAGTCTGTTTATTCTTAATGAATTTGTATTTTTGCTATGTAAAGAGTATCACCCGTAAATTTGATTAAATGAAATTAAATTAATTCAAAATTGGTGCTAATTGCGTAGTGCATTGGTAATAGATAGTAATGGTAAAAGGGAAGTAATGTTTTCTTCAGTACAAATACAATGCACTAATTTAAGAATTATCTTTGTAGAAAGAGTGAAAGGAATTTTGATTATAAAATATAATCTTAACCACTATTTGTGTTGCGATTTCCACACCTGTTTGCTCAGGAAAATAAATAAGTGGTGCTACTGATTGGTACAGAGTCTAGGCTGGCTTCTCGGAATCGCCCCACCTCTTCCTTATCTGCGCCCAAAAGACATTTTTGTACATTTTCTCGATTTATCGGCCCCTAAAAGAAGAATTCAGAATGAGCATAAGAATGTTACAGAATAGTAAAAAACTGGTCTTTTATGCGAATTCTCTCTGCGAAAATATGATGACTTTTTGAGAAAATATTTTTCTAAAACATTGACCATGTTTCACTGAAAATTGGGTGCCATCCACTAATATTTTCACAGCAATGTACATGACATTAATAAAGAACAAATTGTGGAGGATAAATTTCATTTGAAGAAACAATCTCCATCTTCAATATGATTATTGTAAGAAAATGCCGTAAAAAATGAACTTTTGCTATTTTTCGAAAATTCAAAGAAACTGGACTTGCTCCATTTTATCCGATAAAAAAGATTAATCCATACATTTGGAGCCATTTTTGAGAAAAAAAATTGAAAATTTCCTTGAGGCTTCATGTAAAATAGGGATTACCTCCCAAAATAAAAATAAACCTTTTCAAATTCAAGGGTCCGTGACACTAATCAGATCGAACAAGGAATATAAGTTTTGGTGAAAATCCCGCTTACAGTTTAGCGTCTATATTAGGCTATAGCGTTGTTCATAAACGGACGGACAGACGTTTTCCATAAACCAATGTTTTGGAATCAAGGACACACAAAACGTGAATTCTGACAGCGTAACGTTTTAGAGGGAGTAATTTACTACATGTAGGGACTAATGTAGCTTAACAGCACACACTTTCTCGCATTTCTTACAACGGTTATACTACTACTTGAACCTACAAAGGTGTTTCCAAGCAGCAATTTTTTTTCCTCTGCTTCGAGATTCGAATACGACTCTATGGAGCTAAATCGCCATGCACATTATTGCTACCCCATGCACCCACTTGTCCGTACGTACTTTGGCCGACGCTTAAAAATGAATGGTCTCTCACAATATTTTTAACTTTTGTAATTTTCGAAAATTCAATGTTCAACGAAAATTAATTTTTTTAGCATTCTTTGTTCTATCCTAGAAAAAAAATTGGAGCCAATTTCGAGATTAGAAATCAAAATTGCAAACAGAAATTATATCAAAAAACTAATTTTTTCAAAATTTTGTACGTGACCTTTTTTGATGATGTGATTTTTAGAACGGATTATATTGAAGAAAAATCTATTTTCAAATTGTTTTTTGGCTGTTCTTTACACGTCGTGGGGATAGCGAATTTCGTACTTCAGAGGTCACTACAGGTTTGCTATCACATCAAATGTACGTATTCACGGTTCGTTCTGTCAACATTCGCAATCTACGTAGATTTTAGTAATATTCAATGTTGTTTGTCGATCCAATATGAACCGGATGAATTTGTCAAATATTGTGGGAAATGAAGCAGTCAGTGGTGCGAGCCGCTGCTTAGGTTGGTGTTGAAAACAGCTACGTAAGATTGCAATATTGCACTTTCTGCGCTAATAACATCTTAGCTATTATTTGAAAACCTCCAACTCAACCAAGAAACGAACAACTCACTATTTCCATTGCAGTGTTGTCAAAACTACGTGAATTGTACAACTGCATAAAAATATAATATAAACGTTTTGTAAACTTGTAATGGAAAAAGAAGCCTGATACCATACAGCTATATCAAGTCACAACAATGACTCGTAATTCACAGAAATTCGCGACAGCGGAACGGAATTCAATTGTTGCATTACCTGCATTGTCGATACTCCCTTAATGAGTTAGCTACTTTTATTTCAAATATTTGAAAATAAATAATTTCTTTAAAGATTAATGTGTAAATGTATAACAAAAGGTCGAATGTAAAAACAAACATTCGAATGAACAAAGAAATATGCAAAATTGCAAATTCTAATTTACGACGCATCCGGCTGTCTGAAGCGCAGTGAATTAGCGGCGGGCAGGAAATTATAGAAAAGCTACTCGTATTTTCAAAAAATTAAGAATGTCCTTATTTAAAGATGTAGTTTTAATAAATATATTTTATTGAGAAAACCAGCTACCATCTATCGCTATCCAAAGTATTTTTTTCTTTTTTTACATTTTCTCAATTTTTCGGTTTCGAAATGGTAGAACGGAAATATTAATTTCAGAATATTAAAGAACACAAAAATCTCGTCCTGTACTTCGGTTTTTCTTTCTTGGCGCATGGGGGGGTTATCATCAAAATGGATTATCTCACGGTATTTCGCGTCGTACTCCGTTGTGCCGCCAAGAATCGCATGATCGCCAGTACTGCTGGATACAGTAGCGATCATGCGACTCCTATCGGCATAACTGAGAACGACGCGAAAAACCGTGAGATATTCCATTTTATTGACACCCCCGTACGCCAAGAAAGAAAAAACGAAGTATAAATGCCAATTTTCTTTAAAAAAATGTTTAGCCATTTTTGAGAAAATGGCGTTTAAGCGCTACTAAAAATGCAAAATTTGATATTCTTTTTCACAGAACATTTTTGAGCTTTCAAAAAACTTCATTTGAAGTCATTTGAAGCACTTACACTCACATATATAGTAATGTTTACAAATTGCTGGTAATGTGCATATTAAGGATTTGAGAGACCTTTCAAAAAATTACATGTAATTTTTGAAAAAAGAAAAAATACCCCAAAATGAACTTTACTTCATATTATATAGTACAATTAGCACTATCCGCTCCAAAAGTGAAGAAAAAATTTGGAGCTATTTATGAGAAAACGGCGATTGAGCGTTTCTGAAAATGCGAAATTTTGAGCTAGTTTTCACAGAAAACGGTTGAGTTTTCAAAAAAAGTTTACTTGACATTATTTAAAGCACATGTACGTATTAATATAATAATGTCAACAAATCGCCACAAATGTAAATATTAACCACGTGAGAGGCAATTCAAAAAAAATATTTTTGCTATTTTTGAAAAAAAAAAAAAGAATAGAGCAATGTGGCGTTTACTTCATCTAATAAAGTACCAAAAGTTAGAAGAAAAAATTTGAAGCCGTTTTTGAGAAAATCTTGTAATTGTATTTTTTTAATTGCACATATTGCGCGAAAACTACCAAAATTTTGAAAAAATGTACATGACCTGAAAGAAATAACTCTCTTTGAAGAATACATTTTATTTGAAGGAAAAATCTCTATCTGCAATTTTGTGGTTGGAAGATGACGCCGAAAAAAATTCAAACTTCCGCAATTTTCGAATATTCAGAGTTATCCATGAAAATCGGACCTATGCCACCTTAATAAGTGTATTTTACTCTGTTCTTACAAGAAGTTTAAAGACAAAATTTGGAGCCGTTTTTGAGAAAATGTGCGGGAGCTTCATGTAAAGTACCCCCCAAAATTCAAATATCGATTTCGAATTTATTATTTTGAATTTTGGAAATTACATTTCCGTCATGGATGGAGGTGCAACCTCCAGCCTGTTGAGGCACCAGCCGCCACTCTAGACACGCGCCAAGAAAAAAAAAACATGTATAGTACATACATATTTTGTGTGCATTGTTTCATACTATTCATATTTTGCATTAATTTTATACTATTTCCCTATTTTTCCATCATATTACTATCGCAAACGAAAATTATGCATGCCAATTGTTTAAATATAGGTCATAGTTGTCCGAAACGTTGCGCGAAAGTGGTGTTTCAAAAGTCAACAAAATAATTAATTAATAAGCAATGTTTCAATCCCCAATAAATATGTGTACGAAGTTAAAAGAATATCGCCTTAGTACGTTAATAATATTTGAGGTCATTTATTTTATGCTTCTTATTATTATTATAGTTTCACAGCGTTTTTCTTTTACACGTCATATTTTTAGAAAGCATGTTTTTTGACTTACATCACTTTTGCTCTCAACAGGTCATACATGTAAGTTTCTTCATGTTGGTAGTAGCATGGTGGCATTACGTGTTCGCATGTTGTATGAAGATAAAAGACGGACAGACTGCGCTGCATCCCCTACAAAGACATTGGAAATAAATCCCCTAGATGTAAAGAATAGCCTTTACTTTTGCAAAGTTAAGTTTTTTGCAGTTTTCGAAAAGAGTGTTTGCCGAGAATGAGACTAGCACTATTTTTACTGCCCTTTGGTACGAATGGAAAAAAAGTAAAGAATGGGGCCGTTTTTTAAACAATTATTATTTAAAAATTGCCTACAATTATCGAAAAATGACGTGAAAACTATTTTCGAAAAAAATATACTTAATGCATTTCAAGGCTTAGAACAGATTACATTATGGACAAATTCTTTGTGTGCAATATTGATGTAAACGGAAGAAGCCGAAAACATTTTGAACTTTTGGAATTTTCGAAAAATCATTTTTCAACGAAAACGAGAGCTGCATCGTTTATTAAACAGTTGTCTACGCTATTCGAGGACAAAGTTTAATCAATTTGTAGTTAATTTGTAGACAAAATTTTGAAAATATAGCCGAAGCTTCGTGTTACGTAACCCCCCCCCCCCCAACAATCAAAATATCCGTTTCAAACCCAGGGCCTTAACATCGTTCAGATTGATGAGGGGATATCAATTTTGGAGAAAATTGTCTGAACGGTTTAGGGACTAGGGTTGACAAACGGGCAGACAGACAGAGGTTTTGCGGTCAATCGATTTTCCACTTTTTCGTTGCCAGGGACCGACAGTAAGTTTTTCGTCCGAAAAATCGCCGATTTCTGCCACATCACTATAATACTTTCTTTTTACCACGTACATAGTAAAGTGAGAAAGTAAAAAGAATTATCCAGATTTTCGGTATCTGGAACCTACAGTAGGAATATTTCCTCTTAAAAATCGCTGTTTTTCTCAGCAACATTACATAACTTCTCTGATGGTACATGTTTGTAGAACGCGAAAAAGTAAAATCTATAAAAGGATATCTACTACATATCAATTTGAATTCAGAAGACTAACACTTTCTTCTGGTTTATAACTTTTAATATCTATTAATATTTACAAACAAATTAACCACATACAAAAATTATGGAACTGATTAATACTTAGTGTTATTAATTAATTAGTTTTCTGTTGTGATGGCAAAGTAATTCTATCTGCCAAAATAGTCTGTGATACTGGTATCTGAAACAAAAAGAGATAATTCAATATGAATATTTCAATTAAATAATTTTGTGAAACCTCGAAAAAATAAGTCACAAGGAATTTTCTAGACAAGAGTGCCTTGTGCATACATGTCCTGGGTTACAGAATAATAAAATGATTCAAGACACCTTGTTAATAAGTTAGTTATTGTTACTCTGCTTGTTAGTTTTCAAGATTACAAGGTGGCAAGACTGAATAGCAGAGGCGGGATTTCGGATCTTTCTTTGGGGGGGCAAATTTGGGCGCTATTGTGAACACGAAAATATTCGTTTATATGAATGGTTTTAATTAATTGTGCAGTAACTACATACACTGTTTTCAATTTTGTTAATTATTTAACTGATTAATATTGAATGTTATCAATTAGATTAGTTGAAGACAGAGGTGACTATCCTCATTGTAATTTGAACGGTCCGAACTGTAAATTCAACAATGCATTTTTCTCAGTGAATCATATATCGAAAAACTGAAAATGTTTATTATTTATTTTAATAAAAAATGTTTGTACATAACTGTAGGATACATATTTTGAAATCTACATTAATAAATTATTTTAATTAAAATGCAATCCCCTGAGCAAGGTGATAATATGAGCCTCCACTTTTATTTCGACTTGTGTGCACATGCACATTGTAAAATGTGCACGTGTACATTAAATTATGTCTTATAAAGTTTATTGAAAACTCAATAGTTTTCTGTAAAAATGAGCTCAAATTTCCGCATTTTCAGAAACACTCAAACACCGTTTTCTCAAAAACGGCTCCAATTTTTTTCTTCAAACTTTTTGTACCGATAATGCTAATTGCAGTGTTTAAGATGACAAAATTAATTTTGCTGTATTATTTTGTTTCTTCAAAAATTACACAAATGTAATTTTGTTGAAATTTCTCTCATATCTTTAATATGCACATTATCGGCGATTTGTATAATTGCATTTGTGAGTGACAGTGATTCAAACGACTTCCAATAAAGCATTTCGAAATCGAAATAGTTTTCTGTAAAAAAGAGCTTCAAATTTCTCAATAACACTTTTCGTAACGCTTAAACGCCATTTTCGTAAAAATGGCACCAAATTTTTCAACGAAAATTTCCATTTAGGACGAAGTTTTACTTTTCAATAATATTCTTAAAGTAGTTTTTCGGTTCTGCCATTAGGAAACCGAAAAATTGAGCAAATGTGAAAAAAAATGTTCGGGCGGCGATAGATTGTTACTGGCATAAGGATGGGGCACGACCGAAAAGTCAGTCCCGACCAAAGAAATTAGGAAACTAACTACAACGAGAAAATCTGTGCCATTCTGCAGCTCCACTAATTTCTTTTTGTTTTGGCGCATCTTTGGTGGCATCTAAAACAAAAATAGTGCAAACACAAGTTGTAGTGTACGTAATACAAAACAGTTAAAGTTTGGGGCTCATACGTATATATACGCTCGTATACTCACCATAGTTTGCGGCTCTTTTTACAATCATCGCCATATTAAAATTCTGCAAACTAAAACCGGTCTATGATAGTTCGAAATTACAGATTGAATGCATGAAAACAACGTTTAAAACGTATTGTATTTCATTCGTTAAAAATCAGAATCGGTCTAAACGAACTCAACTCTAATTAAAAGCCAAAGACATACCTTCCAAAGCTTTTAGAACCGAGAAAACACGAACACGTCTGTTTCACATCATCTCGCATATACAGCTGAATTACAAAGCTATATTGGCAACAGGAGTTATTAGACTAGTTAAAATTGTTCCTGCTAGAATGTTTACGATATACGAGTATAAAAAGATACCAAGGAGGCTCATATTATATAAACGGTTCATATCACCACCTTTAATTCTATCTACATCTAATAAACGGGAAATACTATTTCTTTTTGAGAGTAAAAATTTGAGTGTTATGATTAGACCTTGGAATTTTACTCACAAAAAAGGTTTGATTTCGGCACCTAAAACAGGCAACGCAATTAAGAAAATTAGGCACTAATAGGTATTAAAATCGACGTTTGAGGCATAGGTTACAGAATGACTAAGCTAGGCAAAAATAGACAAGAAAAAGTTATATTTCTGGCATGTAGAACGTATCTCAAAAGATTAAATTAGACAATTAAAGCATGGTGCAAAAAGTATTTTTACATTTATGAGAGAGACTACAAGCATATTTTATTCACTTTCGTAATTACCAGTATAGTATATAATCAATATTATCTCTAACTTTTCTATACAATAAGGCTGTCTTGTCTATTAAAATCATTTTTATGGCTGAAAATAAACGTTTTACTGACATAGATTTATAGGAGCAAACAAATTTAGTTACATTCCTCATGCTCACGTCTCCTGGAACTTTTTCACTCCCCACCCCCCAAAAAACTTGTACCACAAGACCCATTTAGACACTAAACAGTATTTTGTAATATACGCCTGTCCGAGAATAGGCTTTTGCCTGGTCTGTCTGTCGCTTTCCTAGCCTGAACTTCGCAGAGGACACGCTGCGGCGATAAGCCTCAACCTTCCAGCAGCGAAGCTGCATCAGGAATGGGTGCAATTGCCCAAGAAGTGCGTGCTGATCGGAGACGAGCGTGAAACATCCTTATTATGTTGACTTGCAGGGCTCCTTTTGTTCGGTATTTTGAGTGAAAGATTTAGGTGCTTTGTTCGATCACACAATATTTGCATTTCCGTACAACGAATTTCAAAATTTAGCATTTAAAATACGATCGTTCTTGAAAATCATTTGTTTTAGGCAAAAACATATTAATATAGACATCAATCGCCCTTTTTAGGACATTTTAGGCATATTAGATGCTTTCAGTACATCTATTTTCTCATGATTCGTAAACATTTGCAATTACTTTTCACAACATCCTAAATAGGCATTTGTGTTAAAATCAGAGGTCTAGTTATGACTCATGATTTTTTATTTTATTTATTTGTCAAAAAACAGTAAAAACTGTATATGACGTGTGGGGAAAGAAATTTATCTGCGCACATTTTCTTGAGGGCCAGAATTAAAAAACAACCGAAAAAAATAATTTAGAAAAATAAAAATATTTGAAAAATGTTTTTTTCCCGAGTTATAGAAAATCAATTTCAACGGTAAATGAACTACAAGCAAAAGGAGTGCTCAACAAAACGTGCGCACAGTGAAGCTACATTTACGTCCAGAAGCAAAACAAGGGGCCATCTCAGCATTTGCTCAATGGATCAGGGAAACTGGACAAAAACCTGATCGAGATGGGGGTCATTGACCCGGAAGCTGAAGTACATTACTTGTTACAGGCGTATTAAATATTTTTTTAAATGTATACAATGCAAACGTAAACTAATTCATTATATATCTTTGTTTTGTTACATTAAACATTATTTTTCTTTTTCACGATCAGTATAGTCTCTAATTGTATAGAAACAGTTTTGCAGCAGAAAAGATTTTACTTTTAACTTAAATTTTTGTACCGACTTTGTTTTATGTCATCTGGCAATGCGTTGTAAAGTAACGTACATGTATTGTATGTTTATTTTTTGTACTGAGCTGTTGATACTGACACTTGATGCACGTGATTTCTACGGCGTGTGTTGTAATTATAAATATCAATATTGCATGAAAATATGTTCCCTCCGTTAAGTAGGTCATTTTTGACAAATATTACAGATTCATAAATAAATAGACAAGGCAATGGTAAGATTCCCAGCTCAATGAAAAGAGGCTTGCAGGAATCACGTGGAAGGCATTTTTTCATTATTCTAATAATTTTCTTTTGCAGTCTGAAGGTCTGTATCCTACAGGATGAGCTTCCCCAGAATATTATGACATATCTCAGGCGGGAATGTACATTTGCAAAATAAACGCAACGAGCTGCATGAAGGCTGACAGAATTTGAAAGAATTCTGAATGCGTAGCATAATGAACTTAATTTAGTGTTTAATTCTGTTATATGTACATTCCATTTGAGGTTTGATTGAATTGAAACACCTAAAAATTTTGTTGCCTCAACATCAGCTAATTGCATATTGTTCATTTTCAATGGAACATGCGATTTCCGATTTGAGATGCAAAAATGCATTGAAACAGTTTTTCTTTCGTTAACAATTAATTTGTTATTATTAAACCAATTTGAAACTTCTGAAATTGTACTATTTACTGCTTCTTTTTTGCAAAGAACATTCGTGTCATCAGCAAACAACCGTTCTTCCATTTTTAATAGACGAGGGCACATCGTTTACATATAACAGAAAGAGAATAGGACCTAAGATCGAACCTTGCGGGACCCCATGCACAATTGGCAAAGAATTGGAAATATAAGTATGTATACTGCGATTTTTGTAGGAAGAGCTCTGAAGATAAGTCAAATCCCATCTTCGCGATGGAATATGTCACGGCATTTCGCGTCTTTTCTCGATCTTGCCGGTAGAAGTCGCATGATCGCAAGCACTGCTTCATACGGTCGCGATCGTGCGAAGTCTAGCGGAACGACTGTGAATGATACGAAACGCCGTGACATATTCCATCGCGAAGATGGGATTTGAGTTATCTTGAGAGCTCTTCCTACAAAAATCGCAGTATAATGTCCTTTCCTGCCAGTATGGTATTTCTACTCTTTGAGTCCGATGTTTAAGGTAAGAAGTTATCCAATCTAGGGCAATACCACGAATTCCATACGAAGGTAATTTTGAGAGCAAGATCTTATGGTCAATAACGTCAAAAGCTTTCGAGAGATCTAAGAATATTCCAATGGTACTTCACTGTGGTCTATTGATGAAGCAACATCTTTGAGAAAAGAAAAAATGGCAGTTTCCGTAGATTTTGATTTTCTAAAACCGTGTTGTGAGTCTGAAAACGCTTTGTTTTTCCTGAGAAAAGTTTCCATTCGTAAGTAGAAAAGCCTTTCTAATATTTTTGAGAAAACTGACAAAAGAGAAATTGGCCGGTAATTTTGAATATCATTTTTGTTCCCTTTTTTAAAAAGTGGCTTAATTTTTTCTGTTTTGAAAATATCTGGAAATATTCCTGTACATAAAGAAGCATTGAAAATGTGAGTTAACGGATGTATAAAGGCAGGTGCACACGTTTTTAATAAACAATCCGGAAATTCATCTAAACCAGATGAATATTTAGTTTTTAGTTTACTGACTATTCTGAGGATTTCGTTGGGAGAAGTTTCGGAAATAAACATCGTATCTGAAATTTTTTGGGAAGTGTAAGATGCTGAATTTTGTGTTTTTAGTCCCTTCGTGAGATCAGACGCAATTATAGAAAAGTGTTTGTTGAAGAGATTGGCAACTTTTTCCGGATTACTCTTTTCTCTTACATTATTCATTAAAATAACATTCTCTACAAGGTATCGAGATGATGTGGTTGTATTTTTTACGATATCCCGCATTGCTTTAGTTTTGTTACTAGCGCTCAAAATGTCCTGACTATTTTTCATTATTTATTTATTATTATTTATTTCATTTCATTATTTATTATATTATTTTAAGCATTAAACTGTTTAATTTCCAAATAAATAACATTTAAAAGCAATATATAATTGAAAGAGGATTTATTAATAAGGGATATTCAAAATATCGCTGAACACTATCTCGCACGTTTTATAATACTGAACTAAAGTTCACCAATTTATTAATGTACATTATTCGCTCAGCTTAATAAAATTATTGTTTGCTTAATTATTATTACATTTCTTCTCAAAATACAGAAACAAATAAATATTGTATATATAAATTTGAAGATCAGCGAAATGAAATGAATTTTTTTTTTTGTCCCAAGATTGGGGGGGCAGTTGCCCCTCCCTTGCCCCCCCTGAATCCTGCCTCTGCTGAATAGCAATCTATGATCTGAAACATGATGCACATGCTTCTTGAAAAAACAATGCACTGTGAATCTTAATATTAATTTTAAGAATTACTCTGTAGGAGTACCTGTGAAAATTGCAGTGAAGTCGAAAGGGGAAGGCATCATCTGGTGAAGTGACTCAGATGATACTGGAGAAAAATTGAAAGGTGATTTCCTTTTTAATGGAGTCTGATTGCTTTTATCACGGAGCTTGTAATACAATTGTTTTAAGTACCTATTTTCTTCTTACCTGAAAAATATGTACCTCCATTAATAAAATAGTAATTGTCATCTTAATAAAGATTATTTTATAAATGACTATTTTTCTGATGCCCTCATAAAAAGTGTAAGTAAACAAGGGTAATTACTTAATGTAAAAATCACTTTAGTCATCAATTCTTCTTTTTCTCTTTTTCTTTTCCTGTGCATCTGTAAGTATGTAACATTTTTGGAAATCTTCTTTCTTTCCATTCGGAATGGTCATATTTTTTTCTGGTAATCCTCGGTATCTTCCAATATGCTTTCAATGCTCAGTTTTATCTCACTAAATCATTCATGATTTGGTCAATCCTTGTATATGAAAGATTTATAGCAAGACCTTATTACAGCCATTAGTATTCTTAGTATTTGTCTGACATGAGATCTGCTCAGTACAGGAATGTAGAGACAGACATAATTTTGTAAAATTGATTGAACTCTGGAATTGCCTTTTAAAATTTGCATCTTCCAAATTGAAAAAAAATTAAATCATAACTAAGGCATTTAAAATTATATATTTGTTCAAGTAATTGGTCATTTATTGACCCTTTGCTCTTACTAGATGTTTTCCGACAAAATGTTTTAGTTTGGTTTATCCATAAAGATTTGAAGATTATATGTTTTGGAAGTTATGTATGGTTATTATTAGGGAATGAATTTTTAAGTAAATACATATTTTTTCAGGAATGATGCATTCAATATTTTTGTAACTTTTCAAGACATTCATCTTTCCTTCCCCCAGATCTAGGAAATAGCTTCTCAGTATTGGCTGGATATTTTTGATGCAAAAGTAATCTTAACCATGTGCTTACTTGTGCCTCTTTGAGCCCATGTGCAACTCGATTGCAATCTGGCAAATATTTGTTACAGATCATTTTCATACAGAATTGTATTGGAGGGGAGGGTATGTTCCCTTACTTCCCCCCTCTGCCTCTCTTTCCAGGATGTATCATTGGGCTTCAAAGGTACGACTACACTTGTGAGAGAGCTCCTCATAAACAACACTGTACATACTAAATACATATTTTATATCTCAAATAAAACTCATATTCTGAGATGAAGGCTAGTATTCAAATATTCTCTAGAGGCAGAACTTCTTTTCAAACACTTTGAACCCATTTTAAGACCTATCAAACACATTTTCTGTTCAGAAATTTTAAAGCGCTTGTAGGGAGTTATTTTAAATATAATAACGAATTTTTATTTTTTTCTATTTGTGCTTACATATTTTGGAAAAAATAAAAACATATATTTGCTTTTTTATTACAATAAATCGTAATACCTAGTTCTTAAGTGTTACTATATATATCTATATCTATATATCTATCTATCTCTATATATCTATATCTATATCTATCTATCTATCTATAAATCTATATATATATATATATATATATATATATATATATATATATATATATATATATATAAAATTGTGTATATATACATATGAATATGTATATATACACACACACAGTCATCGAAGAATGGCAAAGTCAAATAATTGTATATTAAATCACATCGTTTTGAACACTATATTCTTGGCTGATAACTAGGTCATTATCTCTTCTTCTGAATATGATTTACAACTTGCTCTGTTCAAATTGCAAAACATAACAAAGAATTACAATTTAAAAATATCCGTCTCGAAATTGAAAGCGATGGCTTTCCAGGGAGAGCATCCTCTTTGCTCAAAAATTCTAGATGGCAAAACTATTGAACAAGTCCACACATTCAATCATCTGGGCTGTTATTTTTCCTTCTTAAATGACATTGATTAAGAACAAAAGTTATACAAATTTCAACATATTTGTGGAAACATTAAAAGGACTTTAAAAAACAAAGTTAGAAAAGACACTTTGTTAAGACTTTATAAATCCATGGCAGTTCCAGTCTTGATGTATGGTAGTGAGAATTGCACATTGAACAGAGCAGAGAAACAGAGAATTGAATCCTCAGAAATGTGCTTCCTGAGAAGTGTAGCAGGATACTCTGGCAGACCACGTTCCAAGTGTGGAGATAAGGTCCACCCTAAAAGTGTTCAATATAAATGAACAAAATTAAAGAATACAAATGCCAATGGGTGTATCATATAAATAGAATGGAAACATCGAGATTAACACAAATAGTATGTAACTACAAACCCTTTGGATATCGGGATGTAGGACGCCCAAGATAGATGACCTCTGAATTGGAACAGGCCTGGCTTACCATGAAGAAGAATAAGAAGAAGGAAAATATGAGGAGGAATTGAATAATAGAGTGAAAAAGCAAACTCGGTGTATTATCAATTATCAAGAATGAATGAAGGCAATAAAACAAAACTCCAAATTTATAAGTCTATATGTATACCAATATTTATATATGGAACTGAAAGTTTGACACATAATATGAAAAGAAAAAGTAATATCACAGCAATGGAAATTAAATTCCTACACAGGATAGTAGGGAAAACAAGAAGAGATCGGATAAGAAATAAAACAATTAGAGAGGAACTAAAAGTTGCTGCTACTCAAAGAAATGGAAAACAAGGCTCTAAAGTGATATGGACATGTGGCAAAGGATAGAAAGCCAAAACAAATGTCTGAAACCAGGCCAGAGGGAAAGAGACCACGAGGAATATAGGATGCATATATACAGGAGCAGAGCTACACTAAAAGAGGTGAAGCACAAGGTACAAGACAACAAGGAGTATGCCAAATGGCTAATCCGACGCTGAGAGGCAACAGGGGAAGAAGAAGAAGTAAAATAATAGAAAAGATACTGTCATCTTCAAAAAATAAACAGAAAACAAAACAGTAATTGATAAGCATACATTGTAATGACATTGTAATTCATTCTTAAAAAAGTTTTGTTTACTTACAATCTCTGTAGCTTTGCTGTAACAATGTAATTCATTCTGAGCCTTATCACGAAATTCTTTGTAAGTTTGATAACTTAAATTCTGAAATAAATAAAAATAACTATCTTATATGTGAAGGGTAATTTATATTAACAAATGAGTTGCCAAACAACAAACCATCTGCTTATTGTGTGTAAAGAACTGCAACCGATGCTCTTTTTGAAACTTGTGCACTTTGAGAATCTTATTCAAACAATTGAAAGGATCATTAAAATTTTATTTTAAATCTTCTGACATATTCAATAAATAATATAACACTGAGTATCATATGAAGACCATAATTTAATATGGAAGTATTATTCATTTATACTATAAGGTAATGACAGGTAACATTGCCATGGGTGAAACATTGCCACAACTTCAAAAAATGTAAGTAGCACAGTCTGTATTGAAAATTTATTTGCTTGCTAATTTCCCATAGTTAGCTACCTCTCCTACGCTAGAAACGTTATGTACAATCATTTGTTGCATTGGGTTACAGTTGTAACCTAAAATATTGTGATGCAGCCCAATCTCGCAATCGAAACTTTGTTAATTTTGGATTAATTGAGTAAGGGCATAGGTAGGTAAATATGTCATGTCCTACGCATGCTATGTCTGACTCAATAATTATTCATTACAAACAAGATAAAATGTATTCATATCATATACTACTTTCAGGCTAACATTGCCACACTAACCATCTTGCCCCTACATGTATATCATTTGAGAAGAAATTCTTACATTGAAACAATGGACATTTGTGAGTTTATGTATATAATTTCTAAAGCATATGACTTGTAAATTGTGAACACATTTCACACAAAATTAGTTTTTTGTTGTCGCAATACTTGCACTGTAACTTTCCCATGTAGACAAATAAAAAATTCAATATCTAAGATTTACAAATCTATGATGAAGTTAAAATGCACTAAGCAATGGAAAAAGTAAATAGTAGAAAATTTAGTCGGAAAAGGCTACTGAACTGTATGGAATTACCAAGTCTACTTTAAATGACGACTATTAAGCCAAAATACGATATTGTTGCTGAGCTTCCCAGACTAAATATGAAAAGGAGAAAGCAATTTTCCCCTATTGCATTATATCACAATGTACAACAGTTAATAAAACTTATTTTAGACTAAGTTCTAAAGCAGTATTTATCCCAGTTTAGAGTATTTAAATGATCAAAAACCAAAGACTAATAATTGTCTGATGCGTATTTATGTGTTTTTGTTTCCTATCCAACTATCACACATTTAAACTTTCCCGGAGACTTGGGAATAAATAGAGGTGGCAATATTATACCCCTGTGGGGTAACATCGCCACTTTGTTTCCTTTTAAAAAAGTAATAAAATCTTTCAAATTATGGAAGCTGTGACTTCAATACTTTGAAGAAACGTACTTCTGTGAAGGATTGAAGGGTCAAAATAAACAAAGTAGAACTTTAAAAGAAACAAAGATGTGTCAATGTTACTCTCCACCCGCCTACCTTACCTCAGCAGTTATTTGTTACTAAATATTGTTTTCTACAGACAGAACATGTCCGAGAAAAATCATTATCTGTAACAATTATGTAAACAAAATCATTGATAAGCACAGTAATCCATATTATTGAATTCCATTTCATTTTCCAAATTGTATAAATATTTTTCACATTTACCAAACGTCAAACACGATTTGCAGTATAAACGCCCGCAACTTGTACATATAATTACTTGTACGTAAAATACAAGCCTCGTCTTTCAGTGTCCTCAGGTTGATAAAAACAGGAATTGTAATGCACCCAGTCCATTATGAATTCTGGAGCTACGTAGAGAAAATTGCAATTATTGTCTTTGCCGCCGTTCGAAAGGTACGGTAATTACTAATGTCGCCAACGTTAGAATGTTAAAACACTGAAATATACATGAAAGTACTACAGAATGTCCAAAACACTTAACTTTTTGTAGTTCGGAGAGCAGCATCGTCGCAGCTGGGTGGCAAGCGGCAGGTTTCTACAAGCCGTGAACAACACCACCTACAGTAATCTATACTGCGATTTTTCTAAGAGCGACTCTCAAGGAAACTCAAATCCCATCTTCGCGATGGAATATGTCACGGCATTTCGCGTCTTTCTCAGTCGTTCCGCTAGAATTCGCACGATCGCGACCGTATGAAGCAGTGCTTACGATCATGCGACTTCTACCGGCAAGACCGAGAAAAGACGCGAAATGCCGTGACATATTCCATCGCCAATATGGGATTTGAGTTTCCTTGAGAGTCGCTCTTAGAAAAATCGCAGTATAGGGGGTGTTGCCGTGAGCTTCTGGACAAAACACGACGTATATATTGTAATGATTTCATCTATGGCATAGAAACCCCGAAATTCCTCATAAACAGTTTTGAAGTAAATGTAAACATTTATTAGACTATAGCAGGAAGCGGCCCAACTATACATGAACTATAGCTAAGCGGTCGGCCCACTGATCTGTATATAACAGATCAGTGTTATATACAGATCAGTGGGTCGGCCTGTACGTGAATCGATAGTGGCAAAACAAAAGAATGACGCGCCGCGGAAAGTCATCTATACTATCTATCTATATCTATATCTATACTAATATATAAAGACAGAACTGCACTCACTTACAGCGCGATAATCTCTGAATCTACTGAACCAATACTGATGAAACTTTTGTAGTAGCTTCCTTTAAAGGTCTGGAGTAACATAGGCTATGATACACAATCACAAACCTTACTATATTCACAAAATAAGTACTTTTCCGGACATTTTTCGCTTCGCTTTACATCACAGATTCAATAGTGGATCAATGTCAATAGTTTAGATGCGCGCCACTAGAGGATGAGGTCTGAGATCTTCTACTGTTTTCATCAATGTCTAGAATCAAGGCCGTCTAGAATAGTATATTATCTATTTTAGACGGTCTTGCCAGAATTATTACGAAATTCATTGGGGTTTGAACATGTGCTATGTAAAGTCCGTGAGTGTTCGTTGGTGATTTGTTTGTTTTCAACGTTGGTGGAACATTTGAACGAAATCCTTTAAAGCGAAGAACGTCAATATACAATCATTGTCCTTAGTCCGTTTGGTACACAAATTGTAGCAAGAAAACCTGTGAGTTTTAAAGTATTTAGAGAGTTAAAAGTACAAAAATATACAGTACAAAATATATAGTAATGTACCATGTACAATATGTAGATATCGTTAGTATAACTGTTGATAATGTAGATACCTTTTTCAATAAAGGATGAGACACTGATGTTGACTGGTATCAATGTTTTTATTAGAGCTTAAAGATCTTTTTCGATAGCTTAGCTATCATCATCAGAGCTATCTGAAAAAAATTACAAAATGTTGAAACGAAAGTTGCATTACAAAAGGTTTAACGAAAGAAGTTAAAGTTAAAAGGTTTAACAAAATTAAGTTTTCGAAAACTTTTTTTTTTCAGATAGCTCTAATGATGATAGCTAAGCTATCGAAAAAGATCTTTAAGCTCTAATAAAAACATTGATACCAGACAACATCAGTGTCTCATCCTTTATGTAGATATCGTATATAGGTATCATATATTTTCTAAACAACCTCTTCTTTTACAGAATTTGTGAAAATTGAAATGCCGAAACGAAAGTTACAGTTGTCAAAACAGAATACAAGTGCTAAGAGATGGGCAGCCTATTAAAATTCGGAATGGGCTACTCAGAGGCAAGAACGACTTGCAAAAGAACGCGCACAATTGAAAACAATACAGTAAAGAAGAAAGAAAATGTGAATAATTCTCTAGGAAGCAGGGCAGCTTTTCGTTATGACTCTCGATTTGACTATTTAGACATATCTCATGTTCAAATTGGTAAAATGGAAAATATTTGTATGTTTTGGTCAACTCAGCTGAACATTTTTCTTCAATATGGGCAGTGGTATGTAATTAAGTAATGGTACTTTACATATTAAGACTAATCTTGCTGTTGTTTCTCATGTCAGTTGCTCCCAGTGAATTAATTCATCAATTTTTTCTATAAAGTGGCAAAAATTAATTTATCTAAAATATTTGTCTAATCTAATAACAAAATTCTGAGACTCCTTGGTTTCTATAATTCACATTTCAAAATCCATAGTATTTCGCACTTCAAATCAAATAACGAAGCTAATAGTGTTTTGTTAGGTGGTTCAGTACATTGTCAATTTATTATGTATACATAATGTACAGGTTCGTGGATCAGTATTGCTGTTATGTTGCGATGATATGATGAATTGATTTACCTAAACAAATAAGTGTTATACTACATGTTACTAGCACATAGATCTTTAAACATATATGTTTCTGTCATCTTCAGAATAATTATAGAAACCGGCAATTACCTTTCAGCATAGATATTTTCATTTACTTTTATTATAACGATTCATCAAATACGTTACATCTATATCTATTTGCCCGGATCTGTCTACTATAGTACCCATGTGAGAACTCTCGGATGTTTCGTATACTCTGCTTAAAACTGTAAGTCCCTTCAAGGTCACGAGTTGGCAGCAGATAAATTTTTAATCTTTCTTTATAAATACTATAGAAGCAAAAAATACAAAAATGAGTTAGTTTTACAATTCGGCAATTTATTGAAAGTGTTGGTATTGTGATATACCAGAATATGATAGATTTTATTTAATGATGTTAGCTATAAATGGGTATACAATATGGCGGTATATGCGGCCTTAGCAACGTCAGCGCAGAGGTTGGCAAGGTCAACAAACTATTCACGGGCTTTGATGACGTCAGGACGCCGGCTAGATGGCTGAAGAACCTAAGATGTAATTGGTGCAAAAACGAATGAATGACGGAAGTCGCGGCTACTTGGATTTGTAAGAGACGCACGGGTTGGCTATTAAAGATCAGATAGTCTAATGTTGCCGCCGTGTTTTGAAATAATAGAAGGATGGACGCCTACCGAGCCATAAAGGGTTTAAAAATGCATCAAATAGAACATTCTGACTCGGGGTGTCGTAGAGTGAAGATCGCAGATTCCGTCTCTGGGTGTCGTGGAGTGTAGATCGAACATTCTGACTCTGGGTGCCGTAGCGTAAAGATCGTTGTAGACAATATAGTGGGAAAGTGAGACTTGTATAGTTTTCTTGTGCGAGAAGTGATAGTTTGTTTCCGGACTTTGAAAATAATTTACCAGTAGTGATTTCGCGGCGGACTTGTTCCGATTTTCGGACATTGCAGTTGGACTTCAATAGTTTACATAACCAGTGGGAGAGACTAGGAACCGGGGAGCGTCGGATAAGAACTAACAAATAGTTTAGGCAGTGTGAACTGGACGTGTCAGCAGCGGCGCAAGAACGAAGAAAGAAGCGGAAATTGGAATTAACAACGGCCAAGTGAGAAGCGACCACGGAGCGTTGGCATGCACAAACGGTAAAAAATACTGCAGTATAAAAGAGACAATTTATTCAAAAAAGGGTCATGACCATCAGATTAATTGTTTAATTTAAAGTTAAATAAATTGTTGAATTTTGTTCTTTGGAAAAGAAAAGAGTTTTTCATTTGTCAATCATAATTTTCAATTAGTTGGTAGCATAATTATTACATTTCAGATTCCACGCCATACTGTATAGTTGGCAGATCAGATAATCGGCTATCGAGGCGATAGCGAGTATTTGTATCCGGACCCATCGACCCAAGCTAGCTGGATTTTCATATAATTTTGTTAGAACCAGATAGAAAAACTTTGGTAGTAATTCATGTAACCTGTTTCTGGCGCCCAAATCTCAATAAATTTGGAACAGGACATGATTACAGCCACAATCTTGATGAGACGTGAGAATGGTATATTTCAGTATAATATATAAAACTCCCGTTCTTTGGCTCGACAGCCTGCTACGGGCCATAGATGACCGGCGGTGACACAGCCTCTCGGCCACGGGTGTTCGAGTGGTTAGCACGAGGACATCCCTTTACCGTATACACCGCTCTTCTTAACCTTAGGATGGGCTTTCTTATCGTCACATAGCAATCGATACTGAGGCATTTGTAAGGAAAGCGCACAGTTCTAATTTACCCGGCCGGAAATCGAGCTCGGGTTTGTTTCATGGAAAACGAGCACGCTAACCAATAAGCCACCGAGGGCGGGATATAAAACTCCACAAAAAGAATACATGTGAGTCTACAATTTGTACAAGTATTTTACGAGTGTTTTGTATTAACAGTTTAGATTTGTTTATTATTTTTATTTATAAAGTAAGGAATGCTTGGGAGCTGAAACTCTCAATTAGAAAAATGTAAACTTTCTTTAGTAAGAAAGTGAACGAGGCACACCGGAAATTTCCAAATAAGGGGAAAGACATGACAGGGCTAGCTTGGCGGGACAGATATACAATGAGAGAGAAGTAGGCCCCACTGCACGGAATGAATAAATGGAATACCTCTTCCTGGCTAAAAAATTACTGTAATAAATGCCTGGGCAACGCCGGGCAGTTCAGCTAGTATTTGATAATTTTGAAAACGCGTACAGAAATAAAGTCTGACGAAATAGCGAATTAGAGATGAAATAATTAAACATTTTGGGCTTTGTTTGGACGAGATCGGACGACGGGTTCGCTTAAATTTTGAATGTGTAGATATGGATAAAAATTCACGTGTCACGTCAAAATACAATAACATAATGGCAAGATTTTATGAAGAAACCTTGATGTGGGCGACGAAAGGCGTTGCAAATCATCATAATTTAAAATTAACGAAATTATGGAATACTTAAAAGACTTATAGAACGTCGGAATTATTTATTTTGAAGAAATGTTGTATATTAATAATGTGAAAAACAATTGACGAAGCAGTGCATAATTTCGACATAGAAATTCATTTTCGGCATGTTAAGCGTTAGAAAAGTATGTTTTGGCAATAAAACTCGGACATTGAGCATAAGTAGTAATAAAGAAACGTAGAGTCATGGCAAAATAACTAATATTTTAGATTTTAGAAAAATTCCATGAAGCAACAATAGAGGATGCAAGAATGGAATTCGCCGGCATGTAAAAACACGAAGTTACATGGTGAATCGCCGCTGATTTCGTGCCACTTTTGAGTCAGAGCTCGTGAATGCAACAACGAATTCATGATAGGCTGTTTTGAGATATTTATGCAAATCGAACTTAGAACATTTTATCGAGCAGTGCAGTGCTAATGGACATAGGATTTTATCATAATAATAGATACTGACGCGGCAAACACTTTAAAAAGGAGAAGTTTATTTTGTTTGTGCTTCAAAAAAATCGCAGTCGCGAGTAACTAAAAAATTTCGTGGAGGCTATGGTTTTCTGGTGGAAGTTGGCGGACGCAGTGCTAGTGTGAGCTGATGTTGGCGCGTGCAATTGGGCACGCAAGCTGGTGACCGTGTTTGGGCAACGACGCCGTGCCGGCTGCATTCGACAAAGGGAAGTGTTTTGCTTTGCGTAGTATTCCAAATTTAAAAAACTTCTGTACAAGACCAAGAATGTTTAGATGAATTAATGTAAACTTTTTTGCAAATTGAGAGAGATGCTGAGAAGTATTTTTAAAGCATAATGCATGCGAGTTGTTGCTGGTCAAAGTGATAAAAAAAATTTTTTTTTATTATTAGAATTGGTCAACGTCCGTACGAAAAGAAATTTAGATACATATTTTACAAAAGAAAGGAATTCCTGCATAAGGTAAATAGAAGTCAGTCGGTTTTGTTATTTGGATTTGAAGTGTTATTGTAGCATATGTATTGTTGACGTTACCAAGGGAGTGTGTATGTATGAATCTTTACATTGTTGTATTTTACATGTTGTATAGTGATCGGGTAAGGGATTTACGAAAGCGAAAGAATTCCATGTTTTGAAAAGAAATAAATTAATGAGAACGGAATTTCCAAATTTCTCCCTTTTCTCACAAAAAGATGTGTTATTATTTTAATTAATAGAAGCCTGGGTATGCTGCAGTATTACACGTAGTTTACAGGGAATTCCCGTATGGGGCCAGCCATGACCTGCGACCAACGAAATTTTCTGTAACCACGTGATAAATAAATTATAGTGATTTTGGCTAGAGGGTAAGGAAAAGATTAAATAAATATAGTTGTTACAGTGGCACCATAACGTAGGGCCAGATCGAATGAATTATCGGTTACAGTGGCGCTTATAATGTGCAGCCACGACCAGAATAAGGAGTAGTGTTACATTGGCGCTACAACGTGGGGCCAGTTTAAAGTAAATTTAGTAGAACCGGTTACATTGGCACCATAACGTGGGGCCAGATGATGGTATAGATAAAATAAATATAAAGTGAATTAGTAGTAAACGGTTGCAATATGTGTCGATTTTCTTTCAAAACCTTGCGATCATTCTTCGATGGAGGTTTTCCTCTGGCTTCAAAACGCTTTTGTTTTGTTTAGGCACACTTTCTAGCAGAGAGATGTTCTTTTTTCTCTAAAATAAAGTTATATTTTCACGATAACCAAGTTGCGTGCGATATTGGACAGGGGCAAAAGGGGGTGGAAAAGACAGAATAAGCTGTTTTTAGATTCCCTACCGTTCCTAGAAATCAAGAAAGTCAAACTATAGCATATTTAGGACAAAAGTGGATTTCTCCTCTGAAGCGAGAAAAGTTATACTGCGATTTTTGTAACTTTGCCCCTAATAGGCATTAGTTGTTGCCGGTTTCATCCAATCGGGAGCTTGGACGTTACCATAGTGACGTCTCTTTAGCGAAATATAGGCTCTCGATTGGATGGCAGCGAAACAGCTGATTCCTGTCTGGGGCAAAGTTAAAAAATCGCAGTATAGATGGTTATTTCCAGTTTTAAAAATCAACCATCAAAATTTGATTTCAGCCCTGGAAACTGCAAACATTTTTAAAAAATATGTTAAACTAGTGGTGCTACAGAATCGCTCATATTCCCTGTATTAGTGGCACAATTTCCCGTATTAGTTTTCTATTTCCTTGGGTCTTGGCTAGCTATTCATACTTACCACATACTCTTGCCAGCTGCCATCTATCGCCGCTCACACTACTTTTTTTTACATTTTCTTAATTTTTCGGTTTTCTATTGGTAGAACGAAAATATTAAATTTAGAATATTAAAGAGCAGTAAAACCTCGTCCTTATACACTTGTACTGTGGAACTGTTCACAGGCAAACGGGCGGACTTGAAAATGAGCGCTCCGGAGCCCTCTGCCAATTTCGATTTACTAAACAAGATTCCTATTGGACTCATGAGCATCCAATAAAACGTTCAGTGATACATTTGGCAAACATGTTAATGCAAGCAAACAGTGTGACAAACATTGCACAGTCAGTTGAATACGATTTTTGTGTCTGATGTTATGAAACTCACTTTCTCACACTCTGAAGTATTGTGTAGATAATTGCAGATAAACAAAACTTAATAAACTGAGAAAAGATGAAGCTTGTAAGTTTTATATTTAAATCTATAATTGTTAACTTTGTAAGATGGCATATATTTCCTTGAAAACTATATTTCTTGTTCCATTAATTTTTTCTAGTACTGCTTGAGTTGTGATCCGAATAAACCATGCTATACTTTACGGTTTAAAGAAATAACATTGATGTTAGATCTGCCCATACTTTTCTCAACTTTATACCACTATCTCTAGTTGCTAATGCTCGACTGAACAATTTGCCTGCCTGGTTGGATGCCTCGTGATATTGCTGATGCTGAACTTGAAAGGGTAGGATTTCATGATTTTGTATCAAAAATTATTGTGAATTTAGAATATCAAGAAAGTCACATTTCGGTTTCATTTTGTAGGAATTGAAAGAATGTTGTGGCAGAGTTTTTGTTGATTCAGCCCCAGAATTTTTCCCACCTCAGCCAAAAATACTTGACTTCTCAGAAGTAGATGTAATTTTAATATCAAATTGCTTATGTATGTTGGCTCTTCCGTATATAACAGAAGGAACTGGATTTTTCTTAATTTTCTGAATTTTTCGCTTTCCTATACTTCGGTTTTTCTTTCTTGGCGCACGGGGGTGTGTCAATAAAATGGAATATCTCACGGTATTTCGCGCAGTTTTCGGTTATGCTGCTAGGAGTCGCATGATCGCGACTGAATCAAGCAGTGCTGGCGATCATGCGATTCCTGGCGGCACAACGGAGAACGACGCGAAATACCGTGAGATGTTCCATTTGGATGACCCCCCTTTGTGCGCCAAGAAAGAAAAACTGAAGTACAGTGGTAGAACGAAATATAAATTTTAGAATATTAAAGAACACTAAAACCTTGACCTAAATGGCAATTTTCTGTCAAAAATTTGGAACCGGTTATAAGAAAATGTCGTTTATACTGCGATTTTTTTAACTTTTCCCCTCAAGGTTCGTCTTCACGATGGAATATGTCACGATATTTCGCGACGTTCTCAGTCATGCCGCCAGGTATCGCATGATCGCGATCGTATCAAGCAGTTCTTGCGATCATGCGACTTCAAGCGGTACGACGGAGAAAGAAGCGAAATGTTGTGTGATATTCCCAAGCCCCCACAATGCCATGGACGGACAGTTCAGGACACCGGATAAATCGAAGGGAGCTGTGGCCGCCATTGTAGTGTTGTTTCTTTAATTAATTTAATTTAGTTAATTTGTTTTACTGAAATCCTAAATGTTAAAAAATTGTAATTTAGCTAACAAGAATTTCTTTTTACATAAAATAGACCTGAAGAAGAGGAAAAGGGCGCCTTGAAATGGTAATGTTTCACAAAGTTCCACACCACATTTTAATAAAATTCCAAATATAAATTATTTTTATTAACCTTTTGGCTTTCAATAAGTACCAATATGACTGTCTAGAACACCACTTGACAAAGAAATCTAATTATAACCCAAAGACAAAATATAGTGGAATATGAACATTTTGACATAAAAGGCTTACAACTGTCCAAATTCATTTTTTTCCATTCCAAATTCAACTGAATGAAATCTAGAACAGGCTATGACTTGTTCCTTACCTTCCTGTTAATGGTGGTGACAAAAACAAACATTAAACAGGATTTCATATACATTTTTCTACATAAACATATTTAATATTTCTTTATTCCATTTCACATGAAAAGGTGGAAACCTACCAAATTGTTTTCCTATAATATCTTTTTAAATATTTTCTGTTTTGAAGAAGCTTCACAACTACACAAATAGATTATTAGTTGATTAGATAGCTGTATGATTCCAACCTGTCTAGACCTGTGTGTACCCCTTATAACTTCTCAGAATATACAAGAAAGGTTATTAGTTTTTTCTCAACAAAAAGAAGTCGCAACATGAATAGGGATATTATTATTCCTCTTTTGTTCATCATTATTTAAATTATAACATAGAAATTTTTTTAAAAACTGAAATTTATTTATTACATCTGATTGGTTCAATGCTAAAAATAAATACAACTACACTAACAGGCATGACTGAGCCGAGTTATTGGAGGGAGATGTTGGAGGAGGGGACTCTTACTTTAAATTAATGATAGTTATTATAGAGTAAGTATTAAACAGCAAACACCTGAGCATGAATGCTCATTAACGTTATTCATCTTTAGTAACATCTTTTAAAATTAATTTTAAATATTTCTGAATTTGAGGGTGAAACAAAAACAATTGTACAATACAACTTTATTTGTCATTACTATAGTGAAAGGCCTTTTATCCTTCATAATCAATTATTAATTTAGGAACAATACACTTTTTTTAAGGTGTTGCCTCAACATTTATTTGTGGAGTGTCACACTGTAGTTGCTACATGGTGCAACCTAATTTTCATATAAATGTTCACTATAGCTTTGACTAATAAAATAATATGGCTTTCAGGAAACAAGTTGTCACTGGCATGCATTTCTATTTCCTGAAAGACACAAATGTCCTGCCCTTTTTCCAGTTCTTGCATTTGCACACTTAAACTCACATTGCCTTTGGGTGGCATTCCATTTTTACTTTCCCGTATACGTACGTATACACGGAGTGATATACGTAGTACAGGGAAAGTTATGTAATGCTGCGCGAAAAAATGGCCAATTTTCGGCAGAAAAAAATTAATTGCCGGTCCGTGAAAGCGAATAAGTGGATAAAACCAGTTGCTAAATTAAGAAACAAATTCCCCTAACACGTGGTGTAGCCAGAAACCCTGTTTTCTAGGTCCTTGATACCGAAAACCCAATTGAAAGAGAAACGTCCGTCTGTCCGTCCGTCCGTCTGTGAACACTGCTAGAGCCTAAACCATACGTACGATTTCTTCCAAAATGGATATTGCCCGGTCGATCTGATTCTAGTCGAAGCTTTGAGATTTTGAAAAAGATTCTTCAAAATTTGGGGGTACTTTATAAGAAGCCCCCCGGGGATTTTCAAAATTTTCTCAAAAACGGCTCCAAATTTTTTCTTTCAATTTCTTGTATGAATAGAGTAAAATACACTTTTTAACATGGCATAGGTCCGATTTGTTGAGAAGAGTTGTATCTCTCCTCTATGATGGCACTAGCAGTCCACAGCTGTCTGTCAAAGAGTATGTGTCTCAGAGAGATATGTCTGCTTGCGTTTCGTGCGCCGCCTCACTGTCCAATCAGAAAGCTCTAAAACAAGTCTTATGCAAATGTCTAGTACAAGATCAAAACTTGCAGCCGGAATCCCTGTTTTGTAAGTCCTTGATACCGAACTAGTGGTGCTACAGAATGGAACAGATTTTCCTGTATTAGTTTTCTATTTCCTTGGGTCATGTGCTTTAAGTAATGTCATACAAAGTTTCTCGAGGACCCAACCATTTTCTGTGAAAACTAACTCAAAATTCCTCATTTTCAGAATCGCTCAAACACCATTTTCATAATCACTATTTTTATTTCAAATATATAATCATAAATGGCTCCAAATTTTTTCTTTAAACTTTTCGCACGGATTGTACTAATTGCACTCTTTAATATGACCTAAAGTTCATTTTCAGGTATTTCTTTGTTTTTGCTAAAATTACACAAATGTAACTTTTTTGAGAGGTCTCTTAAATCTTTAATATGCACATTACCAGCAATTTGTGAACAATATTGTGTTTGTAGGTTAAAGTGGACTTCAAATGAACTGTTTCGAAAACTCAAAAATGTTCTCTGAAAAAGAGCTTTAAATTTTGCATTTTCAGTAGCGCCTAAACGCAATTTTCTTAAAAACAACACCAAATTTTTCAAAGAAACTGGCCATTTAGGAAGAGGTTTTGGTGTTCTTTAATATTCTTAAATTAATATTTCTGTTCTACCAATAGGAAATCGAAAAATTAGAAAAATGTAAAAAAAAAAATGTATTTTGGTCGGCGATAGATGGCAGCTGGCAAGAGTGTGTGGCAATTACGAATAGCCAGTCGAGACCTAATGAAATCGAAAACTAATACGGAAAAGTCTGTGCCCTTCTGTAGCACCACTAATTTTTTCTTAATTTAGCAACTGGTTTTATCCACTTCTTCGTTGTTAGGGCCCGGCAATTTTTTCCTGCCGAAAATTTGCCTTTTTTTCGCGCAGCATTATATAATATTCCCTATACTACGTACATTGCTCCGTATATAAGTATGTATACGGGAAAGTAAAAAAATGTAATATTTATTTATATTGTTAAATACCATTTATTTGTCATAATTAATACTTTGAAAAATTTAATACGCTAAATGCTATTAGTTTCTGGTTAACTTAGGGTGGAACTTGTCTCCATTTCGTGAAAATTTATGAACATTTTGGGAATGTTTATGAATTTTCGGGATTTTTTCGAACGACTATTAAAGTTTAACGTAAGTAATATTTCTATTAACGATAATAATTAATACAATTTTCTAAAATAAATATTTAAAAAGTCGACAGTTTATAAAAATATATAGAAAGAGTTTCTTCTACTCGTATAGCAGGGAGGCCCGAAATTCGTTGGCACTTTTCATATCCGAAGAAAGGGCTTGAGAATCCAAATGTTTCATACATTTCATTTTATTACAACTTGACACCTTAGCATCATCGCTCAGGTCGTGATAATAGTACATTGAACTATTTTCAAAATGAAAAGATAGTGACTTGACTTACGTCTGATAGACATGAACTACGTATTTAATTACATCTCGTTGCTAATATTTCCCATTTTATTAAAATTCTTCCATTCTTTTGTTTTTTATACTTTCAAATATTATTAAAACGAGAAATAAGGAGAAATACCAAATATTGTTAGAACTAACATTTTAATTGTGTAATTGACACAGATTTTTTTCAACAGATCACTTTTAAGGTTATATTTTTATTGGCACGAAAAACGCGTAAATTCCATTATTCGAAAACGAAGTCTTATTTCAATTAGTTGTGCGCTCAATTCAAACTCGTTTACGGATGAGATGTTTCACTCTAACGAAAGACGAGACCGAAGGATTATCACATATACTGCGATTTCTCTAACTTTGCCCCTCAAGGCCACTCAAACCCAATCTTCGCGATGGAATATGTCACGGTATTTCGCATCTCTCTCAGTCGTTCCGCAAGACTTCGCATGATCGAGACTGTATCACGCAATGCTTGCGATCATGCAGCACCCATAGAGGAGAGATACAATATCTCTCCTCTATGGCAGCACCCTCTCCTGGAGAGGGTGCTGGTCAGAGTCTGACCATGGAGGAACCATACAACAGGAGGGGAAACTCGTGTGGCACCATCTATAGTTGGGTTTTTATTTCTTGGCGCGTTGGGGGCGTGTCATCAGGATGGAATATCTCACGGTATTTCGCGTCGTTCTCGGTTGTGCCGCTAGGAGTCTCATGATCGCCAACACTGCTCGATCAGCACAGTGGAGAGGGTGCTGGCTCGATACAGTCGCGATCATGCGACTGTATCATATTTTGTATTCAGACCTCATGATCTTTTAATCTCTTCCAGATCTGCAGTGTAGTTTGAAGAAGCTATATATTCCAATACGAATACTATTAGTTTAAAAAACATGTTCTTTCTTCTAATTCATCACATTTTTATTCAAATTTTTATTGGAGGATAATAAACTGGCAAGATTTAAAAGCTTAAATTCAACAAAAAGACTGCAAAGAAGTATCCACTTGTGGAAAGCTAGTGACAAATGTTGTATAAAACAAAAACCTATTTATTAAGGTTAGAATACTACCGTTGCTTTGCGTATTTATGTATGAATCAGTGATATTCCTCCGAAGTGAATTACTCAAGGATAGTGTCATGCAATTCAGATCTCTTCATCGCTTACTTCTCCCGCTGATCGGATTCTATGCTTCGGGTTACAGAATCGGAGCATCTGAGACACCTGTAATGAAAAAATACGTTTGAAAAATATAATTCAGAAACACCACACCCGAAATTATCAAGCATCAAGGCGTTACACTATTAAACTTTAGGCCTGGAGGAATTAAAGACCTAAAGTCTTTAAAACAATGACCTAAAACAGGGCCGTCAAACGGAGCACGTACGTGCTCGGAGCGCGCTTGCGCTCCGCTAGGGCACGCAGGGCCCGCGGCCGAGGAAAGCTCGCGCTCCGATTTCTCAGGGATGCACACAGAAGGCAGTCGTGCCGGGGCGCAAGAAGACAAAAAGTTTGTCCGAGTGGGCTCTTATACTATACTGCAAAATGTACATCAACTTGTGCTCTCCGAATGATTTTTAAAACGTTTGTATTATTTTAAAATGTTTTTAGGAAAGTTTTCATAAATTCAATTTTGTATTAGGTAAAGGTGTTTGAAACTTAGTGTATTTTAATGTTAAATAATGTATCCGCTTTTACATACTTATTATATATTTTTACTGTTTTCATTATATATTTATGAAAGTTTTTTGACGTTTCATTCTACATATTTTTCCGGGCTCTATTCATCATTATTCTATAATTTTTAAGTGCTTTTATTGCGTTCATTTTCACACGAAAGATATGCAAATCGTATTTCTTTAAATGTTTATTTTCATTAATAGTGTCAGTGCTTTTCTGAAATTATGATATACAATATTTATCTTGATTCAATATATATTTTGATTTATATTTATTTTCTCACAAATATTCATTAGAATTAATAATTCTCTTATATTGCATTCTTTAACATTAAGTAGAAACGTGCGTTAATACTTCCGTGGTGTAATGATCAATGCTTGTATAACTGCAGTTTTTGTTTACATGTCAAATTCCATTTAAAGTTCGTAAAAATTAATAATTGTCTCTTTATGATATACCAACCAGTGTGTTTCACCCAACTCGCCACATTCGCATGATGTTTTCTTACCCCTGCTTCCCGCCTGTAACTCGAGTGACTTCGCTAAGCTGATATCGCCGCGTGCCCGAGACCTTTGCGAAGGCCATTCGCGTGCTCGTTCGTCTGACGGCCCTGACCTAAAACTCTTAAGGTATCTGAAATGTAACTGTACATGTCTGTACGGAACGGTACATGAGGTGGTACAATACTAGACGAAAATCCCATTCAATTACAGTAACTCATAACTCAAAATATTTCACTCACCTTCCCAGCTCGGAGGAAAACCTAAAGAAACTTCACTCCCTTTATCCTGTCGAACAACATTGGCACATCCATGGGCCCAAAATTTCGCCATCGTGATCTATAACACTTGACGTACACACCTCTCTGAAGCTGGCTAGCCACCCATAGCGGTCCACAAAAATCTATATGCCATCATTTCCTACTAATTAATTAATCTTAAATTATCATAATTTTAAATTAATTTCGCCAGACATTTTTTAAAAAATCGAGGGTCAGGTAGCTTCAGATTCAAGCTAGCTAGCCACGCAACACAATAAAGCAAAAAAACTAGAAAAAAGAAAAAAAAGGACAAAAATTAATTACTATTTAATTACTCCATTTTAAAATCATTGCAACAACAAATTGTTTAAATAATTTGAATACATGTACCAAAACAAAAAAAGTGAAAAATCGTAAAATTTTTCCTTACCGGCGAAATACTAAAATGCTTCTATTGATTCCTTCACACACGGTGTAAGATATATAGGTGTGTCAACTAGTCACCTTTTGGGCAAATTTTTGAAGCCAGTTTGAGGCTAGATCCTGGCTTATCCGTACGGTGCGCACGATCGGATTGGGCATTGATGATGGCGTCTCGCGCAGTTAGTATTTTCTGGTGTTTTCGTTGCAAGAAAGCTATATCTGTTACTGAAAACACGGAATTGGGGAACCGCTACCGTAAATGTATCGGGAGCTTCTTAAAATCTATTATACAGGGTGACGGGGCTGTTAATTTTTTTGAAATGTTTTGTAGCGAGAGCCATGCATATTTGCAGTTATATGATTTAAGTACCAAAGGATGAGGATTTCCATTTAAAAACAGGAGTTGGAGTTATAACAACAACAAAAAACAAACAATAGGGATTACACTTACGAAAACCACTTGTACAGTGATTTACAATTCATTTGACATTCATGTTGCTCAGCAGTCAACAGGTTTGTTTTTTGCAACAGTATATTCATCACTGATTCTCATTGAAAAACAATTTCAGTGTCAATTATAATTTTCTAGTAATATTTTACAAATTAAAAAATGGAGTTTATTATAATTCAACTCAGTTCTTTATTTCAATATTAATAATATTCAATTAAATAATATAAACATATTATTTTCTGAAATAATTACAATTTTAAGACTTACAATTCTCAAAATCACATAACCTTACAAACAATATACATATACAGTTTACATACATTCTTAATTTCCTAAATATATTAATGTTCATAAATGTTACATAAGTAACATATATAACTTTTAAATTTATTGCAGAATTATCATTATTAACATTCATTTGCCTGTACAAATTTCAAAATGCTGTTGGATATGAGCAAACCATTCATTGTGAAATTGCTTTGACTATGAATTTATGAATAATAATTATTTACTTTTAAGAAAAGCATTATGTTATTCTTGTAACTTTTCATGACATCTGGTGACAGGTAGAATATCTAAATTTCTGCTTATGTAGGGCTTTTATCACACAGAGTTATGATTGTGTTATTGTCTATTTGTAGTGCTACCGTGGTGAATAGAAGTGGGCCATGTTGTGTTTCAATTGAAAATATCATGGTTCTGGGTGTTGATAAACTTTGGAAGGCAAGAATTTTAAATTATTGATAGTATTTTTATGCGAAACGCATGACCCAATTTGTGCAATAGTGATAACACATTATTTTTGTAGTTTTAATATTTCTTTCACCAGAAATTTACTTGCATTTTCCCACAAACCTAAATTTTACTGTGAAAAAGTTTCCATACTATTCATGAAACGGTTTACACGGTTCTCAGTTATCTGAATTGTGTTCTCTCTATTAACTTCAATGAAAACCTAACAACCACTTCCTTTCACTTCCCACCATGCTATCAATTGAAACGCAACATGGCTTCAAAAACATAAAATTAATTTCAATAACGAAAAATGAAGTTCATTCTTGAAGGTACTTGTTAGAACTACTGCACAGAATATCACCACCATGAATAATCCATGTTCTTACTACAATGTTTATATACAGAACCTCTATGCCTATATTGAAATGATACCTGTTGCCTTTTTATAATCACATCTTGTCAACAATAAGTACAAAAAAACACATTCTCTGGTTCACATTTCACAATTATGTCCCATGATTTTCGAAGAAAACTAACCATTTGTTTATTCTCAAATATTTTTTCAAACATCAACAAGTTTGTCTGACACCCTTTGGGTACATTCAATTAATCTTCATGAATTACAGCTGCTTCCATCAAAATTGTTTCATAATCATCTTCTGAAAATTAAAATGTTTTAAAAATATATTTTTAATTCTTGGGTAGTAAATTACACTTCATGAAGTTTGTAATTTCATATATCTAGAAAAAATCAATAATTAATATTAATTAAAAAATAGTACACAATAAGCAAGATACACATTTGGGTCATTCCATGCAAAAAAGTAGGAAATCTGACACTACATCTCAGAATTTAAAAATATTTTGCCACCTTACTTATCATGATACCTGCATGAACCAGGTACGATATTTTTGTCTCATCAGCCATTGTTTAGCAACAATGGGCACTTGAAATATTAGATTAGCAGTCTGTAGACATTCCTTTATGATTTTTTTCCGATGATACGCAAACAAGCAAAAAATATTAAAGTGACACAATTTGTAGAAGAAATATAAAGGATAATTTGACACTAAAAATATTTTTTTTATCTTGAGTCTTTAACAATTAGGAAGTAAACAAATTCTAAAAAATGCAATAAATGGAAAAACAATATTTTTAAATTCTTGAATTTTGGAAGAAAAACTGCTGAAACTACTTTCAAGCTACTCTGTAAATTTCATCATGGAATCTTGAATGGTTTTAAAGTTATGAATAAAAATATCTTACCGGCGCTCCGTAAACTAACTCGTCTCAGCTGCTACAGCCGCCCAGCGCGCCCAGCCCTCTTCGTCAGCACTCGGCGTTACTTTTTTCCTCCACGGCGCGATGGTGGATTTCGCAAAACTACTTCTCTAGGATCTTCTGGTGAATTAGAGTACGTCCTCACAGCAATTTTGTTTTCTGAAACTGGAATCACAGCGTGGATACTCCGTGTTCCCGGCACTATTTTCAGACCTACGAATCTCCCAGTATTTAAAAATTCGGCCTCTACTTCATGTTCCTCTTTGCTGGTAAAAATAAAATAAATTCCTTCCACATTACTGTTCGCCCAATCAAAAAGTTCCCTAGGGGTAGTAATACAAGTTCCTTGAAGGCTTGCATAAGCTGCAAGTCTCTTGATGGTTCCTCCTATACCGTCACAGGGACCTTTTCCGTGACTCGTGGCAAAAAAGTGCCATTCGGCTGGGACTTGGAAATCCTCCTTGTGATACGTGACATTGCAGAAGTTCTTTCTGTTTTTATATTGACCAGCCGCGCCGTCACTAAAGTAATAAATTTTACTAATTTCAGAAAATTTCTGGAAAAGACAGTAGAGTAGTTTCTTCTGAAATAAGTGCACTGCAGCAGAATCATGTACTAAATAATCAGAAATTATTGACACACACAGATGTTGCAATGAATTATCTTCAAAATTTCTGTAATAAATAATAAATGGATGTATTGTTGCTTGAGATTTGTTCCAGTGGCAACCTTGAATCGCATCCTGAATAACGAAACTATAATTTTCGGAGTAATCACCAATGACAATTAATTCTCCTGGTTGAACGGAGTTTTTCAATTGTTTTAAATATGATGATTGAGCTCTCGCTATAAAGTTATGAGCTTTGAATTTTTTAAGGTAGGTGATAAAATTACTGACGAAATTTTCAGCATTTGCTTTAACAGTAATAATTTCGGCTCTGTCAGTTGTTGTCCACTTTTTGTAAATCATTTCTTCAACAAGGTTGTTTTTAAGGCTGAAATTTAATAACTCAGAAAGAGTTTCTGATTCTGGGCACTCATTGCATTTATTGAGAAAGCAATTAGGAGAAGGGCTTTCACAAACCAGCTTTTTAATGAAACAATCAATTGTGTTCCTTTGTGCATCATCTTGATGAATATGTTCCAAGCTCATACACATCAATTTCGTGTTTTCGCATATTGTGCACACGCAAACATTGTGAGTGCCTGGTGATCCAGCTAAGACACATTGCTTTGGCCGCATACCAGCAAAACTCGAGAACCCGATTTTATAATTTGGGTGTCTTTTTTTAAATTCTCTGTACAGCTCTTTTAAATTCCCTAAAAGTAGCCGTTTTTGCTTTTTTACTTTCTTACCCTTTTCTTTGACAGATTTTGTATCCTTCATGCCAGCCATAATCCTACTTATATCATCCTCTTGATAAAAACCTTCTACAAGATCTTTTACATCACAAGGAAGATTGCGCTGATATTTTCTGTCAGGGTAAGTCATGACACCCTTCTGATTTTGTGTTAATTTTGCCGTACGAGCTACATGAAGAGATACGCTAAATTCGACCATTATTTTTTGTTCACTCCAACTTTTTGGCAAACACGTTAAAATCATATATTTCTCATTAGCTGTTTTCACATTTGAAAATTTTTCTTTGAATTGTGTTAACATTTCTTCTCCATCATTGCTTTCTGTACTCACATGAAATAATTCAGAAACTGCTTTATTTACGGCACTCACCTTTCTCCTTGCGTACGATTTCTCTCGGGTTTGCTTTCGCAATGACAATGGTGATTGACCCAGAGGAATCAAAATGTTTACATTACTGATCGTGGCTTCCTCTGCAACTCCTGGGGCTACGTACTCCTCTTCACTTGATTTTTTCACTTCACTGTCTGTTTCAGTTGAGTCACTAAGATCTGTATTGGGTATTTTAGATATTTTGAGACGACACAGATCGCATATTGCTTCACCTACCACTAAACTCGATATTTTCTTCCGCATCGCCTCTGTTATCTTTCTCTTACCCACCCGACTTTTGTGCTTCTCAAGTCCGAATGGATTGCAGCACCAAAGCGTGTTAAACGTATTCACAATCTTCGGCATTTTCTATCACGATGTATCACTGAACAGTAACACTCGAAAACTAAGCCTGTAAAGTGGTGTCAGGATCCCTTCGAAAGCATCGATGGATATCCCTAGGGAATGAACTTGGCGGTGCCTGCCTACGACCTAGCCTCACCCCTCGCTCGGCAAGGGCACGCGACTTTCAACCTTAAGAGCAAAATGCGCGTATACTTTTTACTTAATAACTTACGTATTTTTTAAGATTCCATCGCGACACTTTGCAGAATGGTTATTTATTGGTTCTTCTTGCAGTGTGTAAAATATGAAAGAAAAGAAAATGTTGTTTTTGAAGAAAAATGTATTTGTTTAATTTATTAGCATTTTTTATTATAAACAAATGTCTCAATCCTTAATATATTATCAACTGCTTAAAATATGATCATTTATCTTCAAAATAGTGTGCCCGTTTTTGAAGTTTTATTCATTTTTTGAACGTCATAATTATTTTCATTATAGAGTACATTGTGTCATCGTCCATGTTTAACCCGCAATTGTTGCTAAACTACCAAAGATATTAATTCCATACATTGTCTTTTAACTGTTCATTATTAGTAGATTAACATAATAAAATATGAAAAAAATCTGAGACTCACTGTCAGAAAACTTGAAATTTTGCATGGAATGACCCATTTACCATATCAATAATGTTCATTATGATGTTCACAGATATGTTTGATGAACAGGCATGGTGTTCCAATGGCAGTCTCCATGACTTTGCCCAACATTACCACTGAAAGTTCAACAAAATTAAACAAGAATGAAAAATAATAAGATAAACAAATAAATTCTTACATTTATTAATTAAAAGTTACAATTAAAAGTTAATTAAAAGTTACAATTTTAATTATAACAAATTCTGTCTTCAGGTATGGTCTGTAAATCATATCCTCTACAAGTTACCTTATTAATTTTTTAATATTATTGAAAACTCATATCAAATGCATGTTTACCATTGTAAACATTCCTAGAAACATCACCTGCAAAACTATATGGATTATCTTCCATTTTTAGTTTTTAGCTAAAAAATTCTGCAATTTTCAATTTGCATTATATTCTTTGATTGCACAATTTAAGTCGTGGAATTTTTTTTCCGAATTGGTGTATAAATAATGACTCTACTAGTTTGGTTGTTTATTTTCACAATATTGATTGTGTATGATTTTGCAATGATTGTGTATCTGTTTGATAATTAACTGATAGTGTAAGGTGAATAATTCGTAATGTACTTATCACATTTCGCATAACATTTTCATTGTTGAAATTCTTGACGCAATATAATCATTGTCATTTAATTTTCTCCTTTTCTGGGAAAAACTTCAAAATATTTCTTTTTAACATTTTGATTTTTGACTCACTTTGGAAACTTCTAAATTTACTTCATACTCCGGAATAAAGTTTTTACTATGAAGAGATCAGTCAAGTTTACTGTTCACCGTGCTATCAATAGAAGCCATCTTGTCCCAAAAAATGCCCAAGTCGTTCGGAGCGCTTATATAGCGACAACTGTGAGAACTAGCCTCACATTAGCTTCAGTTTTAGACTGGGAGTGAATACTCCACGAAGTCTACAACGAGGAGACTCAACTCCGGTGGTGGGGGTATGTACGAAAAACGTCGGCAGCTACTTGAAAAATAATACAAAAAAACCGAGTCCCTTCGCCTTCAGCGACCTCACGTGGCAATTGAAAGAACTACGAAGGCTTTCAAAACAGCCAATGGCAGCAAAGCATCGTATACAAAATTTAATTCAAACATTTTTTTCTACAAAATTATTTACTACTTACTACTTCCTTTTGAACTTATTGTCTTCGGTTAAGGACATCCGCACACCGCCTGGTTGTAGACTTCGTGGGCGCCACTTGGACCAAACGAATTTTGACGATTGGTGGCCGAGAAAAGCCGAGATAAGTTCCTTCTTTCGCCGCGTGATGTCGCTGAAGGCGAAGGGACTCGGTTTTTTTTGTATTATTTTTCAAATAGCTGCCGACGTTTTTCGTACATACCCCCACCATGCCTCCAACACCGGAGTTGAGTCTCCTCGTTGTAGACTTCGTGGAATACTCCTATATCTCTTACACCGTGCTTCACAACATATCATTTGTTTTTAACACACATTGTTAAAAAATAATTACTCCAACAGTTGTTTTAAAATCGCACAGAACTATGCACCAAAAAATGCTTCTTACCGTCATAAAGTTCAAAAGATCATAAAATGTAATCTTACCGGCGGATCACAGATTTATTCACACTGAATTGTTTAATATACATCATGTTTATTAACTAAATGGCTCACGAATGAATTACTGCATTCAATTTATTAAAATGAGCCCTGAAGCATCACAAAGACATTCTCTCGTTCATCTTTTAAACAAATATTCACAGAAAAAAACTATTCGGCGGAATACAGAAATATTTGCCCAGCGCTCATTACAAGATATCAATTGAATTAATATGTTTAAATTAATTACTATGCCTAAAATGCACTAAGATGGGCCTATCTTTTACAACAAAATTGCATTTCGCAGAAAAATTTAAAAAAATCAGGGAATAAATTCTTACCAGCAAACCACGGTATTACCAATACTAATTTCTTACAAACACTTTATATTTTATGATGAAAATGCTTCAGAATTAATTACTGCTTGCAATTGTTTATAACGAGCATTCAAACTGTAGACACATAATCATACTACAACGTATCAGGCAAAAAATCGCAGAAAAACGACTTACCGGCGGAATACTCAAATGTTATTACCGATTCCATGACTAGATATCATTTGTTTTAAAAATAAATTATTTAAATTAATTACTCCGGACAGTTGTTTAAAAATTAATTCGTGAACCGTTTAGTTAATAGATATCAAGAAGAGAAATTACAAAATTCCTCTTTGGATAATCTCGGATATTTCAGTAGACTTATCATCAGGTGCTCATCAAGGAAATGGAACATCTGAGACAAACTCTGGACTGACCAACAATTACGACATGTTTTATCCAGTTTATGCCAAAGCAATTAAAAATACACAAGGAACAGAAGCAACAGTGGTAATCAGTGAAAGATGTATCGGTGAAACACCAACGTAACTATGCCAGCCATCTTACTGCCGAATTATGCGCCATCTTGACCGCCATGAAATTTATTAAAAATATTAACCACTCAAAGTTCAGTTTATACTCAAATTCCCGCACTGCAATAAAAAGCATCAACAATAACGAAACTTCTAATGAAATGATTATTACAATTCAAGAACTGTATCATGACATTACCACGTTAGGTAAAGAAGTTTAATATTGGTATGGGATATGAATCAAGATACAGAAATGCAGAGCGAAACTACCAGAGTAGTTAGTGGAAGTACAACTGATATCCCAAACACTATACTGGCAATTTCGAATACACTCCAAGATCTAGTGAAACATATTGGAAAAATATTAGAAGAAAAATGGTTCTCCATATGGATTACGCTTAAAAGAGTTCATAAAAACGTGACCAATTTTCAAGGTCTGGAACAATGAAAAGCTCAACAGAAAGGAACAAGTGCTCATAACGAGAACACGAACAGGTCACTGTAAGCTAAGCCATCTATATTTGATTGACGGATCCAATCCTCCATCATGTGACCAGAGCAACACTGATAGATTTTACAACTTGAGAAGAATTTATAGACTGATTTGAACACTTTTATTTGGAGCAAAATAACATACATACAGGTTGCAGACGAGACGCTTCATACTACTGACCACATACTTACTAACCGTTTTCAAGGAACTTACAACTTTTTACTTTTTAGTTTCTACCAACCTTATTGTGCTAAATTTTCTTTTAACACACATACTTATTACTTTAACACTTTTCCTTGTTAAATAAAAATTTACAAAAATGGTGTTACAAGAGTCCCATCTTATTACACAAAATCTTCAAACGTGTTTTAGGTAACGGCTTTGTCATAATGTTCTCCACCTGGAATTCGGTTGGAATTTGTTGCACTCCAAGTAGCCCTTCATCAAGCTTTTCACGGATAAAAAAATGCTTGATTGCTATGTGTTTGGTTCGACGATGGAACTCCAGGTTCTGCGCCACCCTTACTGCTGCAGAGTTGTCAATCTGTAGAACTGGAACTTGAGACAGCTTGGTAACTTCACTGAATAACCGAGTTAACCATATGAATTCTTTTACAGCTTCATTTGCAGCAACCAGTTCAGCTTCAGTTGTAGACGTTGCCACCATAGCCTGTCTCTGACTTAACCATGAAATAGCTCCTCCTGCATAATTGATAACAACCACGGATGTTGATCGACCAGTCTTCGAACAGCCTCCAAAATCTGTATCACTGTAGCAGTCAAAGGTTGCACCTCTCTCTGATTTATATAAAATTCCATAATCAATTGTTCCTGTCAGATAACGAAAAACCCTTTTCAGTCTTAATATATCTTCAGTTTTGGGATTTTCAAGTGATCCTGACAAGACACTTACAGCAAAAGCCAAATCAGGTCTAGTACCAAGCATTATGTACATTAATGCTCCAACAGCTTCTCCATATGGAAACTTTGGTTCTTCAGAATCTTTTCCTGATTGTAAAACATCTGCAACTTTCAACACTGGAGTCGATACAGCTTTACATTAAGCAAAATTGAAATGCTTTAAGATGTCTCTGGCATATGCCTTCTGATGAATTTTGATACCAGCAGCCTTGTCTTGTTCAATTTGTAAGCCCAGAAAATACGTTACAACTTCTGTTGTGACTTTGAATTGTGCTTTCAATTCTTCAAAAAACATCAAGTCATCCTCATCAGTAGCTGCCACTAATCCATCGTCCACATACAGAACTACCATTAGCTCTCTGCCTTTTTCATTTTTAATATAAAGACACGGATCTGCTTGACTCATCTTAAAACCAAGACCAAGCAAAAAGTTTTCAAAGCGCTTGTTCCAGCATCTTGGTGCTTGTTTCAAGCCATATAAACTCCTTTTTAATCTACAGATTCTGTTGGTGCCATCTTCATATCCTCTTGGTTGTACCATATAAATAGTCTCTTTGAGTTCTCCATACAGGAAGGCTGTTGATACATCAAATTGTGCAAGATGCATGCCTTTACTTGCAGCAACATTCAAAATAGATCGAATAGTTGTCATCTTTGCAACTGGGCTAAATGTTTGTGTGTAGTCAACACCTTCACGCTGATTAAAACCTTTGACAAGTCGAGCCTTATACTTGTCTATAGTACCGTCTGCATTTGTCTTCAGCCGGAAAACCCATTTACACGGTATTGCTTTAGCATCTTTCGGTAAATCTTCAAGTTTCCAAGTTTCATTTTCCATCAATGAATCCATCTCTTTGTCCATTACTCTTTACCATTCAACACTATCTTCATGTCTAAGTGCATCTTCGTAAGTTTCAGGAACCTTGGTTAAGTCCTCTGACGTCATTACATACTCGTTGAGAAACTGTGGCCTTTTTAAAGTTGAACGATTTCTCAAATTAACCCCTTGTTTCTCTTCATGCAACTTCTGAAAATCATCGTCAAACTCTACATCTGTATTAGTTTCATGATCATCTGAGCAATCTTCATTTTGGGAATCTTCATCGCTGTCAGACTCTTCTTTTTCCGCATCACATTGATCATCCTTTCTTGTTTCAGCATCTCGAAATGGTAGTTTGACCTGTTCAATACAGCATCCTGGTTTCTCTTCAAATAGCACATCTCTGGACAGAACAACTTTATGACTTTCTTTTATCCAGATCCTGAATCGTTCATCGCCATTTCCAATCAGATGCCCTTTCATAGTTTTTCTATCCATCTTCCTTCGTACTTGTTTTGGAATGTGAGCATAACATGTTGAGCCAATGATCCTGAGATGTTTCGTTCGAGGCTTCTTCCCGATCCACAACTCATAAGGACTAATATCTTCTACAGATGATTTCCCTGTTCTATTTAAAATGTAGATAGCTGTGTTAACTAGCTCAGCACAAATTGCTTCTGGATACGTTACATCTGGATTTGAATACTTCAGAGTCCTGGCCATCTCAATAACAGTTCTATTATCCCGCTCACAAATGCCATTTTGCTCAGGAGTATAGGGGGCTGTCAGTCGCTGTGTGATACCATTTGAACGCAGAATAGATCTGACCTCTTCATTGTCAAACTCCTTGCCATTGTCACTCAGCATCTCCTTGACTGCATATCCCAATGTTTTTGAATGCATGAGGAAATCTTTAAGAACTTCACTGACCTCTGACTTCTTTACAACAAAATAACCATAGTGAAATTTCGTGTAATTGTCTTTAAACAAAACACGGTAACACTTCTTCTGGAATGATTCGTCAAAAGGTCCACACACATCCATCGAAATCAATTCAGCTGGCTTCGTTGATTTTTCTCTTACACCAAAAAGTAGACGAAGTGCCTTTCCAAACATACATGGTTCACAAATGTCAGCTCCCGTTTTAACCTCAATATTAAATTCCTTTTTGAGCTTTGCTTTGACAATGTCGTTTGTCTTGATGACCCCATCGTTCATGATAAAGTTGAAGTTGGTCAGATTTAACCTTAACTGCAAGATTTACACTAGCGCCCTGTTCTGGTAGTAAAGGTTTAATAGCTGCCTTGTATAAGGTGCCATTCACTTCACGAATTCCACATAGTTTCACTTCATTATTTATTTTTAAAACACAACGCGTAGGAGTTGACTCAAACTTATTATTCATGTTACGATCTTGAGCCGCTAAAACAGAAAATAGATTTTTAGAAACTTTTGGTACATACCAGACATCACTCAAAGTCATTTCTTCATTTATGTTTTCAATTGTTGAGAAGATCCGAATTGATCCTTTTCCTAATGCATCTAGTTTCTTGTCCAGCAGCCTTAATACTGTAGGGACTTTCAAATGATTCAAAACTAACAAAATACTTAGAGTTATTTGTTATACGTTTCGTTGAACCATTGTCAATCCACCAATTGTTAACATCCACTTCCATTGAACAAGCCTCACTAAAATTTGTCAATAATGCTACATTCACAGTTTTGTTTACATCCTTCTCGGTTGCGTTTTTAGACGGTCTTCCATCAGCAATCCATTTCTTGCAATATATGATCCAATGGTCTGTCGCCTTGCAATAATGACACCTTTATTTTTAAACTTCTTTTTAGTTTCTTTACCTTCCGAACTTGATTTTGCTACCAATGCTTCTTGTTCGACTTTTTCACTACTTTTTGTGAAATTTCTTTCAAACATGCATAACTGTTCTTTTAATTCATCAAACGTTTTATTGTTATCTTTAGTTAACAACATCCAACTTGATTTGAAGGAATCAAAACTTGCTGGCAAAATGTGTAACACTTTACATACCAGTATCAAATCAGGTAAAACATTTCTTCACATTCTTTCGCCTTAAGCCCATTATCAGCTCGTTCCACAAACCTGTCAACTTTGCAATATGTGTTGAAACATCCTCTCCATGAGTCCAACTGAATGCAAAGAAATCTGTGCATATTTTGAACAGCTGATCCTTGGAAGACGCTTCGAAATTTTGCTTTAATGCCTCCCACGTATCATGTGCCCTTTCCTTGTCCATGATTTTCTGATAAACGTCTGTCACTGCACTTGTAATCATAGACTTGGCATAGCTATTTGCTTTTCGATACAAATCAGACGTCACTTTGTGATCTTTCACCTCAGCTTCATCAGCACCTGCTGCCAATTCCTGCGGTTTCACTAGCTTACCGTCGATTGCATCTAAAGCTCCTTCGTGGTAATCCAGCAAATCTCGTATCTTGCGTTTCCACATCGGCCAGTCTGCTTCACTGTTTAGGCACTTAATATGCTTCACTAAATCCATATTTACTCCGAATAGTTTGTGTCTATTACGATTCTAAAAAGATATCTTCTTGTGTCTATGTATCTTCGAACCCGCATCTGGGCCCATAATCTGATAGATTTTACAACTTGAGAAGAATTTATAGACTGATTTGAACACTTTTATATGGAGCAAAATAACATACATACAGGCTGAAGACGAGACGCTTCATACTACTGACCACATGCTACTAACCGTTTTCAAGGAACTTACAACTTTTTACTTTTTAGTTTCTACCAACCTTATTGTACTAAATTTTCTTTTAACACACATACTTATTACTTTAACAAATACGGCTTGGTCCCTGTCCCACATAGTCAATCAATGCCCTACTTTCCAACAGATCAGGCAGAGGTATCTTCACGACACAAGTTTGGAAAGTATTGAATCTGAGAAGTATGAAGGAAGAGTTATACAATTCTATAAGGAGAGTGGAATATTTAGCCAAATCTGAATTGTATGGGCAATTTCGAATACAATACTGGACCCAGAAAAATGGTTCATCACCTGACAACTTTTAAAGATTTTCGACATGATACACACTTGTTCTCTTTCCACGTGCATGTTATCATCCTGTACACAATCCGTTTAACCATATCTTTATACTGAACCTGTAAAATACAAAAATGGTTCCTCATCTGAAAAACACTTCAAAGAAGAGTGGTTTATCCCACACTATATCACTTTCTCTGTAGTAGGATATCTTTGACATACTGCCTTCCTCTTAGTGCTTGTTGAAATACGAATGAATGTAACTAATATCGCATATGTAACTAATACTTTATCAAGTGTTTTAACTTTGTTTTGCTCATGTTTTTTTGTTTGCATATCTCATTAAGTATTATTTATACTACTCTTTCCTTTTTTGCAATCCTGTAAACAATTATTGTAAATTACTGTATATGTTACTGTATATGTAAACTTCAATTAATCGTGTATGAATTACTGTTATAATGTATTGCAACCGTACTACTTCCTTCTTCAATTAACCTGGCCCCACGTTGTGGTGCCAACGCAACCGTAACTACTACTATCCCCCTTTCTTTAATTAATTAATCAACATTAATAAATATTGTTATGTGGCGGCTATGCGATACCACACGGTACGATCGTGACAATTACTACGACACCTAATCTATTCACCCTGATCTCAACTATAATTGCCACAGTAACCGTTTTCCTAATAATCTTTAATCAGATTCTCCTATCGAGTGGCCTCGAATTACAATGCTGCCGCCACACAAATTCTTTATTTCTGTCGAATCTCTACGGTTGTTATATTACGAGGTTGCATAAATTATTTTTAGGTCGTAGGTCGTGGCTGGCCCCGTAAGAGAAATACCTGTAAACAACGTTCGCTATTGCAGCATGCACAGGTTTTTCTAAATACTGAAATAATAACACCTTTTGTCTTAAAAGAAAGAAAGAACTTTAAACCTCGCTCTCTTTCGTTTATTTTCTCATTAACATGGTGCGCTACCGTCCTCTGTTGCCCTCTCTAAATAACAATGCAACAATGTATAATGACATAAATGTACTCATGCTTGGCAACATCGTTATCACTTAAATACCATCACATTCAAATGAAACTAATAATCATCAGCTGATGTTTAATTATTTATGCGTTCAGGAATTCCTTTTTACCAAAAATAATGTTATAAAAAATTTTCTCGCGTACGTACGTAATTATAAATTTAACAATAAGAAAATGAGACTAACATTTACATCGCTTTGTTCGGCAACAATTGCATGCATTGTTCTTTTAAAATTTTAATATTTTTTCACTGGTCTTGTCAAGGTTTAATTTAATTTACTTGAGTATTCTCGAAAAATAAATATCTGGTTTGATGATTACGCCACAAATGCGACACTTTCCTTTTGTTGAATTCCGCCGAGACAGCGCCGTTGCCAGCTCGGTCGTCAATTGCATGCCCACTTGCAAGCGCCGATGTATTCGCACGCACCAATCCCGCGTCTGCCGACTTTCTTTATAAGAAGTTCTCCATGAAGTCCAAAATTGCTCGATCAACTTCGAAGCACAGAGTCAAAATAAAAATGAAAAACAACTTCTTCTCTCTTCGATCATTCACTGCATCAATATCGGTTTTCAATACTCGTTCGGATGTCCATTGCACTGTACCGCTTCATCACAAAAAAAAAAAAAAAAGTCTAAGTCCAATTTCTCAAATCTCGAATTCATCCAACATGGATTCGATGTTACTGTCGCCCCTGACTCGAAAGAAGTGTTCTTAAAACCATGTCGATTTACCACGTCACCTCGTAATAGAAAAAATGCCGGCGAATTTCGTTCTTGCATTTTCATTGTTGTTTTCCCAAATTTTTCTAAAATCCACGATATAAGTTATTCTGACATGACTGTGCGTCTATTTATTAACGCTTTTGCTCAATGTTAAAGTTTTTTGGCCCAAACATATATTTTTGATATTTTATACGTCGAAAACGCTAAATTTCTCTGTCGAAATTGTACACCAATTCGTCACTTGTTTTGATATTATTAATTTGTAATATTTCTTCAGCTCAGAAATTCGACGTGTTATAAGTCTTTTGGCTCTGCTATAATTTTTATTAAATTCAGACAACGACGATTCACAACGCCTCTCGTTGCCTAATTAAGGTTTCTTCATAAAATTTTTATATTTAAGTTATTGCATCTGACACGTCACTGGGACTTTTCTCCAATCTTCATATTCTAAATTTAAATGAACCTGTCGTCCGATCGTGTTCAAACAAAGACTACAATGTTTATTTATTTACTCTCCAATTAACTGTACGGTCAGATTTCATTTCAAAATTACTGAATCCAATGTGTTTCCAAAATCGTCGAAATATGGCTTTCCGCGGCGCGCTGTTCTTCTGTCTTGTTGCTATCGATTCCTGCACACGTTGTTTTATTAATTACAGCTTAATAAATATTTATCTTTCTTTTGCAATTGTTTTTGGGGAATGTGCCAGAAATGAAATCATTACAGTATTTTTTCTGAGTCGCTAATGACCCAGCTGTCGATGCGACTTTAAATAAAAAAAGAAAAATATATGAAGAATATTAAACAAATTAGTGTTAATATATGTAATGCGCGGGTAAGATTAAATTTTAATATCTTTTGAACTTTGTGACGGTAAGCGACATGTTTTGATGCAAAGCTCTGCGCGATTTTTAAACAACTGTCCGGAGTAATTAATTTAAACAATTTATTTTTAAAACAAATGATATCTAAAGATGAAATCAGTAATAACATTTGAGTATTCCGCCTGTTAGTGTTTTTTTCTGCAATTTTTTGTGTGGTACGTAGTAGTAAGTTTATGTGTCTGAAGTTTGGATGCTCGTTATAAACAAAAAAAACAAGCAGTAATTAATTCTGAAGAAATTACACCGTAAAATATAAAGTGTTTGTAACAAATTAGTGTTGATAATACCGTGATTCGCTGGTAAGAATTTATTTCCTGATTTTTGAAACGTTTTTTTTCTGCGAAATGAGATTTTGTTGCAAACGTTAGGCCCATTTTAGAGCATTTTAGGCATAGTAATTTATATAGACAAATTGTTATTAATTCAATAGATATCTTGTAATGAGCTCTGTGCAAATATTTCTGCAGTCTGCCGAATAGTTTTTTTCTGTGAATACATGTTTAAGAGCTGAACGACAATGTCCTTGTGATGCTTGAGGGCTCATTATAAACAACTAAATGCAGTAATTAATTAGTGAGCCGTTTAGTTCATAAACAAGAAGTATATTACACAATTTAGTGTGAATAAATCTGTGGTCCGCCGGTAAGATTACATTTTATGATCTTTATGAACTTTATGACGGTAAGAAGCATTTTTTGGTGCATAGCTTTGTGCGATTTTAAAACAATTGTTGGAGTAATAATTTTTTAACAATGTGTGTTAAAAACAAATGATATGTTGTGAAGGAATCAGTAGAAAAAATTTAGTATTTCACCGGTAAGGAAAAATTTTACGATTTTTTTCACTTTTTTTTGTTTTGGTACATATTTTCAAATTTTTTAAACAATTTGTTGTTGCAATGATGTAAAAATGGAATAATTAAATAGTAATTAATTAATACTTTTTTGTTCTTTTTTTTCTAGTTTTTTTGCTTTATTGTGTTGCGTGGCTAGCTAGCTTCTGCCTGAAGCTAGCTGACCCTCGATTTTTTAGAAAATGTCTGGCGTAATTAATTTAAAATTATGATAATTTAAGATTAATTAATTAGTAGTAAATGATGGTATAAAGATTATTGTGGTCCGCTATGGGTGGCTAGCCAGCTTCAGAGAGGTGATGTACACCGCTCTACAACGCTCGCAAACGAAATGTCACGAACAAACACGTTGCCACGAGCCATCGCCCTTCTTCAGGAAGAAACTAAATTCGAGAATGAAATGAATGGTAGAATTTTCGTTAGCTCGCACCGCTACCTGACATCCAAATTATTGAAGTAGCGATTGAAATTACGCATGAAACTTAAAATAGATGCCGCCACATGGAAACGACACTAGCGAATCTTCTAGTCCATACTCTCAAATATCGAGTTTCCCCTCCTGTTGTATATTCCTCCATGATCGTGGAGGAATATTGTATATTGTATATTCCTCCATGGTCTGACCCTGACAGATGAGGACAACAATCAACTGTACGAATTTCTCAAACCAGAGGGCGGCCAGATTCAGTTTCAAAAGTTGGTTGTTCTGACCGGAAGTAGGTTCTGACTCCACATTGGATATTAAGTCCTTACTTTAAGGTGAATAGAACAATAGCTGTTCACAGGAAGTAGATGAAAGGGAACTTCACTATCATTTATAGTACACTTATATTTTAAATTTTATTTTTCTTGCCACTTACTGTAAGTTCGTTGGTTTTAAGACGTAAGTGCATTTTTGAATGGATGCGCGTAAACTTCTACCGGGCACTTACAACTCACAAAGGTGCCGGATGAGTGCGCCACCGACCACGCTGGCTGTTGAAGTTTCCCTTCTGATGTCTCTCAACCTATGCTATTGTTACGATAACAGTTTTTGTTTGATTGGTTGATTAGTGATTCCGAGCGCGTCAACTGCTAACGTCATTAGTCCCTTAAGGGAACCGTGTAGTGTAAAATGACGAAAAATCACATTTTTCGTTTTTTATGTTAAAAAATTCTATGTTCTTTTACAAATAGTTTGATATATATAACATTGTTTAAAAATAATATTTTCATTTTAAATTTAATTTTTAAAGAAAGCATTGCATCGAGGTGGCCATTTAAATGACACGCCCACTTTGCTTCTCTTCATATTTCAGCTTTTATTTTGATTAGTACTGAATGCAATGAGTTTCTATTTTGTGGGTTGGCTCTCCTGCGTATTCACAGTCACTTGTTCTTTCGAATGTACCTGTTCTTGCGTTTTTGTGTTGATAAACACGTGTGTTGTAGCTGCTTCTATTAGTTGTGATCTTTTTTTGCTGTGTTTTGTATTTACAATGGGTAGAAGTGCAAAACTGTTCAAGAAACGTCAATTTAGAGGTAACCAACATACTTCAAATAATAATTGTGAAGACAGTGATTTTTCGAGCGAAATAATAGGCGGAAATAACCTCGAATATTCCACTCCATGCACATCGAGCACAGAAGTTCATTTACAGACTGGAACATCGAGTGCTTCAAAAAGGAAACTGTTTCGTGGTGATGATGATGATTCAATGTGTAACAGTGACAATGACTCAGGCAACATAATTGTTGATATTGAATTATTATCAGGTTTTATTCGTCGCTACACAAATTGTCGAAATTGCAATAATTGTGATTGTTTGACAGTTGTGGAAGACATTACTGTCAGAAAAGGTTTAGCCGTCAAACTCGTAATGCACTGTGACATTTGTGGAGAAAACAATTCAACTAGAAGTTCTTGCATGACTCCAAATAAGTGTTATGATATTAATGTTAGAATGGTGTATGGGATGAGGTGCATTGGCAAGGGTCAGAAAGCAGCTGAATGTTTTTGCAGTATGATGAACCTTCCTCCTCCTCCATCTAGATTTACTAATTATAATAAGGAAATAGAGAAGAGCATTGTAAAAGTAAGTGAAGAGTCTATGAAACATGCTGCTGTAGAAGCTATTGAAGAAAATGATGGGTCAACAGACATTGCAGTAGCTCTAGATGGGACATGGCAACGCAGAGGACACACTTCTTTACACGGAGTGGTATCAGCTACATCAGTTGATACAGGAAAAGTGGTAGATATTGATGTACTCTCTAAATACTGTGCAGGATGTACTAGTAATAGTGAAATTCATAAATGTGAGAAAAATTTTGATGGTACAAGTGGTGGCATGGAAGCAGTTGGTGCAGTGAATATATTCAGAAGATCAGAAAGTGAACGTGGTGTACGGTATATAAAATATTTAGGAGATGGGGACTCGAAAGCATTTATGAAAGTTAATGAATCAAAACCTTATGGGGAAAATGTTACTATTGAAAAATTGGAATGCATTGGCCACGTACAGAAGAGGCTTGGCTGTAGGCTTCGTAAACTGAAGAAAGACATGAGAGGTAAAAAATTGAGTGATGGCAAGGCAATTGGTGGATCAGGTCGTCTTACAGATGCAGAGATAGATCTGTTGCAAAACTATTATGGCCTTGCAATCAGAAGGAATATAAACGACTTGAAAGGTATGCACCAAGCTATATGGGCTACATTTTTCCACAAGTCCTCAACAAATGATGCACCAGTTCATCACCTTTGTCCAAAGGGAAGTGAAAGTTGGTGTAGATATCAACAGTCGTTAGTTACTGGAGAAAAATATTTACATAAACATTCTCTACCTCCAGCAGTAATTGACATAATTAAACCAGTGTTTAGGGATCTTAGTCAGACACATCTCCTAAAAAAATGTTTGCACGGTAGGACCCAGAATGCAAATGAAAGTCTAAATAATTGCATTTGGGAAAGGATACCCAAAACTATTTTTGTTGGGTTTAAAACTCTGAAGATAGGGGTTTTAGATGCAGTAATAACTTTTAATGAAGGTGCAGTAGGTAGATTAAAAGTTCTGAAAGAAATGGGAGTAAAAATAGGAAACAACTGTTGCAAAGGGCTGAAGTCTATTGACAGCCAGAGGTTGTACTATTCTAATAGAGCAAATGAAGCCACAACGAAAGAAGCTAGGGTGAGAAAAAGGCAGAGAAAAACACAAAACATCCCAGAGAATGTGCAAGAAGATTATTGTGCAGGAAAGTTCTGAGGTAATGTGGAATTACACATTTTATTTTGTTTTTTCGATGTTTCTGAAAATCATTTTTTTTCATACTTTTGCACCTTTTTTTCCAGAACTGGTGCACCAATGTTCTTGAAACTTGGCACAAATGTCCAAGATACAAATATACATCTCTGGTACCAGAATTATTCATGTGTCATGGATATAAACTATATTTAAGAAATAAAAAAGTTTTAAATTCAAACATTAAGATTTTAAACATTTTCAAAAATGCATATCTTTTTTTTCCTTAACTTTGGAACATTGAATGTGGTACAGAATATTCATAGGAACATTTCAACTAAACTTGCAAAATTTCATTGAAATATGTCCATTGCAATCTGAGAAAAAAGTACAAAAATACAATAATGCATTTTTGAATTTTGTTTTTATTGTTATATTTTTTGTGCCCAAACTAAATTACTTACAGGTCTAAAAAGTATAAGTGATAATATGTAGAGTACAGTAAGTCAGCAGAAAAAAAATCAGACAAAGTGGATAAATACTTTAGAAGTGGGAAAGGATAATACACGACATTGCATTTCATGTGTATTCGCAGTACACGGTTCCCTTAAGTGTAGGGCATGAGCTTTCGCCGAGAAGTGGCGGGGACTTTCCCCCACTGGATGGTGAGATCCGGCGCCGACCTGTTGACGGCTAACGGTGTTTCTCTCAAACAGGTACCTCCCACCAGCGGGTTACCGCCCCAGCCGGGACACGCTCTAAGCTCCCGACCGGTCTCCCGGCATGTGTAGTGCATGTAAGTGTGTATGTAAGTAAGGGGCGAGGATAGGACTAGGAAGAGGAAGGATAGATCGCGCGCGTCCGTGGACTGTTTGTTAGGGTACTGCTCCGGCCTGGTGCAGTTGATCAGATGAACTACGGAAAACTACCGATCAGAGCAACAGGTCTCAAGAATTCTCCTGCAGACAGCGACTTAATTCGAACAAGCTCTCTAGCTATACTTGAGTTTTTATTTCTTTGCGCGTGATTGCGACTGTACGGAGCAGTGCTGCTGATCATGCGAAACCTAGCGGCACGACTGAAAACGACGCGAAATACCGTGACATATTCCTTCGTGAAGACAAGACCCCACGCGCCAAGAAATAATAACCCAAGTAAAATGATAAAATTTCTGCCACCGTCAAGATTCGAACCTAGGACTTCCCGGTCAGGGGCATTGCAGTGACATCAGTTGATGCCCTAAGATGACAACCGTGACACCCACGAATGCTGCTATCACGGGTGTCACGGTTGTCATAGTTCAACGTTATCCACGCCGATTTTGTCATGCAGGTGAAGTTGATGCCAAAGAAATCCAATGTTTCTTCCAGTTTGAAATTCGTTCGTACAGCACTTCTTTAATTGTTCTGTGGTGTTTGAAATGTGAATCCTGTCTGTGATATAGTGTGTATTTTATTAGAAACGTCATTTTCACATTAGAATGACTAAGATAAGAATAAAGTTAGAAGTTGCAGGCGCCCCTACTGAGTCTCTAAATATCTGGTACAACAGGAAACTACAACCTTAGTTTTAAACGGTTATGGTTTAAGGAATTATTCCTCTTCAGCTAAGGTTTCCATTGTCCTGAAAAGCGGGATTTGTCCTAAATACCCATATATCCCGCCAGATTTGTCTTTTTTTCTGCCAAATGTTTTGTCTGAATGATATTGATGTGTTCAAATTATCATAGACAGGACTCAACTCAACAATGCTTTATTCAAATCACTATGACCATTGTGGTATACATTTACAATCATACAATCTTCGGGATTACTCTCCTCCCGGTGAAATGCGAGTCAGGCACGACCCTTTTCTGTGTGTCGTCGGTCTCGACACACGTCCCGCGCGTCTCCACGGCGCGGCATTCTACCACGGGCGAAGTGTGCGTCCAGCATGACTTCTTGCGTGTCGCTGGGCACGACACCAGTACCGCGCGTCTCCACGGCGCGGCTGCTGCACGAGCCTCTACTCGCCCGTTGCCCCTCCGTGCGCGATGGTGCACACGGTGCGATGCGCACGGTGGCTGGTCGCACGGCCACCTGCGTTCGACGTCCACGGTCGGGCTGGACCCCCGATCCTCTCTCCCGTTGACTCGGTCGGCGCTGTCTGTCCGGTCTCGGCTCTAACTCCACACTGCCCTGGCCGTCGCCCGCTCCCGCTTAGGTAGGGGCGGCGCGGCCCAGGGTAGCCTCGCCTCGAGGCTTTTCCTCTCGCTGGCCAGCGTTCCGAGCCAGCGAGTTCCGTGGCGCGCGGCGTATAGCTGCGCGTGCGCCAGCTTTGAAATGCTGAACACAGCAGATATATAATATCCTACTTTTGAAGAGCATCGAAGGCCAAAACGCCGTACAAATGAATTACTATAAAGGAAAATATTGTGAAGAAACGAAATTTTATTCACATATTTGTGATGAAAAATTGTACTTTCCTTCCTTTTTGTTGATGACACACTGGCACAACCCTGTAAGCCACCACTATGTAAAATGCAGTTATGCACATTTCAGGGGCTGATTGTTCGAAGTTAGGAACCAATATGAAGCTATTTTTACTTGAAATAGAATGATTTACAAGAAGTGCAAGGTTCGCACGACCCAACTAGGTTTATAAAATTACGTAACCGTTATCCATACTTTGAGAAAATACGTGCAGTTGAAGCATGTAGTGTGTCTGTACAGTAATGCTATACCTTTCTTGTAGCACGGGTGGAACGTCGCATCTCTGGTGAACACCGTCTCATGAAGTCGAAGTGTCTGGGACAGGGGACGGGGGCGGATCCGCGCCCTCGCCGGAAGCCCCGCGGGACCCCCGCGCCCGCGCCCGCACCCGCGCCCAGCCCTCGGGGCGCCCACGGTGGCGATTGGCCGCTGATTAAGAGAAATGGCCTTGGAGACTCCACTGCCCCCCTGGTCCCTCCCCCTCCCCCGCCACCACCCGTTCCTTCCCCTCTTGCCCCGCCCCGCCCCAACCCGCTCCCGCTCCGACGGCCTCTAATCGCTGCTCCCCGCCACCGCCTCAGCGCCTGCTCTCGCGCCCGGCCCACCATTCGCAGTGGGCCTAAACTATTCCTCTGTGGCGATTAACAGTTTCTGACGTTTGGAACACGCGGTTCGTCCCCATTTCTTTTGAAATCTTCATACAGTTTAGGAGACTGATTGATTAGAGATTCCGGGCGCGTCAACTGCAAAGGTCTTTACTCCCGAAAGTGTCGTGCATTTTGCCTTCGGGAGGAGGAGGTGATCTTCTCCCGCTGGATGGTCAGATCCGGGGCCACCCTATCTTCCGCTAGTGGATTTTCCCTCAACCACGTATCTCCCACTAGCGAGGCACCGCTCCAGACGGGACAAATTCTAAGCTCACGGCCGATCTCCCGACATGTGTGGTAGTGTAGTGCATGTTAGTATAAGTGCGTATCCGTGGGCGACCATTAACGTGATGAGTAGGCGCTGTTGATTTTTGACGAAGTTTTGGATGAAAATATGGCGGAAGGAAAATCAAAGAAAACAAAGACACTATTGCCTCTTCTTGCTACAAATACTTCTGTGAATGTCTGCTTTTTGAATTCTTACATACGCAGATGAAGAAACTTAAGCTAAGCAAAGGCAGAGAAATGCGCTTTTAAAGAAGAAACGTTTTCAGCATTAGACGAATCCCAAACCATTAACCATATAACTTAATATGGAATATATCCAAAGTATTCATTCTTGTCTCTGATTTATACGAGAAAGACAACGCGAATTAAGAGAAAAAAAGAAAAGAAACCTTAGTCATCTTAGGGCCATTATAGATTATTGCACGTGAGAATCTAGGATGTCAAGTACAAGCTTTTGCTCAGAGAGCTACTTCCAATACTGAGGGCCACTGTCCTTTTTCATCATTGGTTGAATTAAGAATAAAAGATAGTAATGAGTGGTAGCGGTGTTGACAAAATAAGATTACCAGAAATGGTCACTCCTGTATAAACAAAACTATTTTGGTTCGAAAAGCGAGCTACATTTTTTAATACAATAGTTCTGTCGTTGAATTAACCAAATCCCCACTCCTCTCGCATCTAGTGATATCGGGGCTAAAAAAACGCGCGCGGGTAAATAGGTTATGTCCTCCCACGTAAAATGACGAGAAACTAGTCGGTGAACGAGTTACTACAGACATCAAAGGTTGGTCTGTAAGCAGACACTGGAATTGGTCTGTAAGCAGACACAGGATAATAAATCTGCGTGAATAATTTCCCAAATAATTTATAAAACTTGTGCTGCAGCAGCCATCGAGTATTAAGAGAGTTGGCGACAGAACAAGACGTTTTTGATAGGTAAAACTACTATATTGTCAAGTTGTAAAAATCTTAAAATCCCTAAAACCAAGAGATGGATTTTTGCTGATAGACATTGACTGTACCTGTTGATTGTAGTTTTAGTTGAAATTCTACTTTTTGTGAATTTGAACTTTAGAATTTCCATTTATTTAAGAAGAAACGGAAAATCGGTATTCAGCGACGTCAAGATGAGTTACTTCCCAGCAGCCGCTGATGGATTGAAGTTAAAGTCAAGACGTGTAGCTGGGATCCCCTGATAAATTGAAGTTAAAGTCAAGACGCTCTCTGATCACGACATGGGGGAGCGGTAACAAGAAAATGGAAGAATGTTGTAAAGTTCCTGCGAAAAGTCTCGAAAAAGGTAACAAAGCTATGGACAATGTTATTTTGTTAATTATTTTTATTGGTTATTTCTTTTCTTATGTTTAATGAATCGAATTTAAAAAATAGTGTTATTTGTTGTGTAGGTGAGCGGGCGTAAAGTATTCAAAAACTAGGCGCAGGCATAAAGAATTCGCAAGTCCCGCAAAGGTATTAAGTCCACCATTATGTGTTTCGATTCAGATCATCCACAAACACACAGTAATGAAATTGTATAACATAAAAATGCGTTCGCTTTTCGGAGCGTAGCCACCTCCATCCTTACGATTTCACGTCCTCGTCGAGGCTATTAAGAACTTGTACGGTCATCTGTATTTCGGTAAGGATGAACTTACGGGATTTTTAGTTTGAGGCGTTCTTTACTTCTTTTCATGAGATGTATAGCACCTTGGAACAAAATTGATGATTGAATTGAAAGAAAAGTTGAAGTTTCACTTCAAGTAACTAACACTCAATTGGTTTTTCAGCACGCCGTGCACGAAACTTGGATTCTCTGCTTGTGGCTCGTATACTAAACATAATTTTTTTCATTCCCACTAAAAGTGTGCAAAACATTACGAAGCGTGCGCGAATAGTACATTATGAAACGGTGATGTAGTGATGGGTGCATCACTAGTGTGATGTTACGATCAGTGGCGTAGCGTCAGGGGACGCTGAGATGCTGAGCATCCCCGTATATAAGAACCTTAAATACTGTATTGATAATCTTACAAGTGGTCTGTTGAGCGAAACACGTTTTGTATTAATTTAAAATTGATTTCCTATGATTGAATTCGGCGGGCTGTTGAAGCTGGCCTCTGATTGGTGGGAAGCTAAAATACTTCAGCGTCGGCCGCCAGATTGCGACGAGCAATGACGCATGCGCAGATGGCGAGGTCCCCCTCTCCCCTCTTCACCCCTGGCCCAGAGAAACCCGACTGCTTTACGCTAGCGTCTACTGCGGAAAGAAGCTCGTTTGTGCACGAGAGCGCAGCACACTTCAGGCGTTCAGTAAATTATCTTTCTCTCTCTCACTCGGGAGTCCCCGCTTGGTCATGGGTACAAACTGTAGAAATAGTACCTGACTACTATTTCTTAATTAATATCCAAGAAATTGTATTATCTCTTAAATAGATTACATATTATTTAAGTCTGCAATGTATAAATTAACAAATGGTCTTATTGCCATTCGCGTATAAGAATTAAAGCAGAGCCATTGTATAATTTGCTTTCAAGACATCGGCAGCCCTGACTGCTGTGAGGATTTTGTGGGAAGCGCCTACACCGTCGTAAGCAATCGAGATCGTGGAAGTAGTCCCAGTGTATCTGCCTTGTGTTGCGTTCGCCTGTTAGACGAAGTAGTTGATAGTGACATTTTGTGTGTTATTGTTGAGCATCCCCAAACGTGTGAGTCACGCTACGCCACTGGTTACGATACGAGCGAGGCACGAGCGAGTATCGTAAACTTCACTCGAGTGTATAAATACCCATTACATCGATTTTCATACGGTAGTTTTTTTACGACTTTTATAAGTTAAACTTTTACATTGAATCTTTTCATGGCAGTTGACATGCAGGATTCAGCCAAGCGGACAGCTCCATAACCCTACCTCGCATGTTGCCGCAGGTGGCTGAGGTTACCAGTACGCCTGCGAGGGAATACTGGGCTAGTTGAATAGGATCAAAGTGAAATTACGATCCAATTTATTTTAAATATTCCTCGAAAAAATTACTAATAATAAAAGAAACAAAAACTTATAAGTGTAATATAATATCAAATGCAATTTTAATGTACACAATCGAACAAAACATTTCGACAACGATTCTCAATGATTAATTAAATGTCAATACTTGGTTTGTAATGTTTTCTGTGATTGGTCAAGAAACTGTATGATAATGAAATCTGTATCATAATGAGTATCAATATGCAACTGGTTGCAGACATCAAATGACAGCTTTATACAATTGGAGTAGAAAAACATTTTTTTGCACATGGCTTGTTTAAAACTAAACGTGTGCGAGGTGATTTGCGAACTCGTCTTTTATGGCCCCTCATGTATGCTTGGGTGACATTTGATACGTGCAAATCACCTATTTCGATCATTTTGTTTCGTAACTTACTATTTTAACAACAATGACAATTATTGTCACGCCACTTTAAAAAAAGAAATGCTGTTTCTTCTTTCTTGTCGTACAAACGCAAATGGATTGGCTGACTTCCGCGAGAACATGGCGAACGACAACAAGCACTCTCGAGTGAAATTTTCCCATATTTATAACCTCAAACTTTTAAGACGACTTGACACTTTATTACGCGTGTTCAACGTCTTGCCGAGGCCCCGACCTTTCTCTTACGGGATTCAAATAAAATATCCTTGAATCTGTATTCTTGGCTGTCCGGGATGAGCCGCGTCTGAGTCTAACGTTTCGGCCATCTTGCTGTGGCCTTCTTCAGAGCTAAACTGCTGCCGAGTTTTTCCCCCTCTCCAGTTGCCCTAGGGGGGCGGAAATTTGAAGACTATAGCAAGATGGCCGAAACGTCAGATCCATCGACTCAGACGCGTCTCATCCCGGACCGCCAAGAATACAATGACTTCGGCCGCGGAAGCCTACGAACTTATCCTTGAATCTGTCCAACATAGAATTTCAAACGCATTTTATTCAAAACTATTTTTTACGAAAACCTAAGGGACAGATGTGGTTTTGCTACTAACGTGGAAGTTCATGACGAGTCTCCATCCTTCTGCCTAAGTGATTAACGTAAAACACGATTGAGTGCTTCACAATTAACAGAGCATTTTATTCGAAACAAATTTTTAAATTAAAAAAGTCATTCTCATTTGAACTACGAATAACTATGGCGTCTTTCTGGCCACTTGTTCTTCCCTTTTGTTCATCGATGTCGCAACATCGGAGATTCGCTGCAATGAAGGGTAATACCCGAAATGCTACACAATATTTTTGTAAAAGAAAGAAGCAAAATTGTTTTGTAGTACATAAATTGCACATGTTTTGCAAAATTTACACACTTACACTGGGTGCGTTTTTCATGAATCAGAAAATTAAAATCATTTGAAAGTGAATAATTTTGAAAATAATTTCTTACAAGATATTTTTTTAATTCATAATATTACTTTTGACATCCCATTCATTCCAACCACAGATGGAATGAATTCATATTTCATATTCAGTTCTAGAGAATTCAGTGATTGCAATAGCAAAAAAAAAAACAATCGAGTTAGTAAAAGTCCAATGATTCACTCTAAAATGTTGTGATAATTTGTAAACATCTTGCTACTCACCGTATGTGGGAAAGGGACACGACCTGAAGTCGCCGCAGGTCTGGTACGAAGGGCTCTGTCATTCAGCCGTGGTTCCAGTTTTCACTGTTTTTGACGACAATTAATAAAATTATAATAAATAAAAAAGACCAAATAATCTCGATCAGGTTTTTCGCTCGGTTTCCCTTGATACAAGTAGCAAATGATGAGATGGTCATTTGTTTTGCTTCTGGACATAAATGAAATTTCAGGATGCGCACAACTTGTAGAGTTCTCCTTTTGCTAGTTGTAGTTCTCCTGTTGCTAGGGGGAGAGCCGGGGGTGTGCGCTGCTATTTTCTTAGCAATACTATAAATCAAACCTGTAGTTTGTTTGCCCATGTAAGTTTGAATTTATTCTGGAACACAAATACATAGTTTTTAAATGTTGCTAACCTTGCTTTGATGGTACTATTATGCAACATTCTACCATGTACAGTGTTCGGGTGGAATAGGGATTCTGAAACCCAAGAAAGCGTGTGCAAATCATACTTCTTCTCCATAAATTACATACGATTTTTACAATTTCTGACGAAAATAAATCAAATCTAACCAGTCGGTCGCACAGTTTGCCTCGCGCTATATGCTTTGCTCTGCCGCCAGATGTCCTGAAGATGAAAAATTTTCAACTGGTGATGATGATGAGCTGCATAAAGTTCTCTGACTGTCGATGCTGTTGCATTGATTAACAATCGCAACTTTTGATATTATCGAGTTAGTCAGAAATGTGAAACTTCAGATAGTGTTGCGATGAGTAATAACTTACAACTGATTTTTATTCTCAGTGCATCCCTAAGGAAATGTTGGGATGCACTGCATAACCTGTCGGACACAATTATCGTAGAGAAAAATATTTCTTTATTAATTCACCCTATTCTTCAATATCATAATTTGGAAATATTTCACGCGAAATTTTTCACAATATTGACAGGTTTTTAGAAATTTAGAGTAATTTAAATGAATTCGAGTCCACAATATTCGACAATTTCAAAAATGCCTAACTAAAATTTTGTCAGAAACAGCTTCAGTTTCTTTTAAAACTTTTGTACGGATAGAGCATAATGAATTAAATCAAGACATAAGCGCAGTTTTGATAAAATATTTTTCTTTTTAAAATTGCACATATGTTGTTTTAAATAGTATTTACCGCGTACTTGAGATATTCAATTCATATGTATTTTATAATATAATGCTTTAGTAAATAAAAAGGCTTCAAATTATCGCTAATGATCTTTCTAGAAATTTCAAAATTATTTGAGTGTAAATGATCTCAAAACGGTACATTTTCAAAAGGACTTGATCGAAATTTTCTAAACAAAATATAAATATTTTTCTGAAAATTTCTACTTGAAAAGATTGTTTGCTCTTGTATTATATTCTCTGCCATGACCACTCATTCCAATTGAACTATTATTGAACTATTAATTGAACTATCAAAAATTAAAATGTGTGAAAAAATGTACGTATTTCTTGTAACACCCTCAAATTATAAGGTAGAAAACTAAACTATTGTGTTAATGCAGACAATCTGTAAATAATCTGTTCTACAACATTTTATCTTAAGTTATTTAATTTTGAGTAAATTGTTCATTCATGAGTACCAGGTGAGACATTTTATGGCTAAAATACTTTGTATTGACATTGTAGTTATGATAAGTATATTGGTTTTGCTGTGAGTTGTCGTTGGCATTTGAAATGAAATAATTATAGTTGTCCTTGCCAACACTGTTACCAACTGTTGTTGGAATGACAACTCCTATAATTATTTCATAATGAGTAGTGTTGAACGTCACTGAGAAAACAGATTCATTGTTGCAGAGCACATTATTGGCAATGTATGCATGACCAAAAAGGTTAATTTTATTTATAAATACCGTTATTAGTTTTATACAATTATTATTATTTCTACTACTACAATTATTATTATTATTATTATTATTATTATTATTATTATTATTATTAGCTAAACCGCGGGGAAAATTCGTTGAACTCATTTATATGTATTGTAAGACCTACGATGGTTTATTTCACTTGGGAATTGCCTCATTCACCCATCCTGTGCCTCTGCAAGTGTTCTCAACCAGCAAAATTGTTTCTCCAGCCTTCCATTTGAGCATGTGCTTGTGCTTGAGCATGAGTCTGTGCCATTCCGTTGTACCACTAGTTTTATTTGCGTCCATGTTGACCACGCTGAAATGAGCTGTTTTGTACGATTGTACCAATGGATTAATTGATTGATTTTTAGTTATTCCGGGCGCGTCAACTACTAGGGTCAATAGTCCCGTCAGTGTAGTGGACGTTTGGCTCGCAAGATGGCGGTAATCACTGGATGGCGAGATCTGGCGCCGACCTACCGTCGGCTGGCGGGGTTTTCCCCAACCAGGAAAGGTCGCGTGCGGACCGTGAACGATTGTTAGGGAATTGCTCCGGCATTCGACTGGTGTTGATCGGAAAAACCTCGGAAAACTACTGATGAGAGCAGCCGGTCGCTGGAATTCTCCTCCAGACACCGATTGAATTCGACCTAGCCTACAAGTTAGAGTCGAAAATCCTGCCGCTGTCGGGACTTTAACCTAGGATCTCCCGGTCAAAGATATTGCAGAGACAGTCCATGCCCTGAGCCATCTCTCCCGGTATTGTACAAGTGGAAGAAGACCAGTTTCGTTACTTCGTTTAGCATAAACTTTAAATTACCATTGGTGCTTACCTTAAGTTACCTCTTATAGTCATCACTTTTAAATACATATAAATACAAATATTTTAGTTTTAATTATCTACCCCCGACAGACTGTGTTTAGAGTATCTACGAATGGGTTGCATATCAAATTATTTTGGAATAATGTAATGCTACAACATAACGACATCATACCGGATGGCATCACAAAAATGAACACTACCTTTGTAAGGTTTGGTGGTCCCTGAAATTCGAATGTGCCCCAGGTAGGGCAACAGCAGTTGTCTTGGTTTTGGCCAGAAATTCTGACCATGCATTACGAAACGTAGCTCAAAGACTAGGGATTTTGTAAAGCTATATCTCCAACTACAAGGAGTGAAGTTGATCTCACCCATGGTGTGTGATATTCTAAACTTCTCTAGGGGTGTGGTTGTTAAAAAATGAGGTGAAGTACCATGTCCTCCAATGGAATGTCTGGGTAAAGTATGCAACTCAGCCTCCTAGGGCAAATGCACTGAAGCGTCCGAAAATTACACACAAACAAGCCTGGGACGCATCGGCAAAGACATTTTATTCGAATTGATACTGATGATGTTATTAGATATCTGCACACTCTCGATTGACTTCATATATGCCAGATAAACGGCGACTCTGATCCGACGCTACGGGAGCGCGAACAAATCATCGCAAGCAGATTGATGCAGATCATGTCACGTGACACACTACAGCACGTGGCGAGAGAACAGCCAGAGACATACGCTGACGGAACTGTATGAAACACGATGCAAATAGAACACAAAGGAAAATGGTACATTTCGCAATAGTGCTACGTGACGTCTCACATGTCCTGACTAACGGAAGTTTTCAAAGTGTCCAGACAGAGTATTCGATTATGAGCCCTAAAGTACAATTGAGTCTGCCAATTCCAAAACGTCTCTTGTCCATTTTGTAAAACTTACGGCAAATAACAGTTTTCTTGTTAAAGTTTATTTCTCACCTTAGTTCATTCCGTAAGAAATCTTCTGACAAAAGGTAAGAATATATCTTACGGCATGGACTAAGGTGAGAAGTAAACTTTAACAAGAAAAAAGTGACTTGCCGTATGTTTTATAAAGTGAACTAGAGACGTTTTGGAATTGGCAGACTCAATTTTGGAATATTATTTTAAATATAGGCCGACCTAGATGGCTGAGGTAGGTAAGAGAATACACTGACTTAGCTCTTCGGTCCGAAGGGATGCGGGTTCGAGTCCCGCATTGGGCATGGTTGTGTCCCTTGTCTCTCGAGGATGTTGTCGCGGAGAGACTCGCGTTCTGCAAACCCCAGACCGGAGAGTTCCCAATTGTGGTGGCGTCTATTGTACGGTCGAAGATGCGTCTCCTCGGGATATAAAGGTTAACAGGCTGCCGGCTAACAAAAAATTAAATATGTGTAGTTTCTTTTATGATACATAATATTGAATTATCGAACTGATTCACTCATCAAATACACTATCATTTATTTGACCACCAGACTGTGAACCATGTCACTCAGTGAGACCACTGTGTGTGTGTATTAAACCGTGCGACTGTGAAACTCTCGAGCCGACTAAGTGAAATTACGCTCGATGTCCCCTCTAGGAATAAAGCATCCTGCGTCCTGCTGTGACATAATAATTTCTTCTGTGAGTCCTTTAGATTTCACGTTATGCGCGTTTTTCGGCGCTTTTGGGAGCAGTGTGCGCCGGGCCGCCCCGCCCCCCGCGCCCCCCCCCGCGCCGCCCCCCGCGCCGCCCGCTCGATTGCCGCTCCAAAGTAAATTGTTCGCTCCCCTTCGCCGCCTCACCTTCTTCACCCCTTCCTTCCTTCCTTCCTTCCTCCCCCACCACCGCTTCCCCTTCCACCACCCCTCCCCCTCCCCGCGCCGGTGAATTTACGCTGATGTGCACTTTGGAGATTTAGTGAATTGCAAGGCAAACGAATGTAAGCGGGAAGAGATCGGGGAACGGCCGGGCCGGGTGACGACGGGCTGGGAGGGGGAAGAAGGAAGCTGGATTTATTTACGCGAAGTAATTTGTACGAAGAGAATTTACACGGCTGCCAATACGGCGCCCGCAGCACTTGTCTAATTGCCAGTTATATACTTCTCTATCCTGCCGGCACACCGTGGGAATTGTAACACGTGTGGGGAGTTGGAGTTTCAAGAATTGCATCTTGACCGTGGGGTTCTTTTCGATGCGCATCGGAGACGTTCCCGATTTGAAAGTAAGTACCGATTATAAAATAATTCAATACACAGTCGAACACTCATGGGGGTGGGGTACGAGGGGCTTCTGTGCCCCCAGAAGTCGATGACACATTCACAAATATAGCTTTTACAGATTTTCTACAGTAACGAAAGTTGTTTAATATGGTCAATGAATGCTTATAATAAACAAAAATCAACAAATTAACAAGTACTTTAAACCACCATGACTCAAAAATTGCTCACAGACTGACGGATAGAGATGAAAATAGACGGAGAGACTTTTAAAAAACGACATTTTCGGATTCAAGGAAACCCGAAACATGCATTTCCTTTAAAATTTCAAAATCGATTTTCGGTAGTATTACATAACTTTCTTTAAACTACCAATATTACTTCATATATACGTATGTATTGGAGAAATTAAAAACTGTTCTTGATATTAGTTCAATGTTAATATGAAGACCTAATTTCCCTCTGAAAGAATTTCTATCTTCGACAGTGTAGTTGTTGAAGATATATATTTTTACTTTCCCTTACACTACTTAGATAGTACAGAGAAATCTATGTAATGCAGTGGTAAGATGCTGAAGTAAGTGCTGAAGTAAGAGGAGATATTTAGACAGAAAAGGTCATATATCTTTCTTATAGCAAAAAATTGGATAATTCTTGTTCTTATGTGTAGTAAATCCCTCCCTCTAATAAGCAGTGTAGTCAGAACCCACGCATTGTGGGCCCATCACACCGGAAAATTGGTTTTCGGCAAATGTCTGTATCAAATGTCTAACAAAAACACTGATGTCTAAACTGTGGTTAGAATTTTTAACAACAAAATATACAGTAACTAGCGTGCCCATGCGAGGACTCTCACGTGTTAAATTTCACTCTCTTTCCTAAATTTCAGCCTCCTTCCTATTATGTCTTTTCTTTTCCATAATAAGAGAGGAAGTAGTTAACGAAACGTTTATTTGTTTAAAAAAAATAAAAAGGTAATTTCTAATGTACTTATAGAATTTAAAATAATAAAGAACAATGAAATTGATGTTTGAATCAAATTTTGAATAAAGCCCTGCTCAGTATTGCAGACAGTATAATCTGTTTTATAGACTTGTTTTTACAACAATTCTCAACACTTCCTTAAACACATTTCAAGAAATTATACGATCTTCCTTTACAATTAGCTTTTCGCTTTCCTTGATAGCAACAAAAGCTTTTAACTCTCCAGAAATCTACTTAAAGCTGACCATGTGAAAATATAGGATCGGGAAAGCATAACCCTACTCTTTGCAATATTATTTAACTTTATTACAACACTGAGAGGTACACCCGTGCAATTTAATAGCCTCAAGTAATTGGTTTCATTTCTCATACAGTTGCAGATTCTGCACGTCTCTGAACAGGTAGGGTAATATCGAGAAGAGCCGGATCAGCAAAACGTAATAGAGTGTTCAAGAACCTCTTGTCCTATAGATTACATGGCGAGGAACGTTTCTTTGTGACCTTCGACTTCAAACTTCCACATTTTAAAACTCTAGAACGCTTCGTATAATAGTTATTCAACTAAATAGATTTTAATAATGCTGCCTGAGTGTATTGTTATGCTTTTGACATTATTATTTAGATTAATTTTTTCTACAAATCCTTCATGTTTGTTAAGTCAAAGTGCAAATCGTCACATCTCTGTGAAGTTCTCATTCCTTAGACACCTCATTTATGAAGATCGGTTGCGTGTCCGCAAAACTAATCTATAGTACTGAAATAATATAGAAGCAGATTTTGTATTAAATAAACAATAAAACATGAGATGAAGTACCAACATCTGGACTATTATATGCTGCACCAACACTATTTCCACCTATTTTCAATGATTAATCAATCGATCTGCTTAGTAGTAAATTTAACTTTCTTGCAACATCTAGATATTTTATTAACCTGCTCGAAAGAGCATTTACTACGAGAATGCTCAATTTGTGCTTGCATTTCATATGCTGCTCAAAAGAGCATAAATGTACCACGAGAATAGTCCTTAGATCCCTTGCAAATGCTTCACCTTGTCCAAGATGTAAATTAACTCGTTGAAATTGCTAATCACTCTAGGAAAAGTATTATTTCCCAGCTTTTTCAATGCAATATCACGACTGAACATGCTGACTTAAAAAGTTCATGGAATCACTGCTGATAAAAAAAAATATTGGCACTGGTAAAACAGAAACCAATGCTAACAAGATACATTCTTCACTCTGCACTGTGCACAATCGTGCATTATTTGCCAATATTGTTTCTTTCTTTTTTGACGAAGAACATCAAAAGTGTAAGAGGTCTTTTCATCATAGTTTGATTTACTTTCTAAGTTCTCTGATAATTCCCTTCTCAAATTTTCGTAAGCCTTCTGCCTTATCTTTTGGATTCACACGCAGAACACCTTGTCAATTTCGTGCAGATGGTTCCTTCCTTGAGTCCCGGTTGTCTCATAGTACACTGCAGCTCCTTTCGTGCCTTTTCATCATAGCATGCAGCGAATTTCCTTTTTATCAAAGTGATGTGCACCTACCTTCAAAAAAATGAGATCGAATAAACAAGGTAAAACAATTATTTCTCTTAAAAAATTTAAGTTAGGTATTTAAAATCAACCACACCAGAAAAAAATAAACAACATTGTGAAAGAAATTTAGGCCTATGATTTCACCAAATTTCATTTTAAAAAAATCACTTCTTGAATAGCCCTGTCCATGAATGTATATTGACTTAAATTAGCAGTTTGGCATTTGAATGGTGAGCGATAAAAACGGACAAAAAGATTTTGAATTAGAATAACATGAGTGTTTAGTGATTAACCATACAAAGTGCATGAGTACTGTGGGCTATATCACAAACTTTTCACAGAAACAAGACTGACTGTCAATACTTACATTCGATGGAAGAACGGTTGCACTATAAAAAACATTTTTCATTTGTGTCTAGCAACTATTAATATTTCTAATTGTTGCCGCAAGAGCATTTACATTTATTTGCATAATTTTGAATTAATGTAGTACTCTTTGTTTAGGAGTTATTTAACTACATAGATCTTGACATGCTGTCATGTGATGCGGGTTGCATTTGAAAGTAATATTTAAATGCGTCATTTTCAACAAATCTTTTATATTTTTATAGTCAAAATTTTAAATCAAATAACTACCAACTTTGATATAGTTGAAAATATTGTCTGATTTTTCTCTTTGCGACATTAATTGTGAATTATGTTTGTAGTAGCGCTTACTCAGTTCAACTGCAATTGTTTGTAAGATTTTTTCTTAATTTTTTAAACGGTTTTTGGGTATCCAGGACCCTAACCCCTCTTTTACTTTCCCGCATACTACTAACCGTAAGCTAACTGTAACCATTCTGTAACCACTTGTTTATGTATCTCGTTTTTATTTTTTATTGTTCTTGTGTTCATTAAAAAATAGTGGTGCTACAGAATGGCATAGACTTTCTTGTATTATTTTTTTATTTCCTTTGGGTCTGAGCTAGCTATTCGGACTTGACACATAGTCTTACCAGCTACCATGTATCGCCGCCCACACCACATTTTTTTGACATTTTCTTAATTTTTCGGTTTCCTACCAGTAGAAAGGAAATATTATTTTACGAATATTAAAGAACAGTAAAACCTTCTCATAAATGGCCATTTTCTTTGAAAAATTTGAAGCCGTATTTAAGAAAATGGCGTATAAGCGCTAGTGTAAATGCGATAATTGAAGCTCTTTTTCACAGAATGTTTTTTGAGCTTTCGAAACATTTCATTCGAAGTCATTTAAAGCATTTTAATTCACGAATACAATAGTGTTTACAAATTGCTGAAAATGTACATATTAACGGTGTAATAAATCTGTCAAAAAAGTATATTTGTGTAATTTTTCAAAAAAAACCCTCCAAAATGAATATTACATGGTATTAAAGAGTGAAATTAACAATATGCGTCCGAAAACTTTGAAGAAAGAATTTGGAGCCATTTTTGAGAAAACGACGTTTGAGCGTTTTTGATAATGCGGAATTTTGTGCTAGTTTTCACGAAAAACATTTGAGTTTTCGATAAACTGTATATGACATTATTTAAAGTAAAGTTACTTATAAATATAATCATGTGAACAAATCGCCGCTAGTGTAAATATTAACGACGTGAGAGATATGTGAAAAAATCACGCTCATGTAATTTTTGAAAAAACAAACAGAAAAATACGGTAATATGACGTTGATATCATCTCGTAGAGTACCTATCCTTACCAAAAGTTAAAAGAATAAATTTGGAGCGGTTTTTGAGAATTCTTTTTGTAATTTTTTAAAATTCCACATATTATTGCACGCAATATTGCGCGAAAACGACTAAAATTTTCAAAAAAATGTACATGACGTTAAAAAAAAAGAACCAACTCTGGAGAACAAATTTCATTTGAAGGAAGAATATCTATCTTCAATTTTGCAGTTGGAGGAAGAGGCCGAAGAAAATTCAAACTTTTGAAATTTTCGAAAATTCAGGGTTAACTGTGAAAATAAGACGTATGCCATTATAATAAGTGTATTTTACTCTATTCTCACAAGAAATTTAAAGAAAAAAGCTTGAGCCGTTTTTGAGAAAATTTTGAACATTTCAGGGAGACTCTTTATGTAAAGTACCCCCAAATATTAATGACTGTTTTTCAAGATCTCAGAGCTTCGACTCAGGCCAGATGGACAGGGGTTTCGTCAATTTGGAAAAAATCCTACGCATGGTTTAGGCGCTAGTGTTGTTCACATACACCGGAGAGACGGACGGACGGCCTTTTTTGCTTTCAATTGGTTTTTCGATTGAAACATTTTGATTTTTTGCGTCTTCCTACGACTACGGTATTGTAGATGGTGATGTTTTCTTCAAATTAAAATTTTCTCAATATTTAGTACTTTCTCTACTCTACTTTCGATTTTTCAAACCACAGTTTCTGAAAAACAATGGAAAATTTCTCCCGAAATTCTGCACAGTGGAAAAGAATTCAATTTTCTTCGATATTCAGGAAGCTTGATTTCGACCTAAATATTTGGGGTCCGAAAAATAAAAAATGAACAAATGCGAAAAAATGTAGGTATTTTTTTATCAAACACGTAAAAAAGATTTATTGCACAAAAAGGAAAAGTAATCTATTGCGTTAATTGACAAGTTCTCTAAATATTTTTGGTCTTATAACAATTTGTCAAATTTTTGTAAATCTTACTGAAACTGCAATTTTTGTATTCGCTTGCTTAAGAATTTGCGAGTGGTTTATGTTGGAGTTGGTTACCATGAGAAGAAAATTGTTATGAAACAATGTATTTGTTTTGAATAGGATGATCTTGCCAGCCAAGTTTTAAGATATTTTTAAAATAATGTATGGCCTGTATGGCCTGTCGGTCTATTCAGCACCTCGGTGTGAAGGGTCGCGAGTTCGACTCCCGCCATGGGCATGGTTGTTTGTCCCTTCTCTTTCATGTATGTGTGTTGTTGCGAAAGGCTTTGTGAGTCTGCTGACCACTGGAGCCCGGAGCCCGCACATATGTCAGTAAAGGTTAATATGTGTCCACATGACGGACATGGTGAGTACCCGGCGCGCATAGTCGAAATCGGCATCTCCTGAAGCTGAAAAAAAAAAGGAAGAAGAGAAGAAAAAGAAGAAAAAAGAAAAATAAGAAAAGGAAGAAAGTAATTCTTCAGTGGAATATTGTTAGAATAATAATGTGGTATAAGTGTCGTCATTCTATACTACTTACGTAGTGATTGCCTTCCAAGTACATTAGTTGGAACCGTTTTATTACTGAAATGAGTTCGTGTAATGTTTTTGGTTCCGAGCTAAAATATTGCAAGTTTCTTTCTCGTCACTCGTTACCTACGTCAGCATTTAAACGCCTAACGAGAAACCGCTAAAAGGTACTTGTAAGTGCTTGAGAAATGTAGAACAAAAATCGATAGCGTCTCACAGTGAATGATGGAGCTACATTTTCCGTTTAGGTTTGTAAATCGTTTGTAGATGAAAGTTCGCGATTAGTGAAGATGTTAGTTTCCTACGACAATCTATGCCATTCTGTAGCACTAGTTAAATATCTCGAAGGCCGTTAATATACACATTTGCAGCGATCTGTATACATTATTGCATTTGTGACTAGAAGTGCTTCAAATGATATCCAACGACTTTTCTCGAAAACTCAAAGTTTTCATTGTGGAGCCGCCTTAACGAAGCCTTCTCGTACTCTCGCCAACAGTTCTAGGCGTCGCTGTGGGTGTGTGGGTCACAGACGGTTGTTGTATAGGTCCAAGGACCCCAGCGGTGCAAAGGAGTGGAGACTGATGCATGCACCCAGGGTGACAATGGGTAGTGGCGAATTCTGGGGAGGACGGTGATCCTAACGGTATTCCAAACGGTTAAAAAGCCAAATGATAAACTATTAAGAATGTGATTATAAAGTTGATTCCCTTTAAACTATATATTTAATTAAACTATTTATGGGATTAAAATTATATAAGATGCAAGTAAAAACATTTAATTTTAATTACGATATTAACACTGTAGCAGTCCACAGCACCTCAGATTTATAAATACGTTTCTAGGAAACCTGTGTTGTTTGCATAGCTGCACTTGCGTATACATAACCAAAAAGGCATTTTATTGAATCGAGGTAAAGTTTGCCAGTCCCCGGTTTTTCTGGAAAACAATGTCATTGTAATGTGTTTTAGACACCCCGCACGACATTCCTTCTATTCAATCACTGTGGCCAAGTATCCTCAATTACTATTTGTGAAGGCCGGTTTTCCCTAGATTAAAATTTTCTGAAGTTAAATAGTTAATTATTGGGAGCACAACAGCACACATTATTCTATATTGCGGATACGTAATATTATAATAACGAAATCCGTACCCTACTAATTATTCAGCCATTTAGTTCATCCAATTATTCAGCCCACACCCTCATGACCCCCTTTCGTGTTCCCTGTGAGAAGCCTTAACCTTTATTCCTATATTTTTCAAATTGGGTTTCAAGTCAAAAGTTAATGCCTATGGGCTTATTTCTGTGCGCTTATATCCGGATTTGTAAAGTCTTTGACCGGGAGGTCTTACGGTTCGAACCCCGACGGTGTAGGATTTTTGATATTGGCTAGATAGCGAAGTCGAAACCAGGCGAAGAATTCTAGCGGCCAGCTGCTCTCATTGATAGATTCCCATGGTCTCTCCTATCAATACCAGGCGAATATCTTAAAATTTGTTCCATAAAAAACGGGACACAGACTTTCTCCCTCTTACAGACACATTACGTTTACATGCACTACACTAGGAGGCATGCCGGGAGGCTAGCTTACTGTTTAGAGCTTGACTCGGCAGGGCGATGTCCTGAGCCGAATCATGGCCTCCTAATAAAAATAACATTTATGTTGGTAGCATCCAGATCACTGAGAAACAAATGAAGGGAACAACACTTCCAACATCTATTATGATTGTGGTAAGTACTCAATTTACGTATTCAAGCTGCAGCTCGTGCTACCAACATAATTTCTGTTGCAAGCCTTTTCACCAAGCAAGGTGCCGCTGCGGAGACGGATACTTTCCTAGCGCGCTGTGCTTTGAAGGAGAACCCCCCCCCCCAAGTCGACGTGTAGGTCGCCGACGAATCTTACGTTCCAGCGGATGAAGGTTCACCGCCACATTTCAGGGCGTTATATGGATTGGAGTATGGGACTAATGACCAAAGCAATTGTCCCACCCCGAAACAAAATAATCTAAACTGTATTTCGATTCCTTAATAAATGCTGCTGTCTTGCGGAGGCGATTACTACTACAAAAACTCATCGATGCGGCGCGACAGACGAGAGAGTTGGAAAAGTATTTCTAAGTACTCAAGCACATTATTGTATTAAATGGCCAACAATATTTAACATTTTTTGTTATACTAGTTGAATCCGTGTGAGTATTCCCCACTTCGTTAATCATAATTTTAAGAGATAAATTGCTCCATACTGAAACCAAACTTCCTGCAAGCAGTCGGTGAATTGTGCGTTTTATCATATTAACTTGGTACTGTATCGATATCTCGAGATAGAAAACAGAAAGTCAGAGTTGGACTACAATTTTCAAATCTAGCAAAGGTAACTTCAGGGATTCCTCAAGGGAGGGTTATTGGACCTCCCCTCTTTCTAGCTTTTGTCAATGACCTGCCAGACAATTTATTTTCAATGGTACGATTATTTTCAGATAACTGTATTATATATTGAGTTAGTCAATCAAAAAGTAGACGAGGATATTTTGCAGGGTGATCTAGATAGACTACATTTCTGGACGGAAAAAAATAGCGTGGCAATTAATAGTTCGAAAAGCAAAAACATCACGTTTGGTAGAGGCCGTAAATATACTGAAACTCAATACCGTGTAGGCAACGAAAATAATCCAAAAGTCTTGTCTTATAAGTACATGGTAATACTTTTCGATAGCAAATTGAGTTGGGAAAATCAGGTAAACTTTGTCGTAGGGAAAGCATGGAGATCTTTGCATCTTACTATGCGAATACTAAAAGAGAGTACTGCGAAAGCGAGAGAATTAGCTTTACTATCTCTAGTTCGTCCAATAACGGGACGGTTTGTTGGAACCCTTATAGAATCTCACTAAAGGAATATTTGAATAGAGTACAGAGAAGAAAGAGCATGTAACTTATTTTCCGAAACTATAGGAAGAAAGTAGAGTGGGAGGTCACTAGAAATCAGGAGAGTTAAGGCAAGACTCTGTGCTTTGTACAAAGCGTATGCCGGTTATCCAGCTTGGAAAGATATCCACATCCGGCTCAGTAGACCCAAGTGTCAGTAGACCCACTTTAGTAGAGGGGATCATAAACACAAAATTCAGTTCTGGCCACAGAGAACAGATGTTGGAAAATTTTCCTTCCTATAGAACAATAACGGACTGGAATAAGTTACCTGCGACAGCCTTGGAACCCTTTCCTCTAGGTGTTGAATAATTTAAAAGTAAATTAACTAATGATGTTCGTAAATTTTATTAGTACGTTAGGTTTATTAAGTCGTATATTTATTAGTCTAAAATATCTGTACAGGACCGCCATAATGTAGAATTAATGCGGTTATTGTTATTAATGCCTTTATGGTTATCATATTATTATTAATATTATTATTGTCTTAAAATAATTTTAAGTTACATTGTATTTAATTCCTAATTATAATATGTAAATTTTAGTGTTCCGCAACCAGGTTGCATAATCGTACCTGCGGAAATAATAAATATCTATGGCCACTCATGCTCTGGGTAAAGGTACTTTGAGGAGCGAAACCTAAAAATACGTGATTGATGATTCAAAAAGTCTCATTTAGTAAATTCAAATCTAAGAATTGTGACTCTAACCCCCTTAAGGGGTTTGATAATTAGCTATGTATGCCCTGATTTTGAATTCCGCGCTACATGAATTGTAAGGTAACGTGTTTTGCGGATTGCGTGTACGCCTTCTTGATTCTTCGTTGCTTAATGTACACAATTGTGCATCTTTGGAATTAAATCTGTTAAATACATTCTAGGACAGAATTCCTAAAATTAACAGATTTACAATTGTAGGTTTTTGTGGAGTTTGAGTTATTTCAATTGTCGTTGTTGTCTTATAAATCGTACGAAACTGGCAACTTTCCATAGCGTGTACGAGTACCATATTAAATGGACATGTTTATTACGGATTATATCCATGTTTCACTCGATTTATACTAGTCAACATAAAATCATATTTCAATATCCAATATTTTTTTAGACAAAGTTAAATAAACATTTGTTCTTCCGTAAGGATTCTGCATCAAATATAAGACAGAGGGCAATAAAACAATGGACGATTGTGCTATAAATTAATTATAATTGCCATTAAATACAGGTATGAATCTATGTCTGGAAGGTGGGAGTGAAACTCCATGAGCCTCCCCTCCCTCTTTGCATGCGCCAGAGTATATACATCCAAATATTAGTTTAAAATATTTTTCTATACCTACATGTTCGAATGGCGTAGGTTTTCTTGCTATTAAAAGGAAAGAAACAATATTGAGAGAAACTGTGAGGTTCTCTTATAAATAAAGAAAAGAGCAAAATTTAACTTTAAAGTGTTTAATTAGCAGAACCGTATGAATAAATTATGTATCAGCAGAAATAATGAGGTTAAACTCATTATGACATATCGATTAGAGTAGGGGCGTTAGCTCTTTATCAGTCATGAATAGAGATTTTATTAAAACTTTTAATACATGGCTGCTTTCTAATATACTATAATTCCAGCGTCATTAGTGTAACATATTTTTATTAAGATTTTGAAATTATCCACGAACATGCATTTATTTGCAAATGAACAGTCAATGTTAAAATGCAATATTTGGTAAAAAATATTCTTACGATGCCAAACGTAAGTAAATAAAAAAATATAATAAAAATGGAGTGTTTTTAATTGAATTTCTTCTAATGACGTCAGAGCTCACATAGCTTGCTTTTCCAACAGAGACGAGTTTTTACGCTGAATTTAGACATTCGATCAGATATTTTGTTTTGAGATTTGCATAAAGTGCTTCACTTTTACGAGGAAAATATTTGGCCTTGTAGAATATATGTCCCAAAGACGCGGGCTAGCAGGAAGGGAGGGTCTCCCCAAACGGACAGTACCCATACCCGCCGTTTCCTTCCCGAGCGGACGCCATGAAGCAGCGCGGGCGGCGTCTTCCGCCGGCGACGGCGTCCGCGTGCAGCGCTGCGGCGGCAGCGGCGTCGCTCGCTACAGAAAATGGCCGCGGCCTTCCCGCGCAGCGGCAGCGGCGGCGGGCCGCTCGCGCGACCTTGGCTATCGCCCGCCCGCGCAGCGCTATCTGTCGAATTTTTCCCGAACTAACTGCCCCCACCGCGCGGCCCGATTGCGCAGAAAGAGTGCGCGTGACGTCAGGCGTCGAGGAGGGGGGGCGCCGCCTCGTGGCGCGGCGCGCAGATGGAGCAGGGCGCGCGTCCGAAGCGAGTGTGTCGCGCTCCGTCAGAAGCCCGGTTCCGCCGCGCGCTCGCCCCCCACGCGCCGCGCCGGCCTCGCGCGTCGCAGCGCCCCTCCGCCCACGCGGCCACGCGACAGCCCCCGCGACCGCAGCGACGCCTCTGCATGCGCCCACGCCGGCTGTCAGCGCCCCGAAGAGCGAGTCGCGCTTGACGCCCGACAACGCCACCCCGTAAACAACAACAAAAACGCTGCGGTGGTGCGCCGAGGACATGGTGTCGCGCCTGCGGGCCGCGTGTCAGTGAGCCGCGCCAGTCGCACCACGGACCCCCTGCGCCGGCCAGTGCATTTGGCAGTGAGTTTCTCGCGAGTGTTCTCGGTGAGCGTGCCTGCCCACCGCCAGCAGAAGCAGTAGTAGTAGTAGTAGCAGCAGCAGCAGCAGCACAGCGCCTCCAGCAGCCGCCAGCATGATGGAGCCGCCGCTGGGCGAGTTGGACGCGGGCTTCGAGCCCCAGCAGCGCGCGCGCTCCAACACGTGGCCGCTGCCGCGCCCGGACAACTTCGTGGACATCAAGGAGGAGCCCGGGCTGGGCAAGTGCGGCGGGGGTGTGGCGCTGGGCGGCGGCGGGCCTCCGGGCTGCCTGGGGGCGCCCGACGCGTCCATGGGCGCCGCCGTGGCCGCCGCGGCCGCCGCCGCGGGCATGCAGCTGCCGGGCGCCGCGGCCGCCGCAGCGGCCGTCGCCGCCACCGCCGCCAAGAAGAACTCGAGCCGCCGCAACGCGTGGGGCAACCTGTCGTACGCGGACCTCATCACGCAGGCCATCACGTCGGCGCCCGAGAAGCGGCTCACCCTGTCGCAGATCTACGAGTGGATGGTGCAGAACGTGCCCTACTTCAAAGACAAGGGCGACAGCAACAGCTCCGCCGGCTGGAAGGTAAGCGAGCGCTCGCGAGACGCGGGGTGGGCCGTGTCGCGGGGCGCCAGGCGCCCGCCCGCCCGGGGCCCAGGGACCGGGGCCCGCTGCCACCCGCGGCGTAGTAGGGGCCGTCGCCGCCCGCCCGCTTCTTCGACCTTTGGCCGCCGCCGCTGCCTCCGCCCGCCCGCCCGCCCGCGCGCCGCCGGGCGGACCTTCGGCCTGCGCCTCCCACGCCGTCTCCCTCGGCCCGCGAAATCCGCATCTCGCCAGACCCCCTCGCTCCACGGCTTGCTGCCCTGCATTTCCCGACTAATGCACCATGTGTTTTCCTCCTCCACTTCTCATTCTTCCTATACGTTCTATTCCCAAAAAATTATTCTTATAGACGTCATTTGTATGTGTTACTCAAAGATTCATTCTGGTGGATGTAAGCTGTGTTATTTGACCGTCTTCATGAAAAAGTTCTTTCGAGTGCTCTGCATGTAATCGCACAAACCGGACATATGTGTTCCCATGTGATTTTTAACTGCAGCAATCGTCATTGTTTATGAGGTGTTTGACGTGATAGAGCAAGTTATCACTAGAAGTTGCCTATTTGCATATTGCTTTAACTCATCGTAAACGCAGCGATCCCCCACGGTGCTGCGTGGGCAGTATCGCGGACGGCATACGAGGGGATTCTCTTGGGAGTCCCTGTCCTATGCACTGTAGTTCGCACTCTATTACAGAGGTTGAGTGTTTCGTTTTGAAATTTGTGTTGATGAATCGAATATTTTAGAGCGCTCTCGCAGCTAATGGGGACATGACAGCCGTTATCTCCGTCATCTTTTGATCGATGGCGCCGTCAGTGTACATTAGACAGCTTGTAGCACCACGCACGTTGTGTGTCTGTGAAAAATTATTCAGCGTGAAGCCGTTGAGGCCGTGAAGTTCCTTAGCAGGCCTCTGCGCCTTCGGTGTAGTGCAGTGAGTGCATTTGCAAGTGGCTAGGCCCCTTGGCGTGCCTTCCGGCGCGGGTGTACGTCGGGCGTCGCAGCACGTCGCGGCGCTGCGCTATGCGTCGACGTGTGTGCGTGCGGGCCGGGCGGGCGTCGTGCCGCGCACGTGGCGCCACCCGCCGCCGCCGCCGTCGTCGCCACGTGCGCGCTGCGAGGAGCTCCCGGCGGCGGCGGTGGTAGCGCCGCGCCGCGACGGCGCCGCGCCGCCCGCCGACGCCCCGCCCGCCGGCGCGGCGCCGCCTCCGCGCCGCCCACCCACGCCCGCCGGGCTCCGGGCCTCCGGGCCGCCCGCCACCCCCGCCAACGCCGCCACCGGCCCGAAATACGCGCCGGCGCGGCGCGGCGCGCGGAGCACGGGATCCAGTCGCGGAATCGGAGGATTTCTTCTTTTCCTTTTTCTCCGGGTCGCTTCTCTCCGCCTCGTACGGATGGGGCTTGCTGGAGGAATCGGAGGAGCTTAGTGGATGCTGCTACTCATTTTCTTTTCCTCGTGTTCACTTTTCTGGGATTCGTGCGAAAAATACTTGCTGAAGGAATCGGTGGATTTTTAGTTATACTTCTAATTATTTTTTGGGTTATCTTCGTAGTTTTTCATTTCTTTACCTTAACTTATTTTTTTCTCATTTTCACTTTCTCAGCGTAGTGTTTTTGACTTGTGCGTTCTTTTCTTTCGTGTATCAACAGCTTTTATCCAAACGATTTTCTTCATTTTACTGCTCTTTTACTCTGCTTTTTCCCTTATAGTACCTATATATATTATAAATTATGTCTTCTCTGATTTTCTTCTCTTCATTTTTTCGTCGACTATCAATTTGTTTTCATGTTTGCATCCATTTTTTCCCACCTATCTTTTCCGTTTTGTCAAGTTTTTTTTTTATATTTCTTAAATTTTTAAAAATTTTGTCTGCTTTTCTTACTATTTTTTTTCGTCCCTCTTCTCGTATTGTAGCCTAATTCATGAAGTGAGTGCTGCAGTTCGCTATGTTTCTTATCTTTATTTCTGTCTTCAGTTTTTGCTTTTTTTCTCAGACTCCTGATGCCGTCTTCCGTCCAGTTAAATTGGTAATCACACAGTCTCCCAAATATTCTCTCTAAAATGCGTCTTGGGTTTCTCGATGCTCTGGCAGCTAATAAAATTTATAATGTCTATGTGTCATTTTATTTACGTTGTACTTTGAATTATAAATCCTCTTTGAATTAATTATTCTCATTTTATATTATCCGATTTGCTTTGCTTCTTTTAATAAGTAGCAGTAAAGAAAGCATATCCGCTCATTTCTCACTCATATATGCGAATTATGGACTGGTACTCCACTGATCCATAGTTATTTACTGAAATTCAATAGATCTGGAAAGCTCAGTTTTCTTGTATTTACGTCACAATGTTGGATAATGTTGAAGCATTTGACTTTACTTATTTCTTTTTACTATTGTATTCTTATGGTCCTTTTGTAGTCCAACATTTATGAGGGGAAATTTCCAATCCATCTCCCTTAGAAACCCACAAGTCCGTTTAAATGAGAAGCGATTCCATCTCGTTTTTCCTATTCCGAGGATCTTCTATAATCATGGATCTTGGGTAATTAATGATCACTGAAGAAACATTTCTAATTTTGAGCCCCAACCTTTGGCAATACGATTTTTGAGGCCTCTGCACTCGGCACCGCAATGGCTCAGCCGTTTTAAGTGTTTAGCACTCTCCTTAGTCCTTATCTTCTGATGCGTAGATTGTCCCGAAAGGCGTTCAAGGTCTTAACCGTCCAGAGAATCGCCCTTAGTCACGAATGTAAACTTGGTTAATTCCAAAGAGCATCACTCACCATTTTTCTGAAATTATATTTGCAAAAAATATTAAATTGAAATGAATGTTATTTGACCACTCTCTGTTTCAAGAGTTCATTCAATTTTTTTTGAGAATGATTTAGGAGAGACATGCTAAACCAAATTCATTATTGTCTGACCGGGAGGTCCTAGATTCGAGTCCCGACGGTGGCAGGATTTTCGACACTAGCTTGTCAGCTAGGTCGAATTCAGTCGCTGTCTGGAGGAGAATTCTAGCGTCCGGTTGCTCTGATCGGTTCTTTTCCGTGGTTTCTCGGATCAACACCAAGTGAATACCAGAGCAGTACCCTAACGAACGAGCCACGCACTCCCGGCTGGGGCGGTGCCCCACTGGTAAGAGATACCTGGTTGAGGGGAAAACCCCCGCTAATCGACGGTTGGTCCGCGCCGGATCTCGCCATTCAGAAGGGAAAAGATCACCGCCACCTCCCGAGGAAAAAACACGGACTACACTTACGAGACTATTGACCTCTGTAGTGACAATTCCGCGCCCAGAATCACGAACAATCAATCAATCAATCAAATTCATTATTCTGTATTTTACAACTAGTTGTTTGAACAATTGTCTTATCCTCTGTTATTAACTCGATTTTTTTGTTGTTTCTTCATGTTATTAAAAACGTATTGACATTTGTAAATCATTATAAGATGATTATCGGCAAGATTTTCGAAAATATTGATGATAGTTACCCTATTACAAAATAATTTTAGAATGTACGAATCTGGATGGAGTAAATGAGAGATGGTGGATACTGGATGGTGATACTAGAAAAAAGGTTTTTTACGATCCTATGAACGGGCATTCTTCATTCCTTCTATTACATATCCTTCTTCATTCGTTCTATTACATATTCCTCATTCGTATTATCTTCACAGTGGTTACAGAAAAAGACACATAAGACTTTTGCAAGTAAATCAAAATAATCAGTCCATGAAGATTTCCTCTTTTCATTACACTCTCAGAATGAGTGAGCGTTTGCCCATAGTTGTAATCATGGAACTTAAGCATGCTGCATCTTTTTTCCAATATTCCGTGGTCATTCAAATCACGTTCAAGCGACAGTGTCTTAGAAGTAATGACCTGTCTTCATGTGAGAGAGAACTATTGATTGCGCCTATGTGGAAAGAAGGGGAAGAATAAAGGCGAATCGCCTAACTTCTCCGACATTCCATAGGTAAAATCAGAGTAATTATGAAGCGCTAATTGTTGAAGATAGTTATTTTAATTCATCTCTAGTTAATAGCTCTACCCGACCCAAATGTTGCCCGATTTAAATAAGAATGCCATGGATGTTTTTTACACCTCATGAAACCGGACACGTTTCTTCGAATGAAACTGTTGGAATGGATATTTAAGGTCCATAACTGATTTTCTGGAGACTTCTTTTAAAATGAACTCACCGTTTCCGAACATGATCCGATATATACAGTGGAAGGTGTCAGGAGTTCACTCTCTCTCCTCCTTTCGAGCATGGTTATCTGACTGTTGAATTTAGCACCAATTGAGAATTAAGTAGCTGTGAAAATTGCTTCAGAACTGGTTTATTAGAGGATGATTTGTTAATTATCACTTTTCACTTACTTTGAAATAGTTTTGTCCTTTTAACATATCTATTGTTTTATTTAAATTAGTTTTATTTTAATTCGTGTTTATGTTCTGTTGTTTATCTTCTACATTATAATGGTATTAAATTTAACATTTTGACAGGCACAATGTTAATATATTGTTGCGATCTTCCCTTTCTTTTCAAATGTGGGTGAGTGTTATTTGCTGTTAAATTTCAGTTGGATATTTAATTAGCTAGCCTACAAATATTTCACTTATGTTATTTGTGAACGTAATTCTCTCTTTTCAAAATTCGCATTTTCAAGAGTATGGAACATCTATCCGAGAGTCATATATGTTTACCAAATTTCTAATAGTTGTTGGGGCTTCTTCAGTATGATTTTCTAGCATCGTTAATATCCATACAAAGTTTATATCAAAATCCCATTTGTACTACTAGTTTCAGTGAATTCGATGAACCACCAAAAGTAGTCAGTACTCGCAGTAATAAGGTACTACGTAGCATGATGTGTGCGGTGCCGTATGTCGGAAAAAATCGGGAACAACTGGCTTGAAAGACAAGCTGTAAAACCCGTTGAATTGTGATGATATGGTAAATACAAGAGACAGTTGTGTTTGCGTCATACGCTGCTCATGGTCACAACCTTCCTTGTTCACGAGATTACACCCGACAAGCGAGCTTCGTGAACACATACCGTAGAAGATAAGGCACTAACTTTTCTTATATTTTCAATGAACTGATGAGATCGCTACTAGAAAAAATGCAAAAAATCTAATGAGAATTTAATGTTTTAGATGTATAGTTTTCCATTCCTTCCACTGAAAGCAAGTTCATACAATGCCAGGCAATAACGCCATCTCTCAGCAGTTCTGTTCGTCACAGGTGAGGGGTAGCGAGTAATGGAACAGATTCAAGAACGGTCAGTGCAATTGATGGCGGGTGCAGTGAGATCGTAGTTATATAGTTTAGATATCATCCAGCTCTTAAGCTAATGTCCTGCTCATACGGAAAACAAAATCAAGAAATTAAAAGAATGTGGGATTCCGGCGACATGTGCGGTCTGCCAGAATTATTTCTTGGCATTTATTTATAGTCCTGGAGTAAATACACTTCTTTGAACAAGCTGGACCTCATTAGTCGGATAACAAAAACAAAACAAAATACAAATAAACGTTTTATAGAAATGTTAGGTAGTTTATAATTGGAAACTGATAGAAACACAGATCATTGTCCAAAGCTTGTATAAGTTACAACTTTTTTAAACTTCTTGTAAAACATGATACATATTCATTGTCCGAAATCTGCGTTTGACAGAAGATCCTGAATTGATTTCAGAATTTTACCAGAAACATCTATTTTAGTATTCCTGTTTTTTTGTTTTTGCCACAACTCGTATCTAACTTGAAAACGGCTAGGTGCAATGGCAGAGTTTTCCATACACGTTCTGTCGCCGGAGTCCGCTCTCGGTCCGAGCCAATCTCTGAATGGAACATACGGTTGCTTCTTTCTTATTTCTACTCCGTTCTTTCGGAAATGTAAGACCCACTCGCTCTCCTTATCATTTTCGGCGAACAATGGCAAATATTTTCTTTCTAGACTTCCGAGAAAAGATGCACGTGCTGGATAATATCTTGTTTGAAAACAATTACATTAAGAACGGTAGATTCTACGCAAAGCTTGAAATACAATGATTCATCAGTGTATTTACGTACCTTACCTGATAGGTAGATTTACGTACGATTTATGATTTCTTGGAAATTGTCAATTTCAGACATAACATGCCAGATCACGTGCTCAGTGAATGAATCAATTAATTAATGGACACACGCTCATCTGTTGATACGCAAGAGAGTACAGAGTTGTAGTACTAGGAGGCAATGACCATATTATCTCGCGTTTCTCAGCAATTCACGCACAAGTGCATTTACGATCCACTTTGTGTACTGGCGAGCACAGCTGTTGTAAAACTCGTCACAGCTCATGATGCATCGTTCATCGAGGACCTCGACCATGGTAGACTCGATAAAGGATACGTTAAGAAGGCGTTGTTGTTACATTGTAATGTGAATGTTTGCATTGATGTCTCTCTGCATCGCGCATTCACTTTTTACGTTTTATTGTAGTTGGTATTTTTAAATGTTCATTTTCTAGTACGAATGTGCTTTGAATTTTAAGAAAAAGAGAGAGGAAAAACAGAAAATCATTTTCTCTTTCCAACAATTATTCTATGAGTTTACCAATGACCAAAGTATTTTCTTCGATATTTTGAGATGTAATGTTGACTTTGAAGCGTCAAAACAGGCGCATTATTTTGAAAAAGAACGGCACGTGCATATCCACATCTCGTGTGTTAACTTGGAGTTGCTACTTTTCGAAAAAAAAATATAAACAATTAATTTCGTTTAATGAACTTGGCTTTTGTGTGCATTTTAGAGTAAAGTAAAACGTCAATCGAATTAATGCATTATATTTCAACAGAAAGAAATATGCATTATTATAATTATTAAAAGAACGGTTTGTGAAAGAAAATGTAGTCCCTACAATGGAATTCAAACTGATGGAATAAATAATTCCACTTATTTGGAATGCGGGCATTTATGTACATCAAAACTGTTCTTATCTTGCAGATGTGTTTTGATTCTCCTTCTGCAACATTATTTAAAGTAGTCTTGGAATGAGATGGTTATCAATGCGATACTTTCTTGCCGAAAGAATCAAAGGAAGAGTTTTGGAATCTTAGTGCTGCGGGGTAATATCGTTCCCAAATCACTTCGTTCGCGGTCGGCACACGTCTCTCGGTGCGTGTTACCACGCCATCATATAAAAGTCCGGTGATTGCTTTTATTGCTCGACGAATTATCAGGAAGTAAATTGCGGCGTTATTCGGTGCCAGCACGCCACCGCACGCAGCGGCGCGGCGGGCGCGCGGGGCTGGCGGGAGGTGGTTAGTACGTGCGCTCATACCGCCTTTTCATGTTCTTGGTACATTTTTCAAGGGCGTTCAAGGGCTTTGCGCATCTGTCAGGAATGACGTTGTAATTAATTCAAAACCGTCACTACTTCATACGGAGGTTGCAGTGCCTTTTCCTTCATCGATTTTTCATCACTTTTCTCTCTCTTGCGGTTCAAATTAATCGTTTTTCTTTTTCACGGCCATGTTTCCGTTTACTTAACTTTTTTGTTTTCCATTAGAAGCTAGCGTAATTGCCCTCCATTTTTGATTATAAGGATTTGAATTTCGATCACACCATGCGAATTTATTGTGTACAAAACTTGTTCGTAAAATTTTGCTTTTCAAAATATCTTCCCTGATCTCAGAAATATTTTGCAACGATTTGTTTAAACATTTCTTGTCAAACGCTTTTCTTATTTTTGAAAGGCGCCTATCACTATTTTATATGACGTGAAAATAAATTAATCACTGATTGCACGAACAACTAAGTCACAACGCATTAATTTTAAGGAAATGAAGAAAAAGAATACAAGTGTAATTACTAGAATTACGAGGATTGGGGCAGAAGTCATTGCAAGTATTTTTTTACTAAAAGTGCTAGATGAATGTAACCTTTTCCAGCAACGCACCAACATCAAGACAGTTGTTTTCCGTGGAAGAAATGCACTAGGACGTCACAGGAAATAAGTGGAAGCTGTTGGGAATAATGACCTTTCATACCGGACAGTCGCGAGATAGCCAGGAGAGTTTCGGTGAGGACGTGTAGCAACCGCGATCAGCAATGCAGAAGGTGACTTGCGAGTGTGTGTTTCGCGATACAATTTTCGCTCTTTGACTCCAGTAACATCCATTGTCTGCCTCCCTCCAGCAGGTGCTCGATTACCGCAAGTGCCACATCGGTCCTCACACTGTCAGGTCGTCCCGTGCGTTGCTGATCGCGTCGTCGCCGAAACTATCCTGGCTATCTTGCAACTGTTCGATACAGAAGATACGGAAGGGCTTTAATTCCAGCAGCTTCCACCAGTTTCCTGTGTTATTCTATCGCATTTCTTGAACGTGGAACGGCTGTCTTGATGTAGGAGCGTTGTCGAAAGGGTTAAATTCATCTCGCACGGCGATAGGTTGACAATTGATTTTACATTGCTCTCTCTGTGCTAATAGAGACACTCAAAAAACCATCTGTTGTTGTGAACACAAACTAGTATTACATTTCTCTCACGCAACAAATAGAATTGTGATCCAATAATATTTCTTTTAGAAAAATAAATAGTTGCCATGACTTCTGCCACAACCCTCGTTCATTCTACAGTACTGTATTTGACTTAGGGCGTTGTTGCAATCAGTTATTCGAATGGTCATCCTTATTTAACTTCGTCCGGATCAGAAATGTGTGTCAGAAGTCCCCCGAATCGTCCTGATTTGCCAGCGGTTGCAGTAGTGCCAGTCCGAATTATCGGCGTCTCCCGTTTCCTGCTCAGCGGCCTCCTGTGAATAAATCGCCCTCCCCTCCAATTCATCTGATCAGGAGAGGGTGGGCTTTAGTCTGAGAGAGCACGCGTCGCAGCGTGGCCTATCAGAGGATTGTACATGCGTCCAGGCCGTCAGAATACGGTCAGTGACAACATGAATACTGAACAAAATGAGCAACTGAGGGATTTCGGTCGTAACGCTTTACCTGTTGGGTTCTGGCCATGACGCTTAGTGTTTGCCTGGACGGGGAAAATCGAACGGGTAAGACTGTCGCGTTTCTTGAATGTATGTGGGCCTCTTCACGTACATTTTCATTGAGCCGCAACCATCTACCTGAAGTCGATATCCGTGTCCCGAGTAACATCTCCCAGAAAAGCGTCCACCAGACCTGGCTTTGTTTGTGAGCCCGGTGTGGCGGGTACCTGAGTAACACATTTTATGGGAGTGGAAGGGGAGAAATTTGAAAGTTAAAATGAACTTTAGGACAAGTAATGTGAACATGTTCCAATTATTTAATTTTCTTTGCTACCGTAATTGCAATCACGTGTACTTCTATCATCATTTTGTACTGTATTAACTGAGCAAAATTTCCTTTTTCCGCATGCTATTTTGAGTAAACATGCGTCTATTTCAGCAAGCTTATTAACTCTTTGTGTCGCAAATACTCATTTGTTTAACGCTAGTGAGCGAACAAGTAGAGCCACATGTCCTAATATGTTATGGTGTTGCATTAAAAAGAGGCGCTAGGTTCAGGGCTCCCACAGTTCATATAGATATTATTTCGCAAGTTAATTTGGAAATTGCCAATTTTCAAAAAATATGTAAAATATTATTTTCAGTTACGGAACTTATGAGTTGTGCGCATTTTAGTGCAAAGTAAAACTTCAATTGAATTAATGCGTTATATTTTGTCAGAAAGAATTATGCATAATTATAAGTATTAAGTGTATATGAATGAATATGTAGTCTCTACAATGGTATTCAAAATTGTCGGAATTAGTAATTCCTATTGTTCGGAATGTGAGCATGCGGTCAAGATTGTCGCACATGGCAAAGCGTGCATTCATTCGCGTTTAAGGCGCACGTGGGCCCATGCCAGGGCGCAGGGCCATGGGGGGGGAGGCTTACCTGCCCCCGCCCGTGCCTCGGGTACCGCCGACGCCGTCGCCGTTTGTTTCATTACTCCCGTCATAAATTTCCCTTTCAAGTCTTTTCTTGACTTCTCTGCATCATGTTTCTCTTCCTCCATTCCCGACTCCTCGTGAATCGTCATATTATATCAAAGATATCAAGTTATCTTTGGGAACTAACAAATCTGAAGGTGAGGTGCATCCATCTTTATAATATGTACTACTGGGGGTCACGCCGCGAAGTCGAGCATTGCGAAAATCGCGACTAAAATAATGATGTTTCATTAGAGGTTTATGCTGTTAGCAGTGGCGCAACCACATTTTTTCTTGGGGGAGCCTATAGGGCTTTCGATGCCAAATCGAAGTTTTTTTTATTTATGCTGAATTAAAAATTTATTTTTGTTTATTTGCAGTTGAATAAAATTTATTGAGTTGATATTTTCAATGAATTATGTTACCATAGCAAATTACTAAAAACTATATTTGTGAATTTGTGCGTAACTAGAAGAGAAAACAATAAGACAAAAGTGTACTTTAATTTATGTTAGTCGGCCATATTATTGTGAATGGTATATGTGAAAAGTGAACACATGTGAAAAGTATATGAGAAAACTACTCTTGTGATAATAGCTGTACAAGCTGTATAATCAGACAGATAGTAGAAAACTAATGTGTACAAAGAGCTACAAATAGGAGGCCTTTGCCCGAAAGGGATTGATACATGCCTATTAAACTATATTATACAGTAAAACCTGTTCAAAGCGGAATCTCAAAGGCCCAGTATTTTTTTCCGCATTAGACAAGATTCCGCATTACTGTAGAATTTATGTTTGGCAGGACCACGATTTATCTTCGTATATATATATATATATATATATATATATATATATATATATATATATATATATATTACAAGTGAATCACATATATATATATATATATATATATATGTAACTTGTGAATATATGTCTTGGGCTCCTTGGGAGGGCTGAAGCCTCTTGAGTGCGCCACTGGGTCTGCCGAGCCTACAGGTGTCATCGCGGTAGAAAGGGCTTGGTGCCCGCTGGGCCGGGGCGCCGGCCGCCCTTCGCGCGGCGCGGCGCTGCGGTGCGCGGCGCCGCGCGGGGGGCGTAGCGCAGCCCCTGCGTTTCCGGCCGCTGCCCGCTGCTAACAACAAACCAATTAGCGGCCGAGGATTACTATCCGGGCCGGCGTTAATGGCTCGTAATTGCGCGGCAGGCGCGTCCCGCGTCGCCTTTAACCCACTTACCATGCGCGCTCGCCGCCAAACAGCGCGTTTAAGGCGCACGTGGGCCCGTGTCCGGCGCGGGCGGAGGCGCGTAAGGAGAGGGGGCGGCGCCCGACGTGTCCTGCCGCCGTCGCAGTTTCCCCGTCTGGTCTGCTGTCCGACCTGCCGTCCAGACACCGTTACTGGGTACTAATTGTGTTACTGTAGATGGAAGAGATGTACCGATATTAGGTGACTAAATTACGTACCGACTCTATGCTTCTCTCCAGAGGGTGGCAATATCGAATTCCTCCCAGAACATGAATGACCGTTCCTGGTCTTTCATGTATATTGTGTTTCGTAGGATATCGCGTTCTGATAGCCAAGGAGCCAGATGCGCACTATCGTGATACGTAGATCATTCAGAAAGTATGTTTCCCTAGGTCGTCAACAAAAATAACCCTCAATATCAGGGAAACAACTTTATTCTAGCAGCACATGTTGCACTATTTGTACACATATGTCGTAACCAGAACTGAGATATTTCCCTTACAGTAGGATCAATATTTAAATCCCTGGCTCGTAGAAGATTGCCTCCGGAGATTGCTTCCAGTGTTTGACAGTAGTTTGATTGTACCATAGTAACCTGTAAATCTGCGTCACTATGATACGCGTAATGCTGTACACGAAGGAATTTCTTGTGGAGTAAGGCAAGATGGAGATCGCTTGGGGGGGGGGGAATCCGGGCTGTAGGTCGAAAGGTCTTGCTGTCAGATGACGAATGGCCATAATGGCTCGGCTCCCAACAGATCTTATGCAGCCGAACCGCAAGGGAGGTGTGTGTCAATTATTGTATCAACTATGTTACAGTTTTACCAAGAAATTTGTGTTGATAACCTCAGGAAACTTACTTTCTGGGTGTAACACATTTAGGGTTTTCGTCTTAAAAATGTCTGAAAAGAGAGAGTAGTGAAGTGAAAAGTTTGAAAAGTATATAGTGAATGCATCGATTATAATTCAATGAAGAAGTATTTTTTGTTATTAAAAATATCGGTGTACAAAACTAATATTTTTTTGCAGAATTGTTTTGCTTTTGTATATGTAAAATAAATTCTAAAATATGTAGTTATAAAGAATGAATGTTTTAGACCATTTGGTTTTTATGGTAACTCAAAATAAGGAATTTTTAAGAAATTGAATGTTGATAGTGTGGAGGAAGGTTGGGCATCAAGACTGCAATCAACGAATTGCTTTTTACATTATCGAACACAAGCGTAAAATAATTATAGAAACTCAACTCATAGCAATGGAAATCGTCTATTTCAACAAAGTCTCATCCGAAAACTTTTCTTTCGTGTGATTCTTTTGCAAGTGCGAGTACACTGGTTCTAGCATGCGCTGGCACATGCGGTTATACTTCCACGTGCGGAGCAGGGGGTGGAAGGGCGAGACGGCGGCGCTTAGCACACAATGCGCCTGTGGAAAGCGCCAGTCACCGCCGCATACTGCCACCACCACTATCACCGCCACCGCCACTATCACCGCCACCGCCACTATCACCGCCACCGCCACTATCACCGCCACCGCCACTATCACCGCCACCGCCACCGCTGCCATCATCACCGCCACCGCCATTTTTGTTGACAAGAACGATTTCCGAAATAACATGCTGGTGCCGTACTCTAGTTTTTAATGAGCTGAAAGGTACCATAGAAACACTCAGATACATAGAAACAAACATATTCAGTTCTTCCTTCTCCGCTCTCGTTCGAAGGCGATGGGCAAATCTTTCAATCCTTATGGCCCATTCTCCGTCATCCAGTAAGACTGGACATTATATCGAGAACGAAGAGGCCGGTGTCGTTAGCCGAATCACGTAATTGCGCTCCGTGAAGTCATAGAAGTTAAGCAGTTCGAGACACCACGAATTCCTGGACGGGTGACCGACTGGAATCCCCTGTTACTAACTGCGCCGAGCCCCTGGCCGAAGGGATAAAAGGCACTGACCGACGGCGGCATGACGAGACAAAGAGACAAAATGTTAACGGAGAATTTCTCCAATACGCTCAATACCTAAGAAAGGTGAAGAGACGTGTTGCAAAGACGCAACAAATAAGTAGTCTAAGCTTCGAATCGAGCTGTTGCATCATGGAAAGTAAAAGAAGAGTGCATTTATATATTTTTTACCAATTGAATTGTTTACTTTGAAGTCACCTAGATCTACCTGCTGCAGGCGCGACGTCCTAGGTTTAGGCTGCCTTTTTAGCGATTCCCGCGGGTAAAGAACACACTCGGCGTGCAGCAGCAATCGAAGGGGTTTGCTATAAAGATTAGATTTTCTTAAAACGATGGATGAATTTTTACGGGAGCAATCACTTTTTCGGTCTCTTGACGCAGATAGATTGAGACGAACATAACAGTTCCGGCAAAATACAATTTGGCGGATGATACAGTTTAGAGATGGATTATGGACTAAACAAGAAAGAACAAAGTCCTATACAATCCCAAATATAAAAGAATGACTAAGTTTGTCATTGCAATGTATTTGAAATAATATTGCAATTAGGTAATTGCCCTCTCCGGCCACTTTCAAAATCCTTCTCTCTTAGTCCACATCCGCGTGCACTAATTGCTGAAGTTTATTACAGTGCTGATGTGTATTACAAATATCATTTCATCGTAGTTCGATGCTGAGAACATGTACATTGTGTTAGTAAATTGATGAGTATGTTCGACGATATATTAGTACATAGTATATAAGTTTTTGACGCATATCAGTTTATCAGGTGTATATTTGTTTTTTAAGAGACTGTAAGTTGAGTGACTATGTGGAAACATCATTGACTTTGTCAACTCAGTATTGATCAAAACATTTTTTGTTGTAGGATGGCTTATCTTTTATGCTTTGTTCGCATGTTATTTATTTGCTTTTGCTCTGAAATGAAAAGGCGGCCAATTGACCGTGTCCGCAACCCGTTCAAGTCATCTATCATTTCCGGATTATTAATGGCCCTTGATGTCGAAGGAGGAGTGTTCCTGTTAATGGCAGCCCGAGCAATTACGTGAAAAATTTGCATCCTCAATATTCCGTATTCCATATTCTCATGAAATGGATTTCACTCTGTCGTTGTGGCGAGGTTACATCGAACGTATTGTGGAGGTAAAAATGTGAACATTTGTGTGAAGCTTAATGAGGATATAATGGTCTTCCTGAAACATTTCGGATTTGACCCTGAGATTTCTGCAACCGTTTCCATTACGCGTCTTTCTCGAATACTTATTGGAAAAACACTGAAGTGTCAATGAGCTGTGACTTGGAGAAGGTGTGGAAACTTTCACTTTCTACTTTTTTGCCTCTCTCGAAATCATAAAATCTCAATCATTGCAGTTCAGTTCTATGAATGGCCCTCCCGAAAATTGTTTCGTTACATCCAGCTTATCAGAAGTATCAGCAGAAATAGCTATTATATTGTAATGAAGTGGTATGTTTAGAATTGCTGTCCAATTGATTATTTTTATCAAGTCTTTGAATTATTAATGCAAAAGATAGATTTAAAAAAAATGTGAGTGTTTCACAAATCAGCGTAAACTAGTTTAATATTACATCCTAATAAAAATGATAAAATAAGCAATACCCAAAAACAGAATATGTCTAAAAGTGGATGATGTATGAAAGCGGACAAATCTTCTGTGGACATAAAAAAAACATTGGATATTCAGTACGAGCAAATCGAATAAATAATTTTAAGAACAGCATGAAGCGAAGACGCGAAGTAAGAAATATTTATTCTGAGGTATTAAATAATATATTAATTCCAAATATTGATGAGATATATTTCAGGGACTAGTTTCCAATTTTTTTAAACCGTGGACGACCTGTAAACAAATGGAGATCAACATATTATGATGCATCGATTTTATACTTGGATTTTTATTTCTTGGCGCGTGGAGGTTTGTCTTGAACGCGACCGTCTCGAGCAGTGCTGTCTATCATGCGAGATCTAGCGGCACGACCGAGAAAGATGCGAAATGCCGCGAGATATTCCATAGTGAAGTCAGGCCCCAACGAGCCAAGAAATAAAAACATAAGTTTACTTATTATTTGTTCCTCGTTACCTAGCTGTAAACCACGGAAGACGGAGCAATAATTCCTGTTACATGTCTTCTTAATATTTGAACTTGCAGTGGCTTTTGAAAAGTTGAACTCTGGTGGTTTGACCCTGAGATTTCTGCAACTGTTGTCATTACACATTCTGGCGTGACAATGCAGATGAACCAGGGTTTAAGAATCTTGCACTGGTGTTTGGGAGTTATACGAAATGTCTTTGATTGTGTCAGGATGTGTGCATGCCGAACACCACTATACAATGAGTTGCCTACCAGTGAGGGGTAAATTTCGTACGCGCAACTTCGCTATACATAAAACTTGCGGAATCGCAAGGGACCAATATTTTTACGCATTAGGCAAGATTCACCACTACCAAAAAAAGAAAGCAAAACGTTTGCCAGAATCACAGTTTCTATTCACATTGGAGAGATTTCCGCATTATTCACGTCCCGCATTGAGCAAGTTTTACTTTAAGAGATTTCTCACCACATATCCATTGGCAAAATGAGATCATCTTCGATCCTGGACATGCCTGAACACTATTAAACATTTATTTAAAGACAAGTGTTTTATTTAATACATTGTAGAAGATTGTATTACTCGATACCTTCAAAACCATGGAATTACACCAAATCTCTCCCCAATACCTCGAAATGATGGAAACATAAATGAGCCACTTGGCTGTCCGACAGACGCCGCGTCCTAGGCACATGTGCCAACGTTTTGGTCGCCATTCTGCAACCTTCCTCAGGGCGAAATGCCGAGGCAGTTCGCCCTGACGAACCTCTAAACGTTGGCTCACGTGCCTAGAGCGCGGTGTTTCCCGGATGGCCAAGAAGCAACCGACTGCGACCACGGAAGCCTACACTCTCTACATATAAATTGCTTGAAGGGTGATTGGACGAAACGTCGGCTAATCGCCTTACACCTTTGGCCTCCCCAGGCGGCGCCGTTCGCCGGCGGTGGCGCCGGGCCGCTTGCGCAAGGGCGCCGAGGCCCTTGGGCGGAGGGTGAGGCGCATGGGCGTGCGCCCATCGGGGCGAGGCGCGTCGGCGCATGGCATTAGCGCCCCGGGCGGCCAGGGCGTTGCTGGCTCCGGGTCACGTACTCTCGCTCAGGGCCTCCCATTGCTCTCGGGGCAGAGGCCGCTCTGCGCACTGGGCTGGAAGCTGCCGTTAGAAAAAAAACACGATCGCATTGATCTATTCTTTTCGTATTCTATTAGATTATTCTATAAATGTCATTAAACTTGTGATGTATTCTACATTTTCTATGAATATGATTATCTCAAGGAAGTACAAAAGAAACATTAGAGTTTCCATTAAAAACGTTAATTATTGTTGAAGCTCTCTGATCTTAATGGTGATTACTTAGAAACGTATGTATGATTTGCATTATTGATTGTAAATATTTTAAAAGAAGGAGAATATAACGTTTTCATTTCGTTATTTTTAACCAATCATTACGTAGTGAACTACTCAGGAGGTAGAACAGAATAGACCGAGGTCACGAAATTAACTTTTTGAAAACGTATTTGTAATTTACAGTTCACGTGTTTGCAATTTCTTATTATTCAAATATCCTGTATCAGAGAATGATTGAATGCCGATGAATACCATTACTTCAGAATGGGGAATATTGTTTTAGACAAATTGGGATTTCAAAAAAGAGGTGGTATAAAAAGATTTCGGGTTCAATTCCGATCGAAACGGGTGAATTTTTGAAGTCGTAAACATTCCCAAAATAACTTCCATTGAAAGGGGAAGTCAAACCAATAGTTTCAGGACATACATTTACGGCATGCAAAATATCTCTCCTACGGAACTCCTACAGGATAACCGTTTGTTGCCGGTAAAGTTGTTTGGAATTTTGTTGCCTAAGTAATATGTAACTAACTTTTTTAGGATAAGAGATCGAAAAATTCTTCATTCTGAGTAAAATATTATTTCGAATGAAATTCGAATATGTCTCACTACGAGAGAAGACAGGTATTTTGATTGACTAATAGATTAGTTTGTGTTTCCTGGACTCTTCCGAGACTCGAACCTTAGGCCCTACCGGCAGGGGATAGTTAGTGGCAACGTCTACTGCTCTGAGCTTCTCAGTTAATAAAGATAAATATTGAAAAAAAAATTCACTCAATATTCAGTGCCTTTTCTCCTTTAAGCGCATTTTAAATTTTAAAACATATTTTCTTTCGAAACGGTTGCTTCGAAATCGCGTATAATTTGTTGTCGTTTGGTCCCACTGTGGGCGCCACTGGTTGAATGGTGGCTGGCGCAAGGCGGAACGCCACTGAGGCGCCGGCGTTAGGCGCGACGAGGTAGGCGGCACTCCGTGCACGTGCGCTCTCCGTCCGTCTTCTCCTTCACGTCACAAAAAACAAGAGCGCGCCGCCCCTTCTTTTTTTGTTCTCGATGGCGAACCTCTCCCTCAGCACCGTTTCTGTTCTTTCTCTGCGTGACAACTTCAGGAATGCATATTGTCGTTGTGGGCGAGGGTCAGCGGAGTACGGAATAATTAGAGGAAATTAATGATGCATGAAATGGTGGTTGCGTGATGGTTATAATGTGTCAACAAGAGCGGTTTGCGAAAGGTTATTGTATCTTTTTTTGATGCAGCGTAGACGTTACTTCGTATTGTGCTATTGTTTGCGAAAGAGCAATTAGTCTTTAAGTAAGATTATGAACATACGTATCATTGCGGATTTTGTGTAGTGAAATCATTTATTTTCTTTTTTACAATTGAGATATTCTAAGTGTTAGGCACGCAGGTTGTTTAATTTGCAAACATCATCTGGAGTTAATGAAATGCAGTGTGTGAAGGTTACATAAAATATTTACTATTTGTGATAGTGCCTGTCACAGTCCAATTTATGTGTGAGTAGTTTCTGAAAAATGAGGTGTATGAAACACCAATGTCGACCAAACTTCGATTTATTTCGATTAGCAAAAATGTCATATAGGAAACCTTTATGTTAGTCTTAAAAAGATACTTAAATGCGGAGTGACTGCCAATTTATTTTTAAAAATACAGTAAATGATTGAAGGAATCTTAAAATTGTAAAAGGAGTCTAGACCCATGTGATCTGTGTGGATCTTGAGAGAAGGAAATTTATAAATTGTTCCAGGAGGTATTCGAGTATGTAATTGAAACTTCTAAGAACATTTTTTGAGGCATCTTTTTAAATATGGGATTTTGTAAATAATTAAATAATATGGGATTTTGTAAATATTATTTTTTACTGAAGCCAAAAATCATTTCACTGGATTCACTGGATCTCGCTGTTCAACGAAGGAATTGCTTTCGGATGAAGCCGCCCATATAGTCACGTGGATAATGGCGTATGTGGTCTGCGCATCAGGCAAAAATTCGTCCTCCTTGTTACCTTGAAATCTTCGAATCAAGGGCGAGGCGCGGCCTCCGCGAAGGCGCGCATCCCTCTTTGAGTCGCCGGCCGCGTCGAGGCGCCTGCATCGCCTGCAGCGCGGCGCATCGGAAGCTTCATTCGGCGCACCGCATAATATGAAAGCCATTCAGCGCGCGCAACGACTGCTACATTTATTTATGCATCCGCTGCAGGTGCTGGCAATTAATTACGTCCAGCCCACTTTCGGGCCGTTACAAAATTAATGCCCCATGACATTGACATCTCAGCCGTTTATCAACACTGCCCGCCGACTTGCCCCCTGCCGCTCCCACCCCGTCCCTCCCTGCCCCGCCCCGCCCCCGTCCCGATTCCCGCGTTCGCCCGCCGGCGCCCCGCTGGCGTCCCGCTCACGCGTTCGACCCCGCGCCGGCGACGCCCCTTCGAACCCCGGGCCGGCGAGCGCCCGCTGCCAACTCGCACGCACTCGCCCAGCTCGCCTTTTGTGCGCGGCGGCCATTGGCGCCGGGGCTCCGGCACGGGGCCCGCTTCCAACGCATTCATTCAGAAATACTTTATAATTTGGATGGGTGCTCATTAAAATAGCGTACAGTAATTATGAATAAAAATGACATAGCATCGACTAATAGAGGCACAGGGTCCACTATTCTCAGGTGAATGTGGCATAGAATATCTACAAAGTTAAAATTAATTCAGCTTTCAGTCACTGTCCTAACGAAATTATCATTTCAGGTTTGCTCTCACGTATGTAACCATTGTGCTATAGTACTTGTTTTTAAATTTACATGTTGCAATAGTGCGTAATGCAATAAAACATATTGCAATTGCGAATATGGAAATTGCAAATATGCAGATCAAAAACATATTGTTTCTTGCCAAGGCCAATTGTGTGCTTTGGGTAAATGTTTTGTATTAGTTGTGCGGAAGTGACTCGTTCATTAGTATTTATTTTATGTACATTTATGACATTCACAAGAAATCTCAATGGCAATTCACCGAAATCGTGTTATTAACATTCGTTCGGGAATAATTTCCAATGAAAGCTTAATTAGTGCGCTCCCATCCTATTGATCTGCGTCCTGCTTAAGTTTACCATGTTATTGTTAAAAGAAAATATTTCCTCCGTGTTTCCCAACAACTTCGTTGATTTGGATTATAACACAGGCACACAAAATAAAAAAAAGTTGTCAGACCCAAGGGCTTGACACATGTTTCTGTAAGTATGTCGACGCGCTAAATCCGAATGTGAAGCCAGAATTGCGCCATCACCCTTTAGTTGTTTTAATCGCGAAAACCTCCCGTGAAATTGTATTTTTTTTGTTTTCTGGGGGTTATTGTCAGACCTAAAGACTTGACCCATGTTTCTCGAGATATGCCGACGCGCTGAATCCGAATGTAAAGCTTGAATTGTGCCAATATCCTCTAGTTCTTTTTTAAATCGCAAAAAGCACTATGAAATTGTAAATTTCACGGTATTTTTTCGCGATTTACAAAAAAACTGGAAGGTTGGGGAGCAATTCTGGCTTCTGATTCGGATTCAGCACGTCGACATACATAGTGAAACATGTGACAAGTCTTGGGTCTGACGACTTTTTTTATTTTGGGTGCTTCTGAAATGAGTCCTCCGAGCGAGATAAAAACAAAAACTGTATCATTTTTATGATGTTCCTATTTCGTTGAAAGTGTTAATTGCCACATCATATGATTGACATGATATCACCCTTGCCGTGATGATTCATGTTTACTATATTATGTAATAAGCTATACTTTGTAAAATGAACAGATGATACATGTAAAGATGAAGAGCAACACAGCAATACCTTTCGGAGGAGACAAGACATACACAACACTGGGTTGTTTTATTCTTTATAAATGTCAAGTCAAGAGGGAAACTTTAATTTTTGAATTAACATGCTGTTGTTTGATTTTTTTGAAAAATAAACTAATTTTTTAGAATGATTTGTTTTGATACGAATATTTGAGATGGAAAAGTCAATTGATGCTTCACCTGTCACTTTCTACCTGCACATTGTCTCGAAGTATCTTTGCTATGTAAATGTAAAATCTATAGTACTACAGCCAAATGTCAGGGGGCGGGGGGGGATTCAGTCCAGAATTATTGTGCAGACGGTGATAAGTCGCGAGCTCTGTTGGCGATCCTTGGCCTATTTTCAGAGGATCTGGTCTACAGTGCGTGCAAGGTTGCGTTTGTCAAACACAGAGGCTTTTCGTTACGATTGCGAGTAGGTTGTGATTTTGCTGCTTATGGAGAGCAAATGAAACTGAATGCGTGCGATGATCATTTCGGGGTAACTTAATTTTTCCAGTTTTTAAAAAAAAATATTTTCTCACTTTTTATTCAATAACTACACATTAATGAAGCCGTTACTATTCACCATTTGCAAGTAGCTTAATTCGGATTGTTGAAAAGCAGAACAAACTTTGTGATGCTTGGATGCCTAAGTAAATCATGGAACTTATTAGCTTATCAATTAACTGATATTTCATGTACAAAATTCATTGAAATTATTACCTGGAAATGAGAGAGGTAATGAGAGAGTGTCAGGATTTCAACCTCTGCCAATAAAATATTTTGTCAGTATAATAATAATAATAATAATAATAATAATAATAATAATAATAATAATAATAATAAAAGTCAGAGTTTATGAAAATAGAAATGTTATGTAGATATAATCGTTAACAGTAATAATTTTTAACAATTTAATCAATTTTCTCTATTCTTCTCTATTATAACTAGCATCTTCGTTTATTCCTTTCTCTTTTCTTTCCGTGAAATAGGTGGTCTTCCTCCGTACTCTTTCCAAATGGTGCCCAATAAAATATCAATTGAGGTAATGCCCATTTTGCCGTCCTTTTTATATTTCCAAATCGTTTCTATACTTTAAAAACATTTAAATTGATCGTTGGTTTCCATATAAAAGGAAAATTTAGACTTACAGTACGCCTCTCCTTCTTAAATTCTTCTCTTTGGAGATTTGATATACCACCACAACGAACAACACCTGTCTTTTGTTGCGGGAGGGCGAGCGTGCGCATGCGCGGCGGGCAGGGCGGAAACGTGGCGGGCTGCGTGGTGCGGCGCGCCTATGCCTGCGCCCGCGCCTGTGGCGGCGCCGGCTGCTGCGGCGCGCGATCGCTCTTATCTGCGGGCGATAGTTGAAGTGCGTGGTCATTAAACCGAGCGCCACCGCTGCACTGCCTGCCACTCGCCTCCAGCGCGCCGCGCGCCCAAGCGCCCGAACCTCCGCCGCCAACAGACGACGAAGGGAGTGCCCCAAGGTGCAATTCGGTGACATTTCTCAGAGTGGGTTCCACATTGCACTGAGGTTCCCAAAAATAGTTTTGAACACTGTAAACTATCTTGGCTCCGTATTACCAAAAATTGCACGAGAGTTGAAACGGATATTTTGATTTTTGAAGGTACTTTACATGAAGCCTCAACATTTTCAATTTTTTTTCAAAAAGATTCAATTTCTTTAATTAAATTTTGTCCTCAACGTCAAGAATTTTAAAAATTGACGTGGGTCTCTTGTTTGTTGAAATCTCTCAATTTTTGAAAATTTCAAACTTTTGCGGTGTCTTTCTGCATCTGCAATATTGAAGATAGATTTTTCTTCTTAACAAAATCTGTTCTTCAAAATTAGATTTTAATATAAGTTCGTGTAAAATTTTTGGAAAATATGAGTAGTTTTTGCTCAAATTGTCGTGAAATTAAGAAAATTTCTTGAATATATTTTTCAAAAACGGCTCCAATTTTTTCTCGAATAGAAAAATAGTATGCTTAGAAAATGGTGCAGATTCTATTGTCGGTGAACTCTCATGATTTTCGAAAATTGCGAAAGTTAACAATTTTTTCGGTGTCTTCCTACAGGTTTAATATTGAGTAAAGACATATTCCCATTTAATATGCGTTCTTTAGAACAAAAATAATGTGAAAGAAAAATTCTGAATTTTTGACAACTGTAAATGCAAATATTGTTTTTAAAGCGTCTGCAATGTTGTTCACCTGTGAGACTGGCGGTGTAAAGATAGCGTGAATGGCGTGCTAAACCTAAGAATCCGAGTTCAAATCCCAACAGGGAAAATACTTTTGGCAGGTTGGAAACAGTGTTGGAGAATCGAGTAGTATTATATTGCGTACCTGTTACGAATAATGTTAGGAAGTATGTTCTGTTGTAACACCACTAGTTCGTATTTAACGTCTTTTGATCGGTAATTTAAATAGGAAATTATCACATTCACGGGATGGATGTGAAGTGGTAGTTAATCTTAGGTACTGTCTGTTAGACGTCTATCTTCGATTCTAGCAGGTTGGCGGGTGTCTGACTCATTGCCAGAGTCAGGCGCTTCACTGCATTTTCCTTATTCGACGGGCATGGGGAGAATTTAAATACAACCTTAAAGGTTACATTATGCGAGTTCCGTTCTTACAAGGTGTCTACCTGTACGTGGCAATTGGATCCAGAGGCGCTTGCTTTGAGCTTTTAAATGACAGTGTTCAGGATGAGAGGTTGTAAAAGGATTGCCAAGTTTTTCTAACCTTTCGAGTCCCATATTTCAGAAGAGAGAAGGAAAGAATGCAACCAAGAAATGCATTCTCCTACTAAGGTGGATTATTTCGTCAATTTTGTGACCAATAAAATATTGATTTTCTTTTGACATGAGACTAGCAACTTCTTAATTATATTGAGTTAAAGTGATTTCTTGAGTGATACGAGTAAGACATATTACTTGTGAAGAGCGAAAGAAAAAATAACTTGACTGAAAAAATCTTTAGTCAAAGTCCTTGAACATCTTTCTTTATTCCGTGCACACCACAAATGACTCATTACAATATCTTCAATTCATTGTCACTCAAGGCCATCCCTCAAATTGGGCTACATTATTGAAATTATGATCAATGAAATGGAGCAAAGGTGTAATGAAAGCCATGAGAAACGGTAGTGGCCGGAGGAAACCTGCTTGGAACCCATCTTGTCTACCACAAATTCCATTCGAGGAATTAAACATGGCCGTACATCGAACCATGTGGTTCCACAAGGAATTAAACCACACGGTTCCAGATGGAATTACACCACCTGGCTCAGCGGTGGATTGACTGATTGGTTTCCGGTTCTCTGTCACTGCTTTGGTCATTAGTCCAATTAATATAGTGAATGCTTTCTCCCAGACGGTGGTGATGGCTACTTTCTCACTGGATGGTGAGATACGAACCTACTGTCGACTTGCGGAGATTCCCTCTCCAGGTATCTCCCTCAGCGGGGTTCCTCGCCAGTCGGGTCAAGCTCTAAGCTCCCACCACGTCTCGCAACATGTGGCGACATGTGTAGTATATTAGTATTGTAAGTGTGTGTGTGTAAGGAGAGAGCATAGGATGAGGACTTGGAAGGAAAAATCGCGCGTAGTCCGTGGCCAGTTTGTTAGGGTACTGGTCAGGCTTTCGCCTGGTGTTGATCGGAGAAACCACGGAAAACTACGGACCGGTGCAGCCGGCCGCTAGAACTCTCCTTCATACAGTGGCTGAATTCGACCTGTGTTCTTAGTGTCGATTCCGCGGCCGTCGGGTCTCAAACCCAGCGGTGGAAGGTGGGCGGTCTGACCACTACACGACGAGCCGCCTTCCCGAACATTTGTTTAACAAGTCATCAGAATCACTCGGTGGTGGCGAAGAGAGTGAGTGGTTCCTTGCCCACCGTGGAATCTGCATTCCACGGGTCGCGTGGAGGCGAGCGCGGGGACCAGGCGAGTGGGCGGCGGCGGCGGCGGCTGTGGAGGTGGCAAGGTCGCGCCGGTGACCTCCAGCCTTCGGTGTCCTCGCGGCCGCATCGCGAACCACGCTCCTCTCGAGCGCGCTGTCTCTCCTCACGCCGCTCGCCGGAGAGCTCCGAGGTGTTGCCAGCCAACACTTTGCAAACCGATTAATTTTAATGAAAAAAGTTATTTTTTCTTTAACGTTAAGGTTTAGTCTTTGGGATTTCTTTTGAATTTTAGATTATTTTGGCTGGAGAATTGCGTTACAGTACTTTTCGCGTTGACTCTTGACATCGTTGAAGTCTAATCAAGTCAATTCGTAATAGAGGTATAGTACTCTTAGTTCCCCATATGTATCGAAGCATCTAGTAAAATTAAAGATTATTTTTTTGTTTTGAATGTTGACTAAAAAAATATTTACGTATAGTACGCCGTACAGGACTATAACCTCACGGGTGGTGCGGGTTCTGGATAATTTGTTTTCATTGTTTTTCAAAATAAGAAATATTTTTGCAGATAATTGTGAAATTATTTTTCTAAAACCGTGTTTATTTGGGTGTGAATTGACCCTTGAAGTATAGTATTTGCTATTGAAATACTGTAGTAACATTTTTAATATTCTATTTCGCTGAACCTTTTGGAGTAATCGGTTAATACTACCAAACATTCGAATAATCTATTAATACACTAGGACACACATGCAATAACACTTGATTCAACAAACTGGTTGAATCGAAGGAGTGTGAGTGAGTGGTCGAAAATTTGTGTCTGTGTCTGTATGATTGTTTGTGTGTGCTGGCATTGAACTCAAGAACATCATGCATCTACTGTTCACGTTTCTCCCACGAGATCACTTTCATTTTGTGGAGGAAGTGTATGTGCAAAAAATTATTCCATTCAACTGTGAACAGTCTAAAATGTGAACGAACGTGTACACACGTAACCTATGTGCTGCAAGCTAAGAGAACTTCCCGGAGAGAAAGAACGTGGTCGATGAGTTGAATGCATGCGTTGCATTTGGTCACTCCCCATTTTGCTGGAGGTACGTAGAAGTTAGGAAAATACCTCTAATAACTATCCTTGCCTGACATCGAACTGAAGCAATTTCATTACTTCAAGGACACTCATTCGATTATTAAGGTTGAATGCATGGATAATTACATTTGCCTGGCAAGATTTTCGTCCAAACAAAATTGCTATCTACCCGATCGTCCCAAGCTCTGCAGCTGCCTTAATACTAAGTCTAGTGTCAATGATTCCGATTCTGAAACTTTCTGTATTTTTGTTTTGGGTATTAGTAGCAGTGGCGTAGCGTCAGGGGACGCTGAGATGCTGAGCATCCCCGTATATAAGAACCTTAAATACTGTATTGATAATCTTACAAGTGGTCTGTTGAGCGAAACACGTTTTGTATTAATTTAAAATTGATTTCCTATGATTGAATTCGGCGGGCTGTTGAAGCTGGCCTCTGATTGCTTGGAAGCTAAAATACTTCAGCGTCTGCCGCCAGATTGCGACGAGCAATGACGCATGCGCAGATGGCGAGGTTCCCCTCTCCCCTCTTCACCCCTGGCCCAGAGAAACCCGACTGCTTTACGCTAGCGTCTACTGCGGAAAGAAGCTCGTTTGTGCACGAGAGCGCAGCACACTTCAGGCGTTCAGTAAATTATCTTTCTCTCTCTCACTCGGGAGTCCCCGCTTGGTCATGGGTACAAACTGTAGAAATAGTGTCTGACTACTATTTCTTAATTAATATCCAAGAAATTGTATTATCTCTTAAATAGATTACATATTATTTAAGTCTGCAATGTATAAATTAACAAATGGTCTTATTGCCATTCGCGTGTAAGAATTAAAGCTGAGCTATATAATTTGCTTTCTAGACATCGGCAGCCCTGACTGCTGTGAGGATTTTGTGGGAAGAGCCTACACCGTCGTAAGCAATCGAGATCGTGGAAGTAGTCCCAGTGTATCTGCCTTGTGTTGCGTTCGCCTGTTAGACGAAGTAGTTGATAGTGACATTTTGTGTGTTATTGTTGAGCATCCCCAAACGTGTGAGTCACGCTACGCCACTGATTAGTAATGATTGTATCTATGTTAGTTATTTACTATTTTATTTCCGATCGATCAAACGAATGCTTATCACGAGAGGTTACACAAAACATTTTATCCAAGCGTTACGGACATACAAACACACATAGATAATAAAAGTATCTCTGTAAAGTCAAGATCATAGATTTCAAGAGGTATATTTCAACAATTAATGCAGCATCACGTTTACATCTAATATTTCTCACTTAATTTTATCTACGTCAGGTTTCAAGAACACCTGAAAATATTTTCACATAGAAATCGATTGTCATGTAAACCAAATCTGGTCGTTGGTGGTGAAACTGCAGTACTGAAACGGTTACCATCCTTTAAAAAAAGGTACGGTTTTCCTCCTCTTTTTCAGTACATACGACATTTCTGTAGTACTATTTCAGAGGAAATGATTTTACTCTATTCTTTTCATTGAAGTTAGAAACGTTAAAGGGAAATTAATGTGAATTATTACAATATTTTTTTTATTAAAAGTATTAGAGAATATGTTTGCATGATAAATATAACGCATATCATTTTTTATATTTGAAATAGTGAGTTTTCCAAACGGTTATCGTTACAAGGTTTGATGGCATTTTTCAAAAAATTACACAAATATTTTTTTAAATATCTCTCACGTGGTTAATATTTCTATTTCGGGCCTTTGCTATAGATTATTGTATTTGTGAACACAAATGTAAAAGCAAATTTCATGAAAATTTGCATTTGCATATTTTACATTTCTGCAATATTCTTACAGACATATTTCAATTACATTATTAAAGGAACGAAAAATGCAGAAAATGTGAAAAAATGTCGTTTTGGCTCCGATAGAAAGCAGTTGCGAAGAAAGTGGGCCAATGCCAAAAATCTAACCTAGACTAAAGAGATTAGAAAACTAACTAATACGAAAAAGTATGTGCTATTCTGCAGCACTACTAGTTGCAAATGTATCACCGAATTTTATCAAAATGTATCACGTCATTAGAACCTGTGCCGCTCCATTCTGCCACCGCGCCATGACCGCCTCGACCCTGCCGCCGTGCGACGCCCTTCTCTACATCGCATACCTGCCTCGCAGCCCCCGCTTCGCAGTGGCCCCATTTGCATCGCCGCTCCTGTTACACCTGGAGCACGAGCAGCTCAGCTGTGCCCTTCGACGCCGCGCCAGATGCCGCCCTCGCCGTACTCTCTACCATTATCCCGTCCTCGTGTAAAAATAAGGCATAATTAAATTCAATTGAATACTTTCTACCATTGCCCCGCCTTCACGTTAATGTAAGGCATAATTGAATTGAATTCTCTACCTTTGCACCGCACCCACGTAAAACAAGGCATGATTAAATCGAATTCTCTGTACCTTTGCCCAGCCCTCACGCAAAATTAAGGCAGAATTGAATTGAATTGAATACTATCTAACTTTTTCCCGCCTCACATAAAATTATGGCATAATTGAATTGAATCATCTTTATCAATGCCTCTACCCGTCTAAAAATAAGATGTAATTGAATTGAATTAAATTAAATTAAACTGAATTCTCTACCACGGGCCAGCCACGGTCGCCACTGCCGGTTCTGTCTCCGTCGCCCCAGTGCCCGACCTCTGAGCCCTCGTGCCCGCCCCCATCGCGGCCACTCCCGCCTCCTCCCCCTCCCTTTCGCCGGCGGTGAGTTACCAGCCTTGCAAGTGAAGCTGGCAATGTGCTTTGCTTAATGTATGTCCCACACCACGACTTATTTCAGTCGTCCGCGTTACATTTTTCATCTTTATTTAGTGTCTCTTCGTCAACCGATTTTTCTTTCTGTGTTTTCTGACTCGTTTTCGCCCTTTCCTTTTGCATTCGGTTGTTCAGGTGATATTTTTGGTAAAAGACAGATATAATTAAACTTCTATCAATGATGACTTCACTAATAAATATACAATGAATTAAAGTTTTTTTAAAATTTCTTTTGTCCAATCAATATTACTCTAAAGATATGTTAACGACTTCACCCCTTCCCTTTACCAAATATATCGTTATAAATTTCAACTGACATATGCAATCAAAAACATCAGTTGCTTATTCCTCTTCATGTTCTGCCTTATGATTGAGTGTACTGCATCATTGTTCTGTTACGATCTGTACTTATTATAAAATGCATTCCTTGCTTATATCATACTTAGCTTTTACTTCCTATCCAAACTCACCTAGTTACATATTGCTTGTCCATCGCCACTAATCTTTTCTTCTCGGAATTGGCCGTCCGATGCCGTCAGTGGCGGATGGGGCTAATGTGCGAGGCGATCACCTTATCCGGCAGAGGCGCCGCGCCGGTGCGCTTTGACACAACCCCGAGCGCAGTTAAGGCGCGTGCGCGCCCGGAGGGGCTTTCCCATTTCTTGGGAGGGCGTTCTTCTTTTATCTCGCTGAGACGCTTTCTGTTAAGCCTCCCTCGGTGGCCCATTGGTTAGCGTGCTCGCTTTCTACGGCGCAACCCCGGGTTCGATTCCCGGCCAAGGCAATTTATACGTGTGCACATTCTTTACGAATGTCCCAGTATCCATAGCTGTGTGACGAAGAGAAAGCCCACCCTAAGGTTATGAAGTCTAGCATATACGGTGAAGGGATGTGTTAGTGCTAACCACACGAACCCCTTATCCCACGGCGAGAGTCAGGGTCTCCGCTGGTCGGCCAAGGCCCGTTGCGGGATATCGAGCAGGTACAGGTTTCTATTATAAAGGTTTCTGTTATAAAATTATTATAAATAATTATAAAATTATTATATCTAATTATTACATATAATTATTATAAATGTTTCAATTATAAAATTAATTATGATGAAAAGTTGAATATCTAATTTATTACACATGTTAATAGTTTTCACAACACCACGTTTAAGGGTTTGATTTATCCACATCTTCTGGTGCACTGAAATTCGTATTATAATTAATAATAATACAGTTAACAGGTAAATCATATTTTGAACGTTAAATATTTAGAATTGTACGCAGACGAATACGTCGTTTCTGTCCTGGTCTGGATCGCAGCGTCCGAAGGGCCCTAGGGCGAGGAGAGGGCCCCGAGCAGCCTGCCCGCCGGCCACTGGCCGCGTGCCCTGGCAGGGGCTGTGCCCACTGGGCAGGTGGGTGGGCGCTGGCGCGCGGGCTGTCCATCTGCCAGCTGCCGCCGCCGGCGCCTCCCTAATGCCTCAGGCACGCCATCTAATGCTCGAGGCACTGCCTACGCCAGCGCTTTGGCGTCATGCGATCGCTCAACAGTTCTCGGGGGAGGGGGGATTAAGAGACGTCCGGAGGTAGAAAGAAATCGCATCTAATCAGTCGCGTGTTCAATGATCGACGGAAAAATCCTGAGCGAGGTGATGTAATCATGGGAGGTGTTTAGTGATGTCCCGAAATGGACAGACCTTGGAAGTATTCTGATTAACTCGTAAATCACAAATTTGAGGTTCATCAGGTAGGAAATGTCTATCGTATTTCTTCAAACCAAACTCACGATATCGAATTATAAGATAAATTCATTGTTGGAATTTAAGTTGGGTTCATAAGAAGTTTGATTGCACTATCTGTTTACCTCGTATTCTTAAAAGAAATTATAAAAATTCTAGTGGCAGGAAAAATCAGTAGGTAATAGAGTGAGACTCTCATTGTGAAAATATTTGCTTTGTTATTCATCTCATCCTTGTCCACATTAATAAAGTATATTCCAAAAAGAGTTGCAAATATTGGCATCTTTTATAATGCATTTGTATTATTCAAACTTTTGAGAAACAGATTTCAGTTATCGCACATTTGTTCATTCACAGTTATTTATCCGTTGCATATCGCATTGGTGAAAATTTTTGATATTGTTACTTTATAAATCAAACGCTTCTAATACGGTTTCGCTAAAGAGAACTTTCGTCACCGGCTAATTGGTTGGATGGAATGTAGCCTTTGAATCGATGGAATCTCTTGTCGCTGAAACTGATGTAGGCATTCGTGGCTTTCTCAATAACCCGAGGTGAATGTTGGAGAAGTACCAAATTACTGTCCTACCCTGCCTCTGCTTTCGGCTGCCGCTTGGTCCGGGATTAACTGCTCAGAGGCCACCTACTAATCCCTCTGAATCGACATTTCAAGTACTATAAAGTATTGGATACCTGTCATCAGCACTTTTGATATACGTAAGAGTTGTAAAAAGAACTGTTTATATTTCAAACGGGATATACAAAAAACACATCAGAAATAATGCTATTTTCATGCATTTTTAAAGAGTGTTTCCCATTTAGAGACGGAGAAAACAGAAGTTCTGCATTGTGATATCTACTATTTTGATCGTACTTGATCAACCAGTGTATCTTCTGGTGTATCAAGTAGTTCTAGGGATGCTATGAACAACCAGAAAGTGATTACGAAAAAATAACAACAAAGTGCTAGTTTTCATATTCGAAGAACCGGTACTTTGTTTTCGACTAGCGAGCGATCGCTTGCTGAATCCCGAGTAGTGTGGATGGGTTGCATGCTATTTGCCGAGCGACGAACATTCGGTTGAGGGAAGCAAACATTCCTCGAGCACATCAGCTGTTCGGGATTGGCCGAGCAGTGGCACACCACTCGCCGAATGTCGAATGTACGAAGACGGCGGGGTGGGCCTCGCGACGCGAGACGCGGCGGCGACGGCGCTCACGGACCGCGTGGCTGCCCGCGGAGCGACGGCTGCTGCGGCGGCGGCGGCGGCGGCGGCGGCGGCGGCGGCGGCGGCGGCTGCGGCTGCTGCGGCGGCGCCCGTGGGCGGCCGATCCCGTTGGGGCGCGCTGATTTGGATCGGGGCTGGCACCGCGCCGGCCGCCGCCGCCGCCGCCGCCGCCGCCGCCGCCGCCGCCGCCGCCGCCGCCGCCGCCGCCCGACGGCCCGCCTGCTCTGGCCAAGGCCCCGGCCAAGGCGCCGCGCCGCTCGCGTCTGCCCTCGCGGCTTTATCATTTCTTCTCCTCCTCCTCCTCTGCTCACATACTCGCTTCGGAGCGAAGGGATCTTCTTGCGGGCCAGTGCTGCCATTTGCATAGTTTCACTCTCGGTTGGTCTAGCGTAGGATTAGTAATTCTGTCTCCATTTTACTACTTACTAGCATTCTTCTCTCATTTTTAAATTGTCGTCTCGTTATCGCTCTCTATTTTCCTTATGTCTCATCCAATTTCTAATTAGTCTTCAAATCGTCATTGCGAACACCGTTCCCTACTCTTGCTTACTCTCTCAACTTTCTTTCTCTTGTCGTACATTATTTTTCTCTGTATGTTGACGATTTTATTTATCTCCTTTCTTCTTCTTCTTCTTCTATTTCTCTCTACCCCCCGATATCCTATTAATCCTTCACATCGCCTTTTAAATACGGTTATTTACATTTTTCTTTTTTTTTTTTGTTTCCAATTTTCTCTGGTACCGAGTTTGCTTGTTTCCTTCCTCTCCTTCCGTCCCCTTCGCCTGTGATCCGCGCCGCGCCGCCTCGGGGCGCGTGCTGCGCGTGGTGTCGCCCGCCGCCTCCAAATAGTCCGGTCGCCGGCGGCGCGGAAGCGGCCCGCTCTATTCGCGGCTGCGGCGCTGGCGGCGCCGGCGGAGGCGGTGGCGGCGGCGGTCGCCGTTTGTCGCCTGATGAATGCGCGCGCATCCTTCGTCTGGACGCGAGCGGTTATTTGTTGAATCGCCTAATGAGCTCCTCGCACCCCGCCCCGCCCCACCACGCCCCGCCCACCCCGAGCCGGGCGCCACATGCGGTCAGTCGCCATCACCGCCAGCCGCCTTTAAACGCTCCGTCCCCGCCCCCTCAGGAGCTCCCGCCGCCGCAGCCTCCGCAAGCGCCGCTGACGTGCTAATGAGGCGCGGTTCGCGCTCCCAGGGGCGACTACCAACGTCACCAACCAGGACGACTAGTCGAGGAAAAGTTTTGTACTGGCCAGAACTGATACAATATTAAAGTACTAGAACTCAAGAGTTAATAGGGAAACGTGTTAATTGTCAGGAATTATTTTTATTTAACATTGCAATTTCTGGCAACCGTGCTTTTCATTACACTTGTATTGTACAGCGTGGGACCCGGTTATAAATGTAGCAGAAGAGGTAGCTAAGCCTCGCACTTCTTTCTGCACGCTCATTTTGTGGGTTCATTTTCTCTCTTCCCCCTTTTACTAATCATCCAATCTATTAAAGTATTTCAGCGGAATTATTTCTATTCTAAACGGAATTACTTATACTCTAAACGGAAATTTTCACAAACCGCTTGTGTTGTTGCCGAATTGTTTCCGTAATAGAATATGCATTTTCCCGAAATTTGTAGCAACATTGTTGTCATATAACTTTTATCAAACCTCAATTATAGTACTAGAAAAAACATAATAAATCATCGTATCAGGCCAAATATCTCTTACTACAAAAAAACATCAATGTGACTATGTATCGGCTAAGGCTGTCCACATATAAACATATATATATATATATATATATATATATATATATATATATAAATATATATATATATATATATATATATATATATATATATATATAGGCATTTGGAACGCTGGAAGGAAAAGTTCCTATAGTGTTTTTTAAAACTTTACTGTCATGTCTTTAAACCTTTATTTCAATTCCGATCTGAATTTCGTGGAATTGTTGTGGCGAAGAAGAAACTTTCATTTGACTAAATGGAAATTTGAACACACCTGTTATGTAAACATATTCATAATGACTTGTTGGAAAATATTTCCACCTTCTCCCCAGTAATGGAAAGTGTTGGCGTCCATACCCCAGCAGAATTTCTTGGATAGAAACAGGTTATTAAGAAACTCAGCCTTTGGAGATTTGTAGTGGAATATTTTTGCAGACCTATTAAAAGGATTATAAAAATTTGTTAGAGTGAAATACATTTCAGTTATTTTTTATGTTAATATGGTTATGCCCGTTTTAGCAGATAAGCTATGTTTGATTAATGTGAATTAGTGAAGAGGATATGCAAAACTGCGCAGTAGACTAGACTTAATCTCTGGACCTAGGACTCTCATTTTCGGCAGGCCCTTAAATGAAGAAAAACTGCGGAAACGTGACTCTTTCGTGGAGCAACCACGTCTGCAAAACACTCAGAGCACAGAAAAGTGAGGCTGGGGCTAAAATCAGGAAACTTTGCGGCGTCTGACAAAATGCCCTACGCACCTCGGCAAGCTATCTCTTTCACTCCTTTGAAATGTGTTCTTTCCTTTACTCCATCCAGAACTCGATCAAAATTCGTATCGTGAAATCGCCGAGGTGATAAAATATATGTTACAGACTATCTTAGTTTCAACAAAGACTTCTATCCCCTGAAAAATCGCATTTAATTAATATTTGAACGACTAATATTTCACTGTATTTCAGTAGTTCTAGTCGGAAATACACCATGCAAATTTGAGGAAGATATGATTGTCATGCCTTCAATGGATAAAAACTGTTGTAAGTGCAAATCACCTCAATATTATTTCGCTTATATGATCTCACCTCATTAAGGAATATCACTTAGATAATTTGTTCAAGTTGCAACGCGAGATCTTTGTTCTAAATGACTCACAAAATCCCATATTTTGTTTCCCGGACTTCCAGAGCCTCAGTTTTTTATCCGGCGCCATGGCACTTTGAGGTTAATGTGGTCGCCAACTCCGTTGTCCATTCAATTCATTATTTATTCACATTCTCACTAATATCCCAACTTATATATTTTATTTTTTGCATTTCACAACCCATTTGGTTTATCTTGCCAATCAGCAATGGGTAATACGTCAAGTGAATAACCCTATACTTGTACAGTGCGTTGACGTTTCAAAATAAACTATTTAGAACTTACTGATCTTCACTTGTATATGGGATTACCCTCTGGAGATGCATATCAGCATCCAAGATAGAGAAAGAACATCAACGTCAACAACAAAACTCTACCCTGTTGCTTAATGTAGGTACAAGAGATGAGTGGGTGTGTCAATCGGACCTCTTGGAAGAGCCTCCCTCTGACTGCTGAGCAGGGCGCCTTCCGCGCGAAACGGTCTACCTGTGCGGGGGGCTCGGCGCTCGGAGGCAAAGCGCGGTGCGGCGCGGTGCGGCGCTGAGCGACGCCGGGTGACGCCAAGCGGCGGGCGTCGTTCGCCGGTGGCCTCGCACCTCGCGCCTCGCGCCTCCTCGCGCCGCCGCCCGCCTCTCGCCGCCACCCGCCGCCGCCGCCGCGCTGCGACGCACGCCGCCTTACGTAACGCGACCTCCGCCGCCGCCGCTGCCGATTGAGCGCAGAACCTCGGCGTGGCGCGGCGCGGCGCGGCGGCGGCGGCAGCAGCGGCGTCTGGCGCGTGCGCCGCTCCGACGACGCGCTCCTCCTCTCTCCTCGCCTCCTCCTCGTCTCTCCTCGCCTCCTCGTTTCTCCTCTCTCCTCCTCGTTTCTCCTCTCTCCTCCTCGTTTCTCCTCTCTCCTCCTCTCTCCTCGCCTCCTCCTCTCTCCTCGCCTCCTCCTCTCTCCTCGCCTCCTCCTCTCTCCTCGCCTCCTCCTCTCTCCTCGCCTCCTCCTCTCTCCTCGCCTCCGCCTCCTCTCTCCTCGCCTCCTCATCTTTCCAATCCTCCTCCATTGGTCTGCCTCACTCGTCCTGTATTTACTGCACTCATCCTCTTATTTCGTTGCACAGCTTTAATTTTAATGTAATTTGTTTACTGTCAAAAGCAGTAAAAACTAGGTGTGAGGTACTGGGAAGAAGAAGAAGAAGAACCTGTGTAAGTTTTTTGCAGCTTCAGAACTCTTACCTGTACCTTTTGCTGTGAGTTTATACGTGTGGTTGAAGTATCAACGAGGATGATTGGCAACATTTGAAAATTAAAAATTTCAGCTCTCGAGAAATAGAAAACCTATTGGAATCGGAAAACTAACTGGAGATTTGATTGTATACTATTCCTTTCAAATTAACAACTCTCGCGCCCAATTCGCAACTAGAAACACAGGGTCTCAACAAAACGTGCGCAAAGACAAACAAACATCGAAAGAAAATCAGCATTTGTTCAATACATGAAAAACGTTATCGAAATGGGGCTCATTGATCCAGAAGTTGAAGTACACCACTCGTTACTGGCATAATTAGTATTTTAGAATTGTCAAATACATGTGGTAACTAATACTTTTATACTGAAATAAGATAACTGATTTTACTGAAAGAAGATCTAAGGTCGAATCCTACGGAATCCTACAGAATCCTACGAAATCGCCCGGCGGGGACCGTTGATAATGTACAAGAAAGAGTAAATAATGTTCTTCCACGCTAGTATGAAATTTGTACTCTTCGAGGTATGTATTTAAAATGAAGATATCCATTCTAGTGCGAAGCTACGAACTATACATGAAGGTAATTTTGAAAGCAAATTTTTTGAAAGATCTAAAAACATTATAATGGAGTGCTGATCCATTTTGATCCGTTGATGAAGCAACAACTTAAAGAAAAGAAATTATGGCTGTTTCCAACGATTTTCTTAATACACGCTGACGGTCTGAAAGCACTTAGTTTTTCCTTAGAAAAATTTCATTTTTTTACCATTCTATTTGTACGCCATTTGCAATTTTTTCGTATTTGTTGCTCAAGGTTTGTTTGCTTAGCTCATCTTCTGTTTAGTGCTCTGCTTCTCTTTTGTTTAGTGTTTTTCTCGTTTTCTCATTAGGACTCTTCTCCTCTGTTTATGTTAGTCTCCTTTCTATTAAGTGTTCTTCTTCTCTCACCTAGTCTCATCTTTCTCCAATGCGTTGGTCTTATCGTTACTTTTCGCGCAGCATGCGAGGCCTTGGAGACCTGATGTGTTGAATCGTTTTGTACCACTCAGTTGCATTGTGACGTGTCGTGTTAGGACGTGTACTGTGGTATTATATTGCATGATATTAAACAGAATTCTGTCATGACTTGTCGCTTCGTATCCTCTCATCACCCCCGTCTCTCTCAAGAAACAAAACCAAAAAGTATATTTAAACATCGTAGAAACATGCATGATTATAATTTTCCGAAGTTCGCATCCTGAATTATATATTGACGCATGCTCTAATACGCTTCGTTCTTCTGGGACGAATATCATTTACTGGTTTGTGTTTCTTTGTTAGCATGATTAAGAAACACTTAATCAAAATGTTTCTTTTCTGTTTTTTGTCGCTTATTAAATTACACATAAAATCATATTCCGTCATGGAACATCAAAATTCTCGTATGTCACGATCCATTTACTCCTGAATGCAAATCAAGGTCTATGTAATTGGACCAATGGCGATGTGGAGATGACATGGCGGTCAGAAATTGATCTGCAGGTCAACGACGGCCGCGTTCTCGGAAGTATTTTAGATGCTGCGGAGCCGAAGTTAACGCAGGGCAACGTGGGCGGAAGCCAAACGGGCGCTCGGAATGTGACAGTCACCAGACTTGGCAGCAGCGCGGGGATTGGCGAGGGGAAGGATAAACTGGGAGGACGATCGACTTCGGAAAGGTTTCACATGACATCAGGGAACACTGTCGATTATACTTTCAATATCTTAATGGAAATTATATACTAATTGTAAAAGAATGTCAAGTCTATTGAAATTATTCTTGATTTAATTAATAAACAAGAGAGACCATGAACACTTGCATTTTATTGGTTTTCGTTCTTTTTATTCGTGTAGTTCTTTGAAGAATAGTTCGACTATATGAGTTTATTCTAGGATAAATTATAAAAGTTCTTGTTTTTAATAATTCTGTGAATTATTTTAGCGCATCTAGCCTCGTCAGATTTGTTGTGAGTGGTAATATTTTGCGTAATTGAAAAGTAAACTGGTCAACTTTAAGGTAAAGTGTGCAAACTTCTTTGGTCCATCATTTGAGAAAAGTTAAAATTTGATGGAAAATTTTTCGAATCCAACTATTCATTTAATGTAGTAATATATTTTTAGCTTGTAATGTTCGTCATACTTGGTAAATTTATTTTAAAACCTTGAGTAGAGACATGGACGTAACATTATTTATATTTCCCTAATCACTTATTAGTCAGCTAAGAATATTATTTTCGACTCCTCCTCCTCCTCAGTAAAACCACGAACGTCAAGACACGAATTCCTTAAACGCAACAATAAATCTCGATTTACCCACTTTTTCCTTATCAGGGCTGGCAATTAATTTTTTCTGTAAAAAAATCCGTATTTTTTTCGCGCAGCATTCCATAACTTTCACTATTCTGTAACGTACTGCGTATATACGTACGTATACGAGAAAGTAAAAACACTACTCCTTTTGTGGACAAATTTTCAATGCTTCTGCCTCATTGCATTCTACTATTATGATACATTGCTGTAAGATTTTACTTGAAATAAGACATTTTAAATAGATGTATTAAACATAAAAAAAGTTGTTGAATATTCAATGAATTGCAAGTTTAAAGCGAATGGTTATGATTAGTTTCATTATTATTCTTCCTCTTTTGGACTGGTCTTACCGATCCTACTTGCCAACCCTTGAGCGCAGTGAGAAAGAATCTCGTGAGAATATGACACCGTGTTAATTATTCCTACACTCAATAGAGACCTGCAAGGCGTGAATAGAGCAAAGAGAAACAATGAAAAGCGTTATCACGTCGCAACTGATAGCTGCAACTAACGTGCAGCACGCACAACTTCGCAACGCTGCTTACCTTCTCTAGGAACGGGTGGATTCCAGTTGATTGATTTAAACGGTTATGAGGGGAATTTCCTGCCTCTGGAACGACATTGCTAACAGTCTTGAGGAATTTGTCATTGTAAGGTACTTTAATGCAAAGATTCCTGCAGATTTTTTCTTTACCGGCTCAGTATTACATGAAGAAAATTTTACTGAAATGTTTCTCTACTTTCTCTCTATTTTCTCTATTTTTCTCTATCTAATTTAACCGATCCCAGAAGATTAGGCATTGATTTTTCCTAACGTAGTTAGGCGAAAACTCATTTAGTTGTAATAAAATAGGCAAGCCAAAGAACATTTATTCAATCTAAAATAAAAACATATAAAACGTCACAAAGGAGCGTTAATAGAGAATATGAAGTCAAAATAATTTTGAAAGGGATCAAATGCTGTATTGAAGTCTGGAATGTGATTGAATTCTGTCGGTACGAAAGCTCTAACGTTCAGCGATTTTTAATACATTTGGCCCTAAAGCCCGTGTTCAGACTTCGCTCATCTGCTTGCAAAGAAACGCAAATCTTCGAAATGCTCATGTTATCCATTGAAGATGTCCAGGTTTCCCGCTTTATCGAGATCCGTACTAAGAGAGAATAAAGGAAATTAGTAACGAAATGGTAGAAAAAGCTAAAATTCATAAAAATACTTCAAATAGAAATCGAGAAGGAAAATGGGTAATAAAGAAAGTGAAAATTTTATTAAAAAGTCCAGAAACACAGCTAATTGATTCCTAACGTTAAATTTAAAAAAAATATATCAATGATGCATTTCATGAAGGCATTTTGACAAACTTCCGGTTTACAGTAATGCTTTAAGACAATTATAAATATTATTAAAATGTTTTAACGGGAATTTATTTATTAATAAGAGTATTAGAAAATGTGTTCGAGAAGTAACGAGAATTTTGAAAATAATACTTTGCATCTCGTTTTGAAATTGTTTTCTCCTACGTAATTTGAATATTAACTAGAAGCGCGTTAATATCATTTTCAAAACGATTCTTTCGTATTCCACTGAAAGATTCCCGAGGAGTTCCTGTTTCTTGTGTCGACGATAAACGTTGATACCATGGTGGAAACAAATAACATCCTTGAATTTGGCTTCATATTTCCATATTCATTGTTGATACACCGAATGGATGACATCTCTGGACAAATGACACTTGTATTGTGAATCATTCAAACATGCTTTCAGAATCGCCGAAAGACGATGACTAAGCTGTTTTGCTTTAAAAGTTAAAAGAGAAAATATCATACAGATTTTAATTGAGGTATCATACTCGGAAGCATAATTCTTAGGCACTCCTCTATCTCAAAGCCATTTCACTGATTTATTGCACGCCTTCCAGTCCCTATTACAGTTGTGAGAGGTGCCGATTGATATCCAGTTGCCGTTTTGTAGGATGGGTCATTTGGAAAATTCTCTGAGAATTTGTTGAAGTGCAATAATGAAAAACATAGGGGTTGATTATGCCCTATCCAACGACCTGGCTTTCTGTAAGCACTCAGTTCAAGTCATCATTCTCTAAGTTCATTCGCGGAGTTGGTACCTGCACGTGCGACACCCAGTGTCGGGTCCTAGAATAGATTTTGAAGGCAATTCAAAGTCTATTCCAGTTATTCGCCAAAGTTATTCACCATCCAAATAACTAGGGTAGGTGGGAGACTCAACTAGAAGAACTGAAGAGAATGATATTGACATTTACGAAAAAAATGTTTAAGATTCCAGATTATGCACTCTTAATCTCCGGTACGATAATAAAAGAAATAACGAAGATTTAAAAAAGTCAATATTGTACGTTAGTACATACATTTACTATTAATCCAATAATATAAACCTACCTGAAGTAGGTCAATGCGATAGTTTTTTCACTCGCTTTTTGTTTCAAATCCCACCCATCGGTGAAATATTGTTGAATATTAAGGGTTCGCGACCTTTTTTCGTGGACTTCTCAAATTTCCTTACTTCTCATTAAATCACTGCGTCGTGAAGCCCGTGTTGTAAAAGTCTGTTCCTCCTAATCATGAATCGTCGATTATAAGAGACATATCGAATCGAAATTTATAAATATATCGATTACTAGCACGCTTCTCATTGTCAGTGATCTTATTATGTCTATTACACTTGATGACTGACTCTGTGTGACTTTGAACAATGTGACATGAAGATCTGCTGAGACTAAGAAATTCTTTCCATTCACACATGACAGGTGTTCGTAAATATTAGAGGGGAAAGCAATCTAGAAACGTCTAGATTACAACTACGATTGTAAGTTGTCGAGATGATTTCTGGCATATGAAAGAATGCACAGGCACATGCATATGCTTCTTCAAGATACGAACCGATGCCTATGATCCTTCGAATTGAAGTAATTAAGACGGACCTGGCCTACGAAATCGACTACCCAAGGCAGGTTTCCTGATTTTATAATATTTATATTTCTCTCTTTTCTGTCCATCTCGTGGTACTCGTAGCGCAGGATGCATCAATGTCTCAATCCGACCCTGTAGACTTCGTGCTGACTGATGGCAGTTTCTGCGCGGGGTGCGCCCTCCCCCCCCCCCCCGGGTTGACGCATGCGCCTGGCGGGGCCACGTGAAGCTGCACGCGCAGAGCGGCGACGCCCGCGCAGAACCTGTCGCGGCGACGGCGGCGGCGGAGGCAGGCTGGCGACACGCCAGGGGCGGCTCTCGCCGTGATGAAATCGACGCTACAAATACGCGTCGGGCGCCGCGACGCTGGCGGCGCCGCGACCGCCGCGACCGTCACGATCGACGTCGCCCCCGCCGCCCAAGCGGCGATCGCCATCCGCGCCGCCACTGCTCTTCCCGGCCTCCGCCATCTCTGACGAGGGACCTTTGCGCGGAGAGTTGTCTTGTGATGTCACATTGACCATTCGAAATTCGTTGCAATTCATTACCCTCATAAGAATATTAAAGGAAGTTAACGTTATAAAAAATATGTGTATCCAGAGACGTTGTTTTACTATCGGTGTAAAAATCTGGAAACAAATCGCAAGCATGTAAAGCATTGCCTACAAATAGATAATGCATTAGCACTAATTATTATTTTCGCAAAAATTAATTTCAGTTTGCGTAATTTTTTTGAAGATTAGTCTGCAATGAACTTTACCGATTAAAAGATACAGTTTTTTAAGTATGAATTTTCCCCCTGATATTTTATTTTGAATTTTACACTTTCAAGTGAAATTTTAAATAATTTTCATTCATGGATCTAGAAATTATACAAATGGTGTAAATTTTATTTCATTATTTTTTTTAAATCTTCGGAGAAGGGGAAACGTAATTTCATTGTTTCGGAATGACAATAGAAATCCATTGAAAGAGGGAATTCAGACTACAAGAAAGAAGAACAGATAGGAGACAAAGGAATAACAAAAAGATAAATTTACAACCACCAAAAATTAAGAAATCAAAAGAATTTAAAGAGGAAAGCCGAACAAATGTTAACGAGATTAAAAAAGTTCCGGAGATGAAACACGAGATCATCCATGCACTGATTCGTACGAGGATGGGAACTTCTGGTTTCGGAAAGGAAAAAGAAGGCGATGTGATACCGAATAATGTTAATTTGAGGTAGAGGAATTCTAGGTCACAGCGATGTTTTTAAATTTATTTATTTATTTATAGTTTTAGTTATGTTTGATATTAATTCTATTATAATTTATTTCAAAACACTGTTGTTAAGTATTAACTAATTTTTTACAAATCATAATATTATGCTTAAAACTTTTGATTCATTTGTGTCTTGTTCATTTTCTCAACACTAAGAAAAAACAAAAGTAAAAGACAGGAAAGAAACTGGAGTAAAAGTGTACACCATCAAGAGGTTTCTTGCCGCACTTGTTAATTTTAGCTGACAGCAAGGCAGAAAAGGGGGGGGACAAAAGAATCTCAGAATTCGAAAAAAATCGTAAATATAAATATTTGTGAAAGATCAAAGACATTACCCCTAATAGTAACTTCCTGATAACCTTAGTATTGTCGCTTAAATTCTGAATCAAAATTTGGGAAAACGACTTTGCCAAAAAAGCGAAGAATTGAAATAAAGACAATGAAAAGTCAACCCAAAATCTCCGCAGACCAAAAGACCCACGTTCACTCAGTAAACGACGAAGTATTACTTGGCTCGCGTGTAACAAAACGGTACTTTGTTTTGGTGTATTTCTCGACAGGGGGCTCACGTGAAAACTAAATAACCTACACCGAACATTGGCCTCTCGTCGAACTCATACATGTTGCAGTTTACCTCTACTAATCAATGATCCTGTCCAATCCTCTGATACCTGGGCCTAGGCTAGCAAATCCTATTTTCTAAAAATGCTCATTTTTCAAAACAAAAGCACCTTGATGTATACCAAATTCACAACTACGTATTGAACTCGGCATCATTCCATTTTCCATCCATTATTCCTTCTTATTTTTTTGCTTCCATCGCAAAACTTCTATTTTATGCAGCCGTACATTTCAAAATTGGCGTATAAAGTCCTCACCATAAAGCACTAAAAAGGGTATTTTTTGACCAAGATTGGCAGTTACCCAATGTGCCATTTCAAATTATATTCACTAATTAATACAAAAGATTAAAAATCGAATGTAAATAGTTAATTTTTAATCTCATCCAGTGTATCGTACGCGGCTGCTGGAGGCCAAACAGAAATACATGCAAAAAAATTGGGAGGAATTATTGTCAGTATTGCTACTCTTAGAGGCCCTTGCGACACACAAGCATTTTCTCTGCCAACATTCACGATTCATTATCACTCTGAAGATGGGTATGTTTTATTGCTATGAATTTCTGCTTAGATAAGCGTTTTCGCCGGTTTTAATGAAGCAGTCGGAAGCAGTAGTAACTGATCGGCGTTAGGATTGTGCGTTTCATTTCCACATATGGCAGCGACTGTGACGTGGCAGGCAAAGCCAAATAAACTCGTACGAATATAATCATACTTTCATAATTCGCCACGGAAAACAAATGGTAGTTATCTGTAATTAAACGCAAATACCTATGGAGACATAACCCTAGATGAATAACAATAACTTATTTCAAACAAATTACTTACGAAGAAAGGTTGGGATGCCACCAGGAAAATCAATGAATTCTCAGCGATATGTGGAACTATAAATAGACTCTTTAGAAAGCATTCTAAAAAAGCAACTGTATTAAGATTTGATGATGCTATGTTTCTCCCAGTTGCACTATATGGTTGCGAAACACGGATTAAAACATCAAAACTTTAAAGGAATTGAACAGCAGAAATGAGATTTCTGAGAAGAGTAAATGAATACATTAATGCATCAAATATGAAGTGAAGAATGAGAAGGGAATTAGGGCAAAGTTTAATGAAGTGCAGATAGCAATGGACCGATTATATATAAAAAATAAATTAAAAAAGGCCGTGAAACTGCTGCGCCGAGGGTGAAATGGAAAGAGACTGCCGGTCGCATCCGTAAAGCAAGATGATGACAATGAAAGTATTTTTCGTGGTATCCACCTGTTATATCCACGGAACGTAACCAAACAGAAGAACGAGAAGCCATTTTTAACGGCCTTTTGTAAAGTATTTAACAGTCCGCCGTCCGTTTAGAACAGTTGAAAGAAATGGGATTTAAGTAAAAATGGTTTAAGAATACACTTATTCCAAGAAATTATATTTGTTTTTTCTGTTGTTTTTTTTAATAAGATAGTATTATGAAAAATATGGAACGATACACAACCAATAACACTCACTTCAGACTCGGTTGGTTACAAACCTCGGTTTTCGACTCTGTTTTCAATCTTCAACCACTTCCGTTATTTGCTGTTTATCGACCTAAAGACGTTAATAAGTATAAAGTGATCCAATATTCTGCATATTGGTGTCTTCTTCTAAAGGCACACGTTCGGCTTACAGAGAGTACTAGGCGACCGGTCGCCGATTACCGTGAAGTGTGAATGGGTGGTTTGTTATTTGCAGAGCATCTAACATTCGGTGCTCGCTCTACCCGACGCTTGTGCGTTTTTCGGACACATCAACGGAAGCGAACATTTGCAGAAGACCGGCGCTGATTGTCGAATGTCGAAAGTTTTTATTTAATAGGTAATTATTACACATATTATAATTAATACTTAACTTGGTACTATGTGGCTACAATTTCAAAAGCCATATCCTAAACCATTTTCATCTTTCGAATTCTGATATTCATCTCTTACGGTCTCTTCATCGCATTCAAGCCTCTGAGAAGAAACCGTATGTACAACTAACAGTAAGGAAACAATTCTGAAGAAGGAAAAATCTACCGCCAGAACACGAGTACGTGTTCGTCTGCCAAACCCTTTCTAAACTATTGATTCATTTATTTCCTGGCGCGGACGTCACGTAATAGTTTTTGGCCTCCTCAGCATCTGAAATAAAACAGCGCCACAGAATATTGTCTGGACCCTCGCCTCAGCGCTTGCTTCCCGCACACCCACTCCCATATGCGCCCTAATGTGCATTTTTAATTATTGAATGGTTTACTTATTTCTTTATTGATTTACTTATTTATTTACGTTTCACTAATATCTCATTTACTTATCAACTTATTAAATTAATTACTGATTTTCGTGTTCATTGTTTACTTTTTTCTTCTCCAGACTAGACTCCACTCATTCTACCAACCAGTGCTATTTTCCCACTTTCTAATTACCGTTCCCCTAATAGTTCAAACCTTCCCTAATTCTGTCTAGAAAATTTCCTAATTCTTTCATGAAGTAAGCTCTATAATCACTTAATATGTTCTGCACAAGCGTAACGTTTCTATGTTGGTACCCATAAGTAATAGCTCCGCATTCTCATCCATTTTCCTCTCCATGTTTCGGTAATTTAAACGGGTGTGGCTCCGCCGCAGAGAACGCAGATACTGATGAATGTGTGGAGCCTCCCCGGCGGAGGTGGCTCAACTGATTCCTCTGATCTTGAGGTCCTAGTGTTAAAAAATTCACACAGTGGCAGGATTTTCCACACTAGCAAGATAGATAGGTTGCATTCAGCCGCTGTCTAGAGGAGAATTCTAACGACTGACAGCTTTGATCTATAGTTTTTTGTGGTTTCTACAATCAGCACCTGGCGAATGCCGGAGCAGTACCCTAACAAACGGGCCACCGACAGCGCGCGATCTTTTCTTCCTCTTCCTTATCCTCTCCGCACTCCTTGTTTACCCACACACTTAGATGCATTTCACTACTCCGCCTGCCGGGAGACCGGACTGAAACCTAGAGCTTGTCCCGGCTGGGGCTGTGTCCCGCTGGTGGAAGATACCAAATTTGGAAAAAAAAACGGAATCTGAGTTTTTTCTAGGTCTAATGACCTTAGCAGTTGACGCCCCCGCAGTCGCTAGTCCATCAACCGAAGGAGTTGCGTGCGCGCGCGCGCGCGTGTGGCGTCGCCCTTCGGGCGGTGGCCGTGGCCGTCGCGGGCGCCTCGCCCGAGGCGTCGCTCGCGTCGTCCGGCGCACACGCGCCGCCACGGCCCGCGGCGGGGGCGGCGGGGGCGACACGCGACGTCCGTTGCCCAATGAGCGTCGCGCCGCTACGCTTATTATAGACCGCGCGGGAGGAGAAAGTTAAAAAGCGACGTCGTCCATTCCAATTCCAACGGGCGCCTGCCGTCACCGCTACTGCCGTCACTGGCGCCGTATACCCCCGCCCATGCTTCCGTATACTAGCGCACTTGCCTAACACCCTTCTGTACTCTATGCGTCGAACTGTTTGCTTCTCTTACTTTTCGTTCCCTTTGCTTTCCTCCGCGCCTACCGTTCTCGTTTTCGCACCAATTCCTCTGCCACCACCGCTTTCTCTGCTTCGGCTTGCCACCACCGCTTCGCGCTCTGTGCGCATCTACTTCCCCTTTCTCATTCATCACCCTAGTTCTCACTCGTCCCCGACCCATCTCCCCGTACAAGTTCACTCTCCCCATGCCTTTCTCCTTCTCGCTCCGACAGGATTATCTTGCCCTTCAACTCCTGCCTGACGGCGTTGGCTCCTCTCCCATCACAATTCCTTGTCTCGTTGCCACTGACCTCTTGCCTGCCAATTTTCTCTCCGTTCATCCTTTCTCCGTCCTGCGGTTGTTCCTCGCCCGGTTCCCGACCCTCGGCCCCCCCCCCCCCGCCCGCCTTCCATCCAGGCCCACACCTCGGGCGCCCGGAGCTTTGGGCCTTGGCCGTTTTAGCGTGGAAGTTGCGGCACGCGCCCGCCGCCCGGCGCCCTTCCATGTTGAAAATACCGGTTCCCATGCGATCGCCAAAGTGAGGCAACGCCACTAGGCGCGGCGGCTGGTGACCGGCCGTCGGCGACGCGAGGGGGAGCTGAAGGGATGGGCAGGAACGAGCGGTTTCGCGAGAGACGAAAAAGGCACGCGTTTCTTTGATCTCGTGTAGATGATTATAAATCGAATACTGAGTGTGGTGTTAATTTTGAACTTCGGCAAGCTAGTGGGAGCGAAAACCTATGCACCATTGAAGGAATGCTTGCAGGGACTTTTGATGCAGTATATTTGTAAACATTGGGGCTTTTTATAAAAAAAGGTATTATATCAAATATCGTCTACCTTGTGTCAATAAAAAGTTATATTTTTATCAGATACTAACGAGCATAATTTTCATTTTACTCATGGGATTCTCAGGATAAAGTTATTACAATAAACAGATTTTCCATTGTTGATTATTCTCTTTTCCTTGTTCCCTCCCTGGCATTTGCCACTTTAAGTCTTCTTTCTCTTTCTCTCTCTCTCTCTCTCTCTCTCTCTCTCTCTCTTTCTCTCGCTCTGACAATCTCCGCTTCCTTTTTCTACCATCCTATTCTTCCATCTACCAACTTATTTTTATTCTAATACTCTCTTGTCTTTCTGTGGTGTATTTTTCTCTATTCGTATCACATAAAGTTACTCTTACGAATGATCCTTCTTTTCTGAAACACACATGTCCAACGTACGTGTATTTATTCCTGACCTGCGTGCACAACTCCATTTTCATCTCTTTCTCCCTCTCTTCAGTTATTATTCCCAAGCATTTTACTCCCTTCCCGGCTCTCCAGACAACTCGCACGCTGCTCCTGTTAGAGCGAGCAGTGGTCCCATGCCGGAACGGAGGTCTGTCGCCGCGTCGCGCCGCGCTGCGCGTCGACCAAAGGGCACTGGAGGCGCGCGCCCTCCCGCGCTCGCCGCTTTCGCACTGACGTCATGCCCGGAGGACGGCGCTGCAGGCGGTGGCGACGACTGTCACATTGCGCACAAGTGGGCACTTTCTAGGATCTCTCCGGTCCTATCGCTAGGACTGAAAGAGAAGGAGTTGTAACGTTTCGTATATGTAATTGCGATTCAAAATTTCATATATTCGATTACTGGCATTAGGAAGAATGAATAGAACATTGAATGTGACAGCACTTTATCCCAGCAATGAGAAATGTAATAAAATAATTTTGCGAGAGTGAAACATTAATTGGAGAAAAACCTGTGCTCTTCTCGAGTTTGCTTTCGACATAATAGTCGTTTATTTCAGACAGCGGTAAGATTTTTGAGTAGTTGTAGAACGCTCTACTATTGGCAGATCACTAAAAATCGAAAGTCTGATCATAATTTAATTGTCGATCAAAAATTATTTTCGAATTGCTGCCTGGTAGTAGCGAAAAGGCTTCTATCCTTCTTCAGAATCTCGTATTTTCAGAATAAAATTGAGCCTCTACAAATAGAAATGGAAATAAGTTACTAATATAATTAGAACCCCAAAACTACATAATATGGGAATTTCAATGTACAATTCATGTAATATATTCAATATACTTTAAAAGAAATGTATCTGTTACATCAAGTTCAGTTTTTTATTTGTATAAATGTGGTAAATACATAGAGATGTAATGAAATGGCTTCTTTTAGCTTTTGCGGTATACACGCTTAGAAAATTTTAAGAGTCTCCTTGCTTGCAACATATCTTGGCTGGCGAGGCTTGTGTCGGCCACATAGTCGGCCCATCTCCGTTCGGCGCGGCCTACCAGTCGACGGCCGGCGTGGCTCGACGTGACATGGCACGGCGTGGTACGGCACGCCATGGAGTGGCGCAGAGCGGCAGCAGCGGTGGCTGCGACGACGGCGACAGCGGGCAGGCGCCGAGCTGCGAGCGCCGAGCGCCGACCTCCACGCCGCGTGGGTTAACTGGATGTAAACGAATGTTAAGAGCGGGTCAAGTCGCCCGGCCCCCCTACCCTCCGCCCGCCCCGTCCCGCCGCCCCCCGCACCGGCGAGTGCCGCCCAGCGCTGCCGCAGTCCGGCTCGCCGGCGACGCGTCGCCGCTGGCACTGGCGCGGGAACGGCTAGGCGGAGCGTCTCCGGGGATGGACCGTTCAGCTTCATGAATGGGATTGTCGTGACGACTCATCGTAGGTAGGGGGTGTTGTTCTTGCGGTGCTCTGCGAAAATTTCGTTGTGTTCGATGCAATTCCGACGCGATTGCCTTTCTTGTTACTTTGGATCGGGGCTTGCTTACGTTCGCTGTACTGCAAACTTTACATTTGATGCAAATCCGGGAAATTCTTTGCAACCGTCACAAGGGGCCATTTTAATCCAGTTACGAAAGTGTTCGATTTTTGTTTTTCCCAGAAAAACTCTATCTTCCATCTAGTGAAATCTTTGTACAAGAGGAAGAATACAAACTTATCTTCGGTTTTTTAGCACAAAATACGTTGTACGAGGCTTTTCGCCTATCGCCGCGCTGTACCTCGGCGCTGGCGGTGGCGACTGTCGCGAAATTGGGAGTCCATGAAGCTTCGGGGATGGACGTTCGCTAGTGGAAAGTTTCCGGAAAAGAATACGATTTTAAGCTTCTTGGTATGAAATATTGTGTACTTTAAGACTGACTCAGGAGGCTCAATGTCTCTGACAGGGAGGTCTTGAGGTTCGAGTCCAGATGGTGGCAGGATTTTCAACACTAGCTACTTAGCGATGTCGAAGTCACCCGCTGATTGAAGGAGAATTCTAGCGGCCGGCTACTCTCATCGGTGGTTTTCCATGGTTTCTCCGATCAACTCCAGGAATACCGGAGCAGGGCCCTAACAATCTGGCCAAGGTTCTTGTGGAATCTTTCTTTCCTCTTCCTTGTCCCATCCTCCTCCCTTACTTAACACCTCCACACTTACTAAACTACTCACTTACTTCACTATACACTTACTAAACTTAGATTCACTATACTACCTCATCATGTCGGGAGACCAGTCGAGAGCTTAGAGCTTGACCCGCCTGGGGCGGTGTCTCGGTGGTGAGAGATATCTGCTTAGGGAAAACCTCGCAAGCCAACATGTAGGTTGGTGCCGAATCTCGCCATTCAGCGATAAAATAAGCATGCACAACACTTACAGGACTACTCACCTTCGCAGTTGACACGCCCGGAAACACCATCCATCGCTCTACTTGTAGATTATTTTGTTTTATTTTGTTTGAAACAATCATTTCATGCCATTTAAAATGTCCCTCCAATTTAGAACCCAGACACACGTAATGTTTTTTTTGTCCTTAGTCGTCCTGTCGTACTGTTCGAACACTCCGCAACGGCACGGTAATGAACACTGCGATTTGTGGGGATAGCGGTGTTTCGTAAAGGTTGCATCTTGTTTTAATTATCCAGGGGGAGAGTCTTTGAAGAACAAGAGAAATACACAAAAAATTAGTTTTGGACTGCTCAATACAGCTAAAGAACATTGCATGAGATTTTACGACCTATGACGAGAGCTTGGACGGTCAAGGCGCCTAAGCCCAAAGGTCATAGAGTCGAATCCCGCCCTGGTCATGAGGACTAGTACTCGCGCCTGACCCAACGCTCCATTACGTATGTCCATCTCCCGTCCGAGAGGTGCCTCATTCCGAGGCAAGGGGCCAGGAGCGGGCAGGAGAGCGGGAGGCCAGCGGCAGAGCCGCGCGCAGCTGCGCACGTGACGCCTGGCGCCGGGGCGGAAGAGCCTCTGCTTCCGAGGGCGCCGGTGACGTCTCCCCGTGCAGCTGCGGCGGCGTGACCTGCGACCTCGATCGCCTTCACGTATTTCCGAGCAGCCTTGGACGGACCCCACGCCCTTCAAATAATCATTTTTATGCACACACATATACAATTGAGATTGTAAAAAATTGGAGAAATCTGCTAGTCATTCCATAGAAAATGGACGAAACGGCCTTATGGCCGAGTTCATCGTTTCGTGGTTGAGGTATTTGCCGTTGTTGTCGACGTCATCAACCAACTTTTTCGTCGTTTTCTACGTTCTTTCCTTTCGTATTAACCTTCTTAATACGGATGGTGGGGGTGGTGATGATTCAGGAAGTGTGTTAGCTATTATATAACTGTTTACGTAATTGTAAATTTGCTAATTATTCACAAACTATGCTTCTCACAGGCACATTTCCACGAGAAGGATTGTGATTATTTTGCTTATATTGATTCCGCAATCTTCATTGAGCAAAATGAATTACATGAAAAGAAATGCTCCTCTCTCTTTTACGTTTTTCAGGTAATCTGAGGTCTGTTAAAATTATGACACTGTTTTCAGAACTAATACAAATTCGTATCTACTTTCTTGATGAGTATGTCCTTTAGGAATATTTAAATATTATTATAATTATCTCTTTTAAGACCTGAATAATGAATTATGTATTGTTATCCACAGCAATTAAGGTTAGGAATGATCGAATATTTCCATTGTAATAAAAAAGTGATTAGAAAAGGCTTAGTGAAATTAGACAACAAGATTGCGTTTAAATTTGAGAAAAAATCACAATATATGAAACCAGACGTATCCAATATTTTTCTCCGACTTCTTGAACCCAACCCCAGACGCAGAGGTCGCGACGAGAGAGCCGAACTGTGCATCTGGATACCACTCCAACGTTCTGTTGCCCGGCGGCCGCGACTTTGCTTTATTGCAGAGGCAGAAACGGCGGCGGCCTGTGCAGCGCCGGCTGGCCGCAGGACTTGGCGTCTTCGCCGCCCCCACAGCCCAGTGTTACCATCCCTGTCCCTGCTCCCACCCGCACCCCACTTCACCCCCACCTCAACACCGGCACAGTCGCCGCCGCTATCTCCCCCCGCTACCCCCGCCGCCGCCGCCCCCCGCCCCCTCCGCCGCCACCACCGCCCCCCGCCGCCCCCACCGCCGCCACCACCGCCTCCGCCGCCGCCGCCAGGTGCCGTGTTTGCGCAGAGTAATAAGTCTCCCCTCGCGGTGAGCGCGGGCGGGCGATTCGCATACGAGTGCCGCATTACCGCGCCGGGCGTGGGCCGGAGTCGATACATCCTGAAGAAGGCCGGGCGGGCCCCGGCCACTCGGCCACGGCGTGTTTGCTCTCGAACAGCCGCCCCCGCCCGCCCTTCCCTCCCCTCCTCCTTGCCCCGCCTCTGTTCAACCGCACTGGCAGGGAGCTTTCGTTTCGTTTCGCGCTGGAAAACAGTCATTGCGCCGCGGCGTGCAGGTTCCATCTGCTACAGCCCCGTCCCTCGTCTGAGGCAGAGCAAGAGATGAAGATTCGTTGCCGTGGGTGGATGGCGACTCACGCGAGGGGCATGATCTGCATGCAATGAGAACTCTTCGCTAATATTCCAACCGCTTAGACAAATTATATAAATTAATTACCAACCCTTCTTTGGTAATATTTATCTTATTCATTATATTATTTATTAAATTAAAATAAAAGACCCAGACGAAATACTTGTACAGAAAATTAAAATATATATTCATACATATCTGTCATGTCAGGTGTTGAAAAATAGCTCTTTTTAAAATCCATTGCAAATTTACTTTTAAAACGTGTTCTATTTACACAACTATCATTAAACATCTGTGCGAAACTGTAGGAGTAGTCACGTTAAAACATTTCTTAGTGCGGTAAATATTTAGATAAATTATTTTGTTTAAATCCTTTTATTGCAATGCTAATGTTTTTGCCAGGAATTTTTGACACACTTCACTCAATATTTATTTATTATTACCTCGCCCAAGAAACATTTGTCTTTCGAATGTAAAGCAGTTAAAATATATTGATACGAATTACCCACGTCCATGTACGAGTGGGTCGAAGAGTTTGAAATGTTTCGCCTAATAAGAAGACCTAGTTGATGGGCTCTCGTGGTCAGTGGCAGTCGACTGCTGACAGGTCGATAATTGACTGTTCTCAAACGCGTCAGTGGCATGCTGATTCCCACTGGGACGATACTTCACTGAAGAATGTGAAGATGATAAGAAAATGAATGGAAAATAATTAGTTTTATCGATCAGACTCTTACATGAACATTTAGACATAAAACAATTTCTTAATAAGTATTCATTATTCGGATTTTAAATGAATCTCACGTAAGTGCTTTCATGATGACAGTGGAAATATTTTTATAAACTGCACTCTCTCCGTCTTCCTCCCTCTGTCTCTCTCTTTCCCTTGTATCTCTCCGGTTATCATTTTTAACAATGATTAATTTCATCGCGTTGTCTACTGAATATTGTACGTGCTTTCTATGTTCATTGAAGATGAAGTCTTATTCCTTAATATGATTGTATTGTTCGTAAGAACTTGAATGTGACGCAAATAATTATGGCTGAAAAATAGACCCATGCGTTACCAAGGAGGGGAGCAGGGGCTTCGGAGCGCACAGCTTAAAATTTGATTGTATTGAAGTATTAGAAAATTTTGCTAAATTAATAAATTGAATCGCCAATAAACACGTTTACTAATTAAAACCAAAGTGTGTTTCATGTTCATGTTCTACAAGAAAAAGAAAATATTAAAAACAATATTTAAATTTAATATAAATGACAGAAGCGCTTACTTTTCTATGTCAAATAAAGACCGATGCATCTTCAGAACATAGCAATACATTGAACTTTAAACTACTAAGAATTAAAATACTACATTTTCCCAATTCTTTGTTTTTTTCAATTTTCAGTTTTTGAGTGAATTATTCCTATTTATTTTACCCACAGCCGAAAGCGTTGTCATAACTCAAATCAAAGAGACTTTACCTTTTGGTAATGCTAAAATTAATATAACGTTAGAATTTAATACAGCTTTGATTTTTGTTTCCTTGCCTTTTAGAAAAATATTATTTTACACAGTCGGTACAGAAGTTTTATACTAAATGTAATATTTTTTCATTATTTCTGCCGGATAAAAAAATAGCTTTGGTATAAATATTAGAAGAAAAAAAAAGGTTTTACGTGCCTCTTCAACCACGTCGACTTCTGCGACGTTCGACTGCCACAAAACGCTCAAACCGTCTCTCGAAGAACGAGCCTTGGCGGCGGTTTCTTCGAACGCCACACGGAAGGGCGGAGGAGTGTCCCGAGTATGAAATCGACTGTTTGAGGGAGCTCTGCACTAATTTGGCGACGAAAAATGCGGCGGGCGGGCGGTCGCTGGCAGAGTGAGTCACGGAACGCGTGCTACGTTGAGGGAGTTAACGCGGCGTTACTCGCAATTAATCTCGCGTTACGTCACAGCCTCCAGACGGCGCGCGCAGCTGGTGCCCTGCGCCGCTGGAGGAAGAGCTCACAGCTCGGGGGAGGGGGGCGTCCAGATGGCACGTTGTCACAGACAGCACAGGCCACAGCGCCGAAAGAAAGAAATTGTTTGGATTGACAATGATATTGTATCCATTCTGAAAAGATGTGAAGAAGTTTTTGAGACGTACAGTATCGACTGCGGGTACAATAATATGGGCAGACCGCGGAAGGACTCCGAAAGCCTGAGGAGTCAAACATTTCTGCATAGAAAAAGAATTCAGTAAACAAAATAGGAAAAATAAATCAAATAACTAATTTTCATTAAATAAGATCAATTTTATAAGGTAGTGTTAAGTTTTAGTGGTGTTCAGAGAATGAATTTGGCTTTAAGACTATTGGAAACGAGACATATCTTCAAGAAAGTAATACAAGTGAGTCATGTACACACACGTAGATATAAATGTCAGCATTCAAACAAGTTTCAAAATTTAAATCTATTGACATAAAGGAATTATATTTAGAATTTATTTCTTAATACATTTAAATAATGTCTTAGAAGTTCACAATGAGATATCATTGCCATTATGTTTATGATTGAATATTCGGTGTCGATTAATAAAATTATTATTATAATATTTTATTGTATGTTTTCAAATTGTTATTGAATGTAATAACAGAATAAAACAAATTAATCATTAGATTAGGCATTTAAAATTAAGATGGGGTATTAATTTCACTTCTACCAGGGGTCAAAATTGCTTAGCTACAGCATTGGCACATCTATGAATTCATTCTTTAAGGACATAGAATAAATGGACAGGGGATTGCCGGAGGACATTTGTAGCCCAGCGGTTTTTGTAGCAGAAGCATGCGTGTTAACAAGATTTCAAATAGAACACTAATTAGTTCCCTTTCCGATTCGACTTGTATATGAAACGCGTGTGTTAGATAATTTCGATGATAGGCTTTTGTTGCTAATTGCTACCGCACTCATTTTATACTCAAGATCGATTTTTGAATGGATGCAAGTCACGAAATGAGCAACCGCGTTGGTGTTGTCAGAAATAGGTGACGTATCACGACACCAGATCAACGTGCCTGTTCACGAGTTTATATGAATGAAGTTGTTTCAGTATTAGATTCTTCTGTTTATTATTATTATTTATCATATTCGTAGGAAAAGTACAACGAAGGGGGGAAATTCGAAGAGTTGGCACTCTACCTGATGAAAGTGGATTCGAGACAGTGAAAGTTGTAAATTCAACATCCGTAAATGTTTGTTAATACCAAGTATTAATTATTCTTTGTAGGTATGAGGAAAATAAAAAATGGAAAGTGCTTTGTTCTTGACAAAAGCCTGAAATTCCTTGTTTGGTCTTAATGTTATTTGATTCGTATTTTTAATGTAAATGAAAAGAAATGAAGTGCATTTTATGTTGTGATCTCCTAAATGCAAAATGCTACGTTATTATTGCTAATGGCACTCTTTCTTGTTTTCAGGTACGTACAGTCTTGCTAAGCCTGCTGAAAATGGTATCTTCCGGGGTGAGTTTGTTGTTAGAATTATGGTAATGCGCCTCTACAATAACACGTTTTAATGTATCGCTTCTGATACTCCAACTTCATGACCTTCCAACGCGTGGGTGGGGGCTTTAGCTAGGGAATAGTTAACAGATGAGACAGATGCTATTAAAAACTTAGGAGTTACCTGGAACCCGGGATCACACATCTTTTAGGATAACTTAAAGGAAATACAAATTCATTTGCGTTTATTTTATTTAAGGAGGTAACGCACATTTTTCGATATCATTGAAATATATAAATTGTATAAAATATGAAAATCAAAACTGAATAAATCGGTCATCGTTTTTATTAACGATGAGTTGCAATGATGTTTACGAAACCAAATTTATTTTGTTTTTGTGGTCGTATTGAAGAAATTAGTGACATATTTCCCACTGGAATTGAGAAGATAGAAAACTAGATTAGGAAGAATTTTTTTTTTAATTTTATTTTTTGCTTTCCCCTGATGGAATTTCAAAGCATCATCTTTTATTGTGTTTTATTGTGTGTGGGAAATTAGTTATTTTAGTCTCTCTAAAAAGTTTTTAACAACTAGATAAAATAAAATTTATTATGAAAGTCTCTCATTATATTATTAGAATAACGAATTGTGTGAACATAATTCTCACAGTGTAAAGATGAAATTTTTATTCATGTTTCGTTTCATTATCACGATACAATATAAAAATCTGTTGGTTCTTCGCATTGAAGTATTTAGTACGTTGCTCTCAATCTCGCGTTACATAATCTCAAGACTCATTAAAAGCGATTCCGTATATGATCATGTCAATGTCAAACGTTGAAATGACATGAGATGTCACAAGACGCAAATTACTTTTTTAACCTTTTTTAACCAAAACGAAATGGACTCTTAGCATAATAATGGTCAGTTTTAGAGTGTCAATTACAATTCGACGTTTGAATTTACATGCTGCTGCTGATGATGATCTGCTTCAACTTCGAAGAAATAAATAATTTAAATATTTTACTCCATTTAAATATCTGTGAATACCTACGATTTATTTTCAGTGTTCTACCTAACAAAGTCACTAGAGCATATTTACCGAATGCTACTTGTAGTTAATTTACAGTTCTTGTATTAACGACTATTTATTACTTATTGTATTACTACCAACGTTTTGTCTTGTAGATTTTTTTGACGAATATTCTATAAAATAATTATTACACGTGGTTTTCGTGTTGTGATGGGTTATGCTCGATTTAGCTTCAAGGAAGGTCTAAGTTGTACCTGAACGGTTGGCAGTAACGCAATTAAAAATGAATATACAAGGACGAGCTGTTAATTAATTCTATAATGTCTGAGAATCCAAATCGAAACGATAAGTTTACGGTTCGATTCTATACTTAGAAAATAATGCGTGTAATTCTGTTACAAACGACATTCCTGGAGAATAAGCTGCTAAGAACGCCTCGTGGAGAGTCCGTTCAAGGATTCCACTGTCGAATCCCCTGGAAGTACAAATATTTGTTTCTAGTTCTTCCTGTCGCGAAATGTTTCACACCTACTGTGCAATATGAGAGTCTACTAGAGTATTCTTTTAGAATTCGATGCAAGGGACACTCCTCCGGGTGTTAAATCTGACCGACTCGATGTAGTCAAATACGTTCTAACAGAAGCGACGACATATTCTATCTCATGAAACTTCCTCGTCAAATCAATATTTGCATTTATTCGAGTTCTTTTCATTCACGAACACACAGAAAATATTATATTTAATTTAGTTTACTTTAAAATACCCTTGTGAACGTTTTGGCTATAAACTTCCGAGCATACGAACATTTTACAGAAATTAATTGACACGTGTTGTCACTAATTTCAGAATCACACATCATCAAACACTCGCAGATCATAAAATTAGCGCGCGATGCTTTAGTTGCCTAATTGAAACGTCGATGGGCCTACGCGGGCTCTTCGAGGAAGGTGCGCTAACCAGAAGGTGGCGAGGCACCGACAAACACCCGATAATGAGGACATGTCGGCAGCATTAAGTTGGCCGGCGGCGCAGAAGCCGCGCGCGCGAAGGCGGCGCTCGCGCTCAGTGGGCCGGAAGGAAGCCACGCGGGGAAAAAAGTCAAGAAAAGGGAAAATGAAATTTGAAACCCGGTTTCAAGTTGTCTTTATTGCCTGTTGGCTGAAGTCGGATATGACGTCAGCGTTCAATTTACGAAATGGCGGTTTCAAATACGCGGGTAGTAAATAGGCGTAATGTTTGTATCTAGTGTACATTTTATTATTACACTAAAAATTTATTTTGTCCGAAGTGGCGTATTAATAATTTTGGATTGATTGTTTTCGGTCAGGTGAACTGTTATGGTAATTTTCCCTTTAGTGTAATGAATATTTTATTCAGGGAGATGGCAGTGATTCCTTTCCCGGTGGATGATGTAATACCGACCTACATTTCCATTTGCGGATGGCGAGGTATCTCCCCAAGCAGAACACAAGCTCGAAGCTCCCGACGGGTCTCTCTATATATGTGGTAGTGAAGTGCATGTTATTTGAGGGGAGAAGGAAAGACAAGGAAGAGGAAGGAAAGGTAGTAGACGATCCATAGCCCGTTTGTTAAGGTACTGCCCATGCATTCTCCCAGAATTGATAGGATAATACACGAACCACTACCAATGAGAGCAGTCGGCGACCATAATTCTTCTTCAGACAGCAGCTGAATTCGACCAAGCTTTCTAGAGAGAGTCGAAAATACGCGACCGTAATTATTATACGCAAGTGGAAGAAAATGTGGTAAAAAATTCAATATAATTTGAGTTAGTGCTTTTACACTGAGATTCAAAGTCAGTAATTCACAAAACCCACTCACGAAAACCTCCTAAAACAAATTCAAGTAATACTACAATAAAGGATGACCTGCCTGTAAGCTTCATAGGTTACGACTAGCATGACAGCTGAGCGCTTTTCGGTAATAGGAGTATGTATTTTTGGCAAACTAATAGAGTTCTCGGCCGTCGGTTTAGGGATCCTTCGGCTACGTTTTTTCTTAAATAGAAATTTTCCCTTCTTTTGTGTCTCTCAGTCTACTATTTGTCTATCACTGTACTCATATTATTAATTAAAAAATCATATCAATCGCACTTGAAACACAATGCTACTGCGTCTGTTCTGGAAATTATTATAAGTGAATAAACACATAACGTTTCCGGAATTGAAGTTTTCCTCCCCACTCTTGAAAAAAAGAATAAATTAAATACAAAATAAAGAAACCCTAAAATAATCAAGAAATTACACAAGTAGTCAAACGAGAAGAAACTAAAGAAACAATTTATGTGATGTATTGATTGTTTTTTTCCTGCTGGTTAGGTTGTGGGCCACTGTGCGTCGGCCGCGTGTTGTTTTTTCGCCGGCGGCGTGGCGGGGCCGCGCGCGGGCCACGGTGACGCGCGGGGCGGGGCTGGGGGCGGGGCCGGGGGCCGGACGGCGCTAGACGAATGAGAGGCGCATTACTCGGCGCCCGGCGGAATAGGAAACCGGGAGGGCCTCGTCTGTTGGAACTGGCGCCCACTTGATCGAAACATACTTCGTATTCAGAAAACAAATATTTGACAACCAGTGCGTCGATAAATTTTCACAGGTCTCGTGCTTTTTCAGCAAACAGAATGCCAGTGACGATATCGATTTCGGATGTTGTAAATAAAGGAAAAGGTAAAGGTACAGGTAAGGTTAGTAAATACGCGCAGCCTCGTGCGCGGATGTCGGCGCATCCGCCCGGCGCGGGCGGGGGCGGGGCGGGGCGGGGAGCTGTCGCCGCCGCGGGCGACGCGAGGCCGACGGGTCGCCGGCACGGGGGCGATGGAAGGGATGACCGGAGCTGTGACAGGTGGACCAACGAGATCGACGAGCCCAGCGGAAGGATAGGGGACGTGTATGTATGGTTAGGTGCCGAGGAGACGTTCTGGAAGGTCGCTGGATTCACTCCCAAAAATGATAGAATGAAATAATGCTGAGGTATCTACCTTCCATTCCAAGCCCTTGTTTGTTTATAGATTTTCCACGGAATACTACTCTTAATTTGCAGCTTCCCTGCGCCAGATATGAGTTCCAAGGTTATATGTGACGGGAGTCAAGTAAGAACCGGGAAATGGGTGAACAACGGAATCAGTTATGAGCAATTGCGGTGGTGGTGACTGATGAGAGTAACCGACTGCTAAATTAATGGTGTTAGGGATTGGAAGAGGATAATCAAATGAATAAGACATTTCGAATGGAGAGCTGATAGAAAGAAGGTTTTTGAGAAGGATGTTTTTCTATTCGGAAGCCCCAAAACAATATGGATTGTGGAAGTCATCACAGTTTACTATAGTATTGGGTGTTAGGAATAGGTGATCTGACAAAAATTATGTCGAAGGATTATCGCCCTCCTCGATTCCTCACTGCGCCTACGCCTGGGTATCACTATAGACAATTGAAAAATACAATTGAATCGCCTATTCCCTACCGACTTAAGAACCCTGAATTTCTATGAAAGCTAGCGGCCATACCTCGAAGGTTGGGGGTAATGTTTGATAGCTGCCATTTTACTATTTTGTAGAAAATGTATTTGGATATTAAATTTATGCGAGGAAGATGTGTAAAGGACGGAAGGAACAAAAAAGTCTCGACAGTACGGAGAGATAAATGGCTTTCCTGCTGCATTTTCTGCATGGTCACCATCAGTGTTGTAGCCTACTACACATGTTCTCCATATATCTCTAACATAAAACAGCAGTCAAGAACTGCTGAAAAAACTATAGAAGCATTTCGAAAAGTTAATTCATTTCTACAACAGTGTATATTAACTTCTGTTAATCTGATTTAATGATAAGTGCTTCAGTGTTCATGACCATTACTTTTATGAATATTCTGGAATTTTCTTTTACAACAGATATTACTTTGTCTGTTGCATCATCGACAAAAATAAAATACCCAAACTCATACTATTTGATTGAAAGTTTCTTCATTCCTTTGAAATGAGAAATATATTTCCACGATATTAGGAATCCTCATATAGAAATAATCGCTAGTAACATGAACTAAGTCCAGATGAAAACTAACAATGGAGCCATTTCATTTTCGGACCCGCGTTATTAAATCAAAAACAGCTCGAAAGAAGACGAGCAATGTGGTTGAGGGCTGTGACAAATGTCGCTCCTGGTGAGTAGTGGCGGAGATAGGGCGCTGCGATGAGGACATTAGGTTCGATCGATTCAGTTTGTCTTGGTGATGAGGGAATTCCGCCACCTTTTCCGAGGGCGTCGCCTCCGGCGGGCCGGCTGACACCCGAAGGCAACGGACCTTACTGGCTCGCGCGTCCGCCACCTCTTCTTTAGAACTTTCTTACGTTGGATTTCTGGCATCCTTAGCACACTTCGCGAGAGGTCCTCCAAGGGGTGGTGAAGGTTCCAACGTGTAGTTCGAAAGTGTAGTTTCCTTTCCTTAAGAATATCCCACCACCACCATCATTATTATCATTAGGGTAAAGGTTTTGATCACCTAAAACATCGGAAAAAATTATCAATAAAATGCTCTTAAAATGTTTTAAAATGCCCTAAAAGCCAGGAAAAATAACCTAAAAAATGTGATCAAAACCAGTTCGGATGAACAACTCAAGTTGTTGGATACGTTGCTGACTTAATCGAGGCTTCTTCTATTCGTTCAAGTGAAGTCAGCTTGCAAACGTATGGTTTGGAGTATTCTTTACCAGGAAATCTTTGTCTTAAGTTATTCCGGAATCGGCTGTCCTGACAATGGTGCTGATAGGCGTCACATGAACCTTAGATTATAGACTCACAGCGGCTGACGTTACAATTTCTGAGCGAAGAAATTGAATATGCTACTCACAAATTCTGTGGAAAACATTTTAAGCATCTCGTAAATATTATTTGAAGCACGTAGCATTAAAATGATATTAAAATCGATGAAATCAGCAAAAATGCTTTAAACGGCAAATGGTAAAAACGACTTAATAGACGAAATCGACGAAAAATGAAAAAAAACAAAAACAAAAAAAAAACAAAAAAACAACAAACAAACACAAAACTGGGTCAATTCCTTTTATCATAACATAAAATAAATTTCTGTACTAAACGACATTGTTCTAAGTGAAAATAAAAAAAACATTTCATTAAATTCCGCCCCCTAATCATCAGAACTTTTACCATCACCACCACAACCACCTCCGTAACTGTCGTTAACCATCTACAGAAATTGTTCAGAGATCAAACTACGTAAACCTGTTATTACTTTCAAATGTTCACTTAAGGGGCTGACCAAATCAACCATTTTCTTTTGAATGTGATTACCATTATGTTAACGTTTCTGAAGTTCTCTGACGAAGCTAAACTTTAGAAAGAGCTGACATCTGGCAGCAACTGCACTGTGCAGTGCTTCGTAAGTTCAGCGCACACTGGGCTCTGCCGCAAAAACTAATAGGCTACACCGACTCTTTCCAATCCGAGGTGTGGGACCATTATAACAAACAAAATTTAAATATTAACCAATAAATGAATTTATTTTCTATAAAATGTCACCTCCTTAAGCTTTCAAAGTACTTTTCTACCTTTGTTAAACAGTGTTGCGAAGTATGTTTCAACTTGGTTACATGAGAAGTGCTAGGTTTGTATAATCACATGTGCAGTAGTTTCTTGTCTCTTAACCGGGAATGTTGTTGTGTCTCTCAGAAAGTAATTTTTTTGTCCATTCACACACTGGAGCCTACCCTGCGCACGTAACCTCCTAGCCTGTCGAGAGTCGCGGAATCTGTGAGAAGATTTTGCAAGAATGACTTTGCCGTCAATAGAGAATACTGTAACTGAAGAAAAATGCGTTTTTGCGCGACAAACACACAAAAACGTGAGTCGACTGCAATGAAGTTAGAATTACACCAAAGTAATAATAATTTACATGTGTATTGAATTTCTTTTGACTTAAAGTAGGCTTTCGTAAGGATGTGATTAAAGAAACATGATTTAAGAAATCTTATTGTATCATGAGATCAAAAATATATTTATTTCTCCAAAATAGGTAGTCTTGAAATGTAACCCTCATTTGAAAAGAAACTAGAAATATTAAATGGTAGAAATTATTATATTGTTGTTATTTCGCACGTGACAGCCGAGAAACACATTATGACTATCTTGGTTGGTGTATTTTTTTTTATGATATTGTATTATGTGTTTTCTCAACAGACACAAAATTGATCCTTCGAAACATAAATAACTGCTTTACACATTATTCATTTCACAAGAATTAAATTTAACCAGACTGCCCTCTATTACAATTTCAATAGACATTCCATTCTTTGTTGTTTCCTTAATATTAATATTTTGGTATCATATTCGCTCCAGGTGCGTACGTAATCGTTAACACATTCGTCATGAACGACAAAACTGCGAGAACGACGAGTTCCGCCAATCGAAATTACTTTAGAGGTCGTCGCATGCGCATTGTTATTCTTTCTGGCAATGGCGCGTTGCGTCTTTTGATTTCACGTCTTGCAAAAACTCTACTACGTCCTCTCGGCTGCGGCTGTTGCGTGGAGGGCGGGGGAGTGCGGCGGAGGCGTCGGGCTGCGTGGGCTTTCGCGGCCTAATGAGACGCCGCGCCGATGGGGTGGCGCCGGCGGCGGCGCGTGGCAGTGCGGCCCCTTCATTACTGCCCGTCGATTGTCGCGCTCCGCTCCGCGTCGCAGCGCGGCTCAGCGCGGCGCGGCGGGGCGCGGCGCGGCACGGCCGGACGCGGCATGGCACGGCACGGCGCGGCGCGGGGCGACGCGACGCGACGCTCGTCGAAGGGTGCGAACGCCGGCGTCGCCTGCAGGTGCCGTGCGGCGCCCCCCTCCCCCGCCGCCTTGGTCACGAGGCGGCCGTGGGCGTGTTGAGCGACTGTCTCAGCTGTCGTTTGCGGAAAAGAGGCCTTTAGTGAGAGATGTTAATAGATGGGACCAAACGGGGTCATCTAGCCTTTGCATTTCCTGAAACTCTTTTAATTAAAGTCCGTTTGAATAATGACACATTCCAAGAGTATTTTTCAACATTGGTGCCGTGTCTTCGGTAGCCTTATTTCTAGATCTCTCCTGCGAGTACTCTTTCTTTGTTCTTTTCCTTATTCTGTCCTTCAGTAAATTCATTTTATCGTAGAAACTGGTATCGATCGAGACCCGTTCCTTTCGAAATTCAGCATTTACTATGAAAAGTTTTGAATAATAGAAATAACGCATTCCTTAATAGATGTTCAAACAGGTAGGAATTAAATTAATTAAAAATCGAGCAATCATTGCGCCAGTACAATGAAACGATTGACAGTTTTACTACGTAATTTTTATAACTGCAATAAGAGAACAGTCGGCAAAAATAAGAGTACAACTGATAAATTATGATTTGTCATTGGCCACTTGCTGCATACAATTTTATTATTTCGCCTACACCTTATTTTCAAAGAAGAACTTTATTAAGCATGAATGACCATGAAACAAAAATTACTAATTTTAAAATTAATATTTGTAGGAATTGAACACATTGTAAATGCTGCTTGTTTTGTGTATCTTATTTCATACTTCTTGAAAATGTTTTCTTGTGTCAGATTCTTGAAAATTAGTGACAATAGCCGAATAACAACTTTATGTTCATTTTCTTTTTACGTACGAACATTGAGAAATACTCTTAGTACGGTGTGATCTCACGTAAATTTAAAAACATCATATTAAGTTTCTAACTATTAAATATTTGAAGAACGGATATATTTTCAAAAATAGTGAGGAGATGTTGCGGAGAAGATTCTGTCCCTAAGATAGGGGAATGACCTTACAGTGGGATCTTAGTAGCTCCTAGTGATAAGGCGTTACGTACAACATACGATAACACTCGTGCACGTGATTTTCCAGGCTCACTGTGTTCGGTTCTTCGAACTCCAGAGCTACAGGCACCAAACGCTCCATGCATGTATATCAATGCACTTAAAAAGCAAGGCGTTGTTCATGTTGTGTCAGGTTCACGTTGTGGCTACTGATTTACGTTCGCCTCTGTCATGCAGAAATCGTTCTTCAGAAGTGTTCTTTGTGAGCATTGCATATGTGACACACGACAGGAGACTTCTAATGCACTGCCTGTCTCTAACACTAGAGTCGTACGAGGGAACTGAGCCCTGAGTACTTACCTGAGCTCTAAGTAACGAAGTTTAATTTAAAGATAACAATGAACATTGCATTAAAAGACAGGTTGGTACATCTGTTGTTGTGCTTTGCTTACTTCTTATGGTCCATGTTAATCATAATCTTTAACGCAGATCCATTTATTAATTATCCATCTCCGGGGTTGTGAATCTGAATTTTCACACGATGGACATTTGTTATCTTCAGTGAAGTATAATCAGGAAATACAATTTTTATCGTATTGAGCTTTGTGCATCTCTTGATCCTTCATAAAAAGCAAAACGTGGGTTGATAAAAATTTGCAACTTGGAAGTCACAGTGGAAAAGTAGGGAGGTGGTGCCTACTCAGGGATCCGTTGGTGAATCGTCCCAAGGGTTGCATTCAGAAAAAAAAAATCGCCTCTGCACTCATTTAACGAGCTCTCGATGCGCGACCCTTGTGCCCTCCCCGCCCCTACTACCGCGTGAGGGGCGTCGAGCCACCACTGACGACGGGTCGCGTCGCCGGGCGCCTACCGTCCTCGTCGTTGTGCGAAGCGCCGCGCGCCCTAATTGCTTATCGAAGACGCGCCTCCGCGGCAGGAGGGGTGGGGCGGGCGGGTGACGGGAGGGGGAGGCCGGGGGCGGGGCGGCGAGCCCACCGTGATAAGGCGGCGGAGGCGGAAGGGGGGGGGAGGGAGCTGTTGGGTTGAAGAGCGTAGCGGAACCCCGGTGGCGGACTGATCTGATTCTTCGCCAATTGCGCAGGGGGACGGAGTACGGGACAGCTGTCCGTTCCGGTACCTCTGTTTACCAGAATTCGAATCGCGGAAAAATATTACTAAAATTTATTGTGAAAAAAGTGTGGAAAAAAACAGGTGTGCAGGTTTCCGTGTTTTTTTAGTTAATGCTATTCACGATTTCACGAGCGTTCATTATAATCGTTCAGCTTTACTTTTCTAACATCTTATTACTCTTGTCCTATTTCAATGTAAGCAGTTTACGAACCTTGTCTTCAGAGTCATTTTAAAAATGAGAAATGGCGCCCTTTTATATTTTTTCAATTTTTCAAAAATATTTTTATGCAAACAGACTTTCTTGGCATAATAGAACTTGGTTCGCTACTTCGTGTTCGTCATGATTTCATAACTTTCTCTGAAATCTTTTGATACAAGAATTCGTAACTGCAGCTTCGAAGGGTAAAAAGGACTAAACATTTTCTTTTGACTCCACAAATGTCTCCGGTTCACATTATAATGTATCTTAGTTGTTAATTGATTTCTATTTTACTATCTAAATATCTCCACAGTGAACGGCTTTGTCTAAGAGGTAATTAAAATGGTTTTCAGAGATATGGAGCACATAGAGCTGTCATTCATTTCAACTTTTATCTTCAACATCCGTCTTTGTATTTTAAAATGATTTCAAACAATTTTTGCAAATATTTTGCATCTGTTAAATTGTGACACTTTTCAACTTCAGGTATTATATTCTGATAAGTAATTGTTAAATAATTATTGTATCACTAAATACGTATTTGTTTTCGGATACTTCACTTTCTCTTTTAATTTGTTTGGAAATTACGTGTGGTTAGGCGCATGAGCGGGCCTGATGCCACATCAATAAATATTATTTTAATAATAGTAATAATAATAATTATTATTATTTTTAACATTATTATTGCATTGAATTTATATAAATGGTTTGTTATAAATTGAAGATATAAACGAGCGCTTTGCAAATTAAAACAGTATTATGCGCTTCTTTTTTCGCCGAGAATATTTCATAGTAAGGTATTCATTAGCTCCACACAACGCCGGTTTTAGTTGCGTTTGAGTTGTGGACATATCCTCAAGAATGGAATGAAAAGAGACGAGAAACAATGTGAATAAGTGAATGTGAATAAGTTGAAAGGACAAATGCGAGGTTGGATGCCCTGTTCCCAGTGTGATGGTTACAATAGAGAGTTTTCCAAGTGTAGCAAAACATGTTATGAGGCAACCAGGTGACCGGTATCGGGTGAAATGTAAACAGAATTTTGAACAACTTTTTGTTCTAAATGGAAATAGTTCCGAATTGTGGTGACAGTGTGTGCACTTAATACCCATAATTATCTTGATTCACACTTTTTCACTAGGGCTGTCCACGAGACAATAATCTGTTTATATATTCTTCTTCTTATTATTATTATTACTGTTATTATTAAATACAATAATTAAGCACACAAATTAGTGCCACCAACAAGATGTTGCATTGTGGGAATACAGGTAGCACCACACTCTGCCGCGACAGCTAGGATCAAATTACATTTATCATCACGTGACTGGGTTTAGTGCGTGGAATAAGCCACGTGATTACACTCGCAAATTCGAATGGAACTGTGTTTTCCACTACCAATTTAGCGTGTCGTGAGAGTTCGAGCATGCGCAAAGGCTCGAAAAAAACGGTAAGTGGCTCCATCACTAAGGGGCTTCACGCAGTGCTCTGTGAAGCGTTCGGCGTGAACGCTGCTCGTGGCACACAGGTGTCCAGCGGGTTGCATAAGGTGGGACTCGACTTGAGACTCCCAGAGAATGCTTGTCATCGTACCCCTGGAAACTCGAGGGAAGATGGCGGACTACACAAGATGTAGCAGTATTACCAACTTTCTCCGTACATAGAATAACTTACGAAATGAACAAATATGAGTCAAAATTACTTTTCTGCAATATATATTATTTCAGTCCAAATAAATGTACGATGTTACTCACACCATCCAGGATTTTTGAATGAAGGCTTTCAATAAATCTTTAAATCAAACATACTTTTAAATACATGCATAAATCATGCAATTCGTTGCAGTATGCAGAAATGTTGGAACACCGTAATCGGTTTTGTTAATTTGAAAATGAAACAAATAGTGATTGACAATGCAGGTATTGTGCAACATGATTCACGGCTTTTATAACGCAGAAAATTATACAGTTCAATTTTTCCTTTTTATTGCATTAGGGTACAAAATAATGTAGTTTGGATTCCTTACAGTTCAAAATTTTCAGGGAAAAACATTGAAATTCGCTAGTGGAATATGTGAAAATTAGTGCTGATTAGTTGTTATTATGATAAGTTATTATGTGAACTGTAAAAGTAAATTATCTAATATTTATTTGCAGTTCTAATCCTCCAGAGAGAAACGATGGATGAATATTGCATTAGAAGAGTGTATATTTTTTTGTAAAAATCGGAATATGTTAGGAAACTTGCTCATAAATAAACACAGCAAAAGAAAATAGAAATATTGGTGAGGGTCCTAAAACTTTTGTTTTTAATAATTATGATGGTGATGATATCGAAATGACTTACCCAAGTAATGCCAATGAGCCAAGTAAGTTATGGATTACAGTTGAAAATATTAAAAGTCAAGTCATCGCGCAAGCAGCCAGTAAATTCTTGCTCTATGAAGGTGGTTCCACACATTCGGCGTTCGCCGAGCAGCGAGCTTGCTGCTCGCCCGATCCCGACCAGCTAATGTGTTCCGCGAATGTTCGCTTACTTTGATGTGTCCAAAAAACCGACACGCAATGGGTAGGGCGAGCGCCAAATGTTCGTCACTCGGCAAATAGCAAGCGACCCATCCATACCACTCGGGATTCGGCGAGCGGTTGCCTGGTGTTCGCCGAACAGTGAGTGGGTGGAGCCGCCTCGAGGCATGTAACAAGGGAATAATCCGAGAGCACTGGGGAGGCCGAGAGGGCACCTTTTGGCTGCGCATACGCTGTCTCCGAGCGGCGCGGGCCCCGCTGTTGCCAACGCTGGTTAGCGCCGATCTAATCCCCTCCGCAAAGAGCTACCCCGCCCCCGCCACCGCTCTCCACCCCCGCCCCGCCTCTCGCCAGAGCGTTGACTCGGCGATGGCGGCTGCGACGTAGATGCTCGCAGACGGAAGATAGCTACAGGGTATGTCATCTCAAGGCCGGCCGAGACATTGTCTTGGATCAGATTTTTATCGCTAGTGGCGTGCGATCAGGAGTTAGTGAGAAAGATTTGTGGTTTTGTCTGTATATTTTCATTCAAATATTTGTTGGTCGCCCGTCAAAAATTGACGACTTGCATACACTCGCTGATGTTCGCATTTTTAAAACTCTCATTGACCACACTTCAAGAAAATCCTCGCTAGTTAAATTCTCACAATATACCCAGAATAATAGTTAGCATAATAACATATAAGACCTTGATTCAATTTTGAATAAAACAGTCAAGAGTTACATGTATTCATCCTACACCTGTAGAATGACCTCCCGTTCTCTTGTTTATAAAATAAATATTCTGGTAGCGAATATGTAGTTTAATTTGTTTTGGCGAGCACATCATAATGCCCATATTTTAATAAGAAAATCAGAAAATTTCATAAAATTCGGCGCTCATCTCTTCAATGTACCTCTAATTATAATTAAAGTTTATTTTCTAAAAATGTTAATATAAAGTTACTTAAGCGGTATTTTTCCAATGATCCAGCATCGTGTGACAAGTCAGTAACAGTCGTGTTGCTCCTCGTTCCTGAAGACTGGCTCTTGTCTCTCATAGAATTTCATCCACAATTCCAGCGTATAAAATGGGACAATCCTTTTGACAGAAGCTCAAAGAAAGCGGTGAGAATGAATCTGGAAGAATCTTTGCTCGCTGCAATAATGTTTTCGAATATAGAAAGCTATTTCGAAATCTTTGGTTATTGATGAAAGCTATTTAAGCAGTAAGAAACTTAATAGATACGAATTTGACACTTTCACGAAGGGTATCGTGATCTTTAGAGCACGAACAGGAGCAGCTATCTTGCAATTCTTTCACGGATTTGTCAAAAGTCACGTAGCTCTTAGTACAGAACATTTCAATTAACGCGTTCGCTTGTTCACTGGATATTTCGAATAAAGGTGGTCCATTACTTAGTAAAGAAATACTGAAAATAAAGATGGCCCATTTCTTTACCAGTAACGTTAATATTTTAAGCCGGTGCATTGAATATCACGTGAATGTAGTGCATTTCCAATGAAAATCCTCGCTTCAGCACTTCCTCAACCTGTGAGGTAAGGGTCGCTCATTTAATTATCAAGTTTGACAGTTCGACATGTCACCTGCGTTACTCCTCGCGAGGTATGTAACGTCACTGGCGCATGCGCTGCGCAGAGGTGCGCACGCGGGCGTGGAGATTTTCCAGAGCGACACATGCACCAGCGCGCGAATCTCCCCCCTTAGCTTTTGCTCGCGCTCGCTAGCATATCAGCCCACCACCACCGGGGTCCGGGTCCGATCGCCGGTCGATCCATTGGGGAATTGTGGTGGACAAAGCAGCCGTGTCGGCCAGAAATTCCACATGTATCGAGCGAGCGGGATTAGAACCCTGACCCTAGCGATGAATATTAGGAGTTTGAGCTCTACAGCATTGAATCCTTTACTGAATAGAAACATCCCTCCGTTCCTCCCATTTCATTTATATAGAGCGTCTTGAAATGTGTAAAAAACTAATAACATATAATCGGCAAATTAATACCTTAAGGCTGGAATACAATGTTCTATGCGTTGCATGCCGCATCGTAAGAAGTAACAAATAATGCATCATACGAATGATTCATTTCTTATGAGCTCTTTCAGCATGTAACACCACAACACGCAAGTTTTCACAATGCAAATTCAGTTTTCATTAGAATAGTGAAGGTCAACATCTAGAAAAAAATCTTGAGAAATAAAATGTTGGAGATTAAAATATAGTATTTTCCTCATTCCTGCTACATTAATAATGGTCTGGACACGGCAAATAAATACAGGGGAAGTCTTCTCTGAATAACTTATTATACTGAACGACGATTGCTGACATGCGAGCATTCTGAGTATCGGAGATGACTAAAGTATCGTACTATACTGCGAGTTTCGCAACTTTGCCCCTGACAGGAATCAGCTGTTTCGCTGCCATCCTATCGGGAACTTGAATGTCACTACTGTGACGTCACTATGGTGACGTTTAAGCTTCCGATTGGATGAAACAGCTGATTCCTGTCAGGGGCAGTGTTACGAAAATCGCAGCATAAAAGGTATTATTTTCTTTATAAATTTGGTCCAAGAAGTGGTTTTCCTTGTATTGTAAATGAAATAATTAATAATGTATATAGTTATAGTCAATGTGATAATATCACTCTACTTTCAGATTATCATAAAATATATGCATTTTTACAAACTATTTTGTGTATTGTTAATAAACAATAATTAAATTAAATTTAATTAATAATTTTGAAATATAAATATTAGGTCTTACATTTATTTTTATCCAGTTGTACTTGTATATTGTTTTGAACTCTTCTTGCAACAGTTTTAGGAGATAATCCGGTTGATGTTCGCCCAGTTTTTATGTTAGTTCAAGTTAAGTTATTCATTGAACATTATTCTGAAGAAAACCGTCATTTATTTCATTACAATGTACGGTACTCAAGGCCAAGTAATATAAATTAGGGTAAATAACATTCACGAGATTTTTGCTCGTTGTCTCTTCTGAAGATCTCCGCGCTCTCCAATGAATACTTTTGACGCATCAGAGCATTTACGAAACTCTGCGTTTCGAGATCAACTCGCAAACAGAAGATGAGACATTTTCAGAATTTGACTTTGCATATTTGTTTCCGAAAGCGCAACGGTTGTAAGGCAGATTCCTCAAAGCTGTCGGATCCCGCCTTTACTTTTAGTTTCGCGCTCCAGAGATATCGACATTTTGCTATCGACAAGTGATCTATTTTTATATATACCTGTCTGAAATTCACGCTGGACGTAATGCTTTTAAAAGATATGGTAGATTTTAACATTTAAAGAAAGAAATTAGAAATGTGTTTGTTTATATCACTTACTATTTTTGAATTAACTTGGACATGCATTAATTTTAATTATTAAAGTTTTCAATGAACATATATTGCACAAACAATAATACATTACATTTTTAATTTTCGTAAAGAATAAGAAGAATGTATCTCAATATGTTTTAGGGTGGCTATAACGTCAAATAATTTATTTTAAATAAATTGTACAACCCTTCGAAAGTTTTCACTGCTGAACGAGGATAAAAAATCGTACGAAAATTGATGCAGGTATTCGTAAAAATCTTTGTGCTGTTCAGTTGGAAAATTTTCTAAGGTTATAAAATAACTGCCATATCATTCTTATACCATTTATATTTTTAAAATATAAATTACGCTAAATTTTAAGAAAAGTCTACGTATGCCTTCAGATAAATGGGTTCAAAAATGGATATTTGACAAAATTTCTAAGATAAAGCTTGATTTGTTTGATACCTTAGAAATTTCAAACGAGGGCGGAGTATTGGATGTAAAGATTTCAAGTGTTATTTTCAGGTAATTTATTGGGCGCTGAAATTTCTTTTTCTGCTTCTTTCTTTTGCTTGTCTTGTTCTCGGTTTTAACACGTGTTAACATGACTACTCTTACCGGAAGATAAACGTGTATACCCCACGACTTCTGGGCAAACCAAGTGTATGTACCTTGCCTATTTCTGTCGCGGGTTCGCTTCAATATAACTCATTATCTACCACTTTGAAATGGTCCTATCGTGAACAAGATCTCAGGCTCGTTTTGTTAAATGATTCAGTTTGTTTCCTACATTGCCTTTTCTATCATGATGTTTTTTTTATATCAGATCAATCTTTCCCTAAAGGTTGCCAAAATGTAAACGCGGAAAATCCTAAACAGATACAAGAAAAATTAAACCGTATTGTTGATTCACAATAAATGAATATTCGTGATAAACATTTAAAACAATTTTTTATTTACGTTATAAATCGTTGAAGAACAACTGGTCATACAGTGTTCGGTACTTAATTATTTCTTAAGGGTCTCAAATATCTAATGCTTGAGACCGGATCGGATTAGGATTTTAAAGACATTACATAGTTTAGCATTCGCTGAACCACTCTGGATATATTGCATTATCATAATTACGAGCGTCAGTGAGCAACACTTCTGTATTTTCTTATTCTCCGCAACTGGCATTGTGGTGCATTTCTCTTACTGCGCATGTGCTTGCGTTGTGGAATCGAATGTGAACTCATTTGTGCTGTGTAATGATTTTAAAGCGTAATTTTGTTTTGAAGCTTGAATGCCTCAGTTTGCTCGGTGAGTTGGTATTCGGATTCTAGTAAATTGTATTCCCAAGCACCGTAGAGTGAGTGATGTGTTACGAATGGTTCGGACTGCGAAGGAATCGGATAACAATCACTTTCGCGATTAGCTTTTATGTGTGGATGACGAAGTGTTCGAATAACGAACTCCTCACAGAGTAAACACCAGACATGACACAGTTTCCCAGATTTGTAAACTGAATTTTACTATTATTTATGAACGGTTTCTGGAAAGAGATTTCGACAGTTAAGTAAGCAATAGTCACTTCCCAAATTCCTTAAGAGATAAATGCAATTGACATTGGGTATACCCAACAAACGAAACCGAAGGAACAAACTGGAGTGAACTGATGAAAATAAAATTCTTTTAATACTATTTGTTATTATTTCATAAAAGTAAACGAAGTTAGAAGTTTATATTTTTTTTTTATTTCATTCCTTGAGGTTTCTAGAAATAATTAATCTAATTCCTAATCAAACTGAAGGTACTCAGACATGCTTTAACAATGAAACGCATCCCGAACGTCGTCTTGAAACGCATTTGTGATCCTTAACCCCTACTCTAGTCCACGTGTTTGTGGTCAGGTGGATCTTTCCGAGTTGTGCCATGGGAGCGAGGGAGGGGCTATGACACAGGTGCGGGCGGTGGCGGAGGCCGAAGGCGGCCGCAGGTTCCTGCCCGCAGCACCGCGGCGGGCAGGGGGGCGGCGGTAAAACACGAGGCCGGCGGCGGCGGCGGCGGCGGCGGCGGTACCAGCAGCAGCCGCAGCAGCAGCGGCGGTGGCGGCGTCTTATCTTATCTGCGCGAGGTCGGTAGAGGTCCGGGGGGTTATCATCCAGTCACATGGTGCTTTCGCGCGGTTGCCACGTTGAGTGCTCCCGTCGCCGCAGACGCGGGGAAATGGTAACGGAGGGAGGCTGGGGTGATCCGTCAAAAGCGCACTCGCTGTGCAAAGGCCAAGACCGGAGCGCAAATTCGCGCATCGGCGATTTGTAGAACAGGTGACGGAAATGGTTGGATGCGGAGCGAGTTAATGGCAAAGGTAATGGAGGTGTTCCCCCTTCCCTCGAGTCTTTTATTCAATTATGCTTTCAATATGTATATATGTATTTATTAGTATACGTACAGATTTATATATTATTCAAACAATATTCTACTACCCATTGTATGTATTTTGCAATTTCCTTTTAAAAATATGGCTACTCTGACTTGATTGCACTGTGGATCCATGTATTTTTTCATTAAATTGAATTTTAAACTTTCCAGGAGAACTTGTCAGAATTGTATTTTTGTAGGAAATTATGAAATCTAATCAAATATTTCTAGTTGAGTTTCAAATTAGAAAGTTTGTTTTGTAGGTACAATTTTAAATTAAAGCGATACCTTCACTGGAAGTCATTGAAACTCTTTATGCACTGTGTCGCATGAAATTTTATTTTGTATAAAGTACCTGCGGTTAGAAAAACTCATTATTAACGCCCATTACTTCACGGAATATTACAGTTTTGACGTCTGTCAGATTTCTGCATGTTGTTTTCACTCAGCGGACGTACGGTAAATGACCCCATTGTTTGACTTATTTACATTGGTTATAATGTTTCTAATAGTCCTGCTTCTGAAATGTTGGAAACATTTCTTTCTTGATTATGAACGTCATGAGGAGAGTCTAATTCGGGATTTGTTCTCGGTGGCCATTTTTTACCGGCAAGAGGCTGAACTTTATTAATTTATTGTCATTCTTTGACAGAAAACTGAAATACTACTGAACTATGATATAAGTTCTCTCTCTGAGTCCCTCTAGCAAATGGGATTTCTGATAAGTTGTCATCTTGTTCTCTTGAATCTTTTGCAATGCGTAATATTCTGTTTGTTTCTCCATCGGTTATCTTAGTCTTTAGCGTCATGATAAATTCTATCGGGTTCTCACAATACTATAAGTCGACATAACCTCCCTTGAATTAATTCCACCTCATCTGTTTACCAACTTTATGGTGCGAGTTATAAGTAATGATTTCGTTCATAATAATTTTGTCTCTGGATCAAGGCTCCTGTCGAAGTTTTTTTATCGTGCGTTGTTGCGTTGCATAATATTTGTTGGAGATGTTAATTCCAGATGATAAGCACTTGTATTATCCTCTATAGGTTTACCAGTTGAATGCGGAAGTACCAGAAGAACCGGCCGCCCAATTTTATCACTAAGCAACTTTTCGGGCAGAATCGCCAACAAATATTGCATCACACCTGATCATTAATACACATGAGATTGGGAACGTTCGAATTACTGTGATCAATGAGAAAGCGTCGATAAACGTACTTATTTGCCTCTGAATGAAATGAAATAATAGCCCAGTAAATGAAGTCGTCGTCTCCCATTGAAAAATTGAGTCTAACCGTTATCTTCCTGGAAGTTCCCAGAATTGCTTGGTGAATACTGCCGCCAAACGGTATCGATGTAGTTTGTAGAAAACATTAGATCATTGGAAGATATCAACGTTAGGATAAGAAATGCCCACCTATTTATTATGTTGCATTGTATTGCTTTGCAACGTATTTTTATAATGTCGCTTTTAAACATTCGGCACCTTCCATTCCACGCCGTCACCCTTCTCTTGTTTCCTTCTACGATGCCGGACTGAAACCCGTCTCCTACTCCACTGCCGGAGGGGCCCGTCAATTCATCTCAGCCAGTTCTCGTGGCTATGCTGATCTCAAGACATTCTGTAGTTCCATCTCTGTTGCATATAGCCGGTAATGAGGAAGGCAATCCCTGTCTGGGATTTGAGGGCAGACAATAGGAAATATCGGATACGTGGCTAGGATAGATTCTCATTATGACACAACGCATTGCATTTTCTTGATTCTTCTCGTCGTCGTTCTTCCTTCACAGAGTTTGTATTCTTCCTATTGCAATTTTTATTTCCGTAACTTTTCAGTTTTCGTTCCTTGCTTCCTTTTCCATTTCCTTCTGTAATAGTTCTTTCCACACCTTTGCTTTTCCCTTCTTAGCATTTTGTGTGCTCTCTGTTGGTTAATGCTCAAACGCGGGCCGCAATACGCTTCGGCGTTGGCGATAGTCTGCGTGACTCGCGAAGGCTGCAGCACCGCCTCGCCGGTCGGGGGGAGGTCGCGGGCCACCACAGCGCCCACCAGCGCATATCACAGCATCGCGCGCCGTCTCCGCTTGAGGCCTTCGCGCGATTGGCGATGGCGCTGACCATGTCCCGCTCCCCCACCGCCCCCACCACTGTGCCATAGGGATTGCTGCTCTTTACATGGCTTTTACCAGGTTTAGTTCTCTCTTGTTCTCCATTTTTATCCCTCTTTCTCATTGAAATTATGTTCGATCAAAATCTTCTGCTCTGCCTTCGGATATCTTTTATTCCATTCTTTGTTCCTTCTTTCGATTACTGATCACATTCGTTTATTTCTTATGAATATATTTTTAACATCCACTCTTATTTTCAAATTTGGAGTCGTAATATAAAATGGGATATGTAATGTTTGCCTTATATGCCACAATACCAAGCTAGCTATCCATGCTCTAGGTAGAGTTTTACCCGCGGTCCTTAACTTACAGAATACGACCACCTGGATCGGTGTTGTCGGTCTACAGATAGAATTAAATTAGTTGCTCTAGATGCGCACGCGAAATAAATTGTGTAAGAAAACTTACTAAGAAACGTAAATGAAATTTTATTAAGTCACAGACATCCTCCCACTTACTGAACAGATCTAAAAGATTGTTTCCAAGTCATAGAATCTAATCAGAATTCAAAACGAAGAAATCATTTTCTATTTAGCAAATATGTATGAAGGGATGTTCGAGGAAAAAACTAAAATTTTGACATTTAATGGCATGCCACCCGACAACAAGGTGGATAGAATACTTAATGCCAAATGGCATTACAAATATTGCCAAAAAACATATTTCAACAAATAATCTCGCGGTTTTCTTAGTAAATTTCGCAACAGCAAGATTTGTCTTTCTGGCCGGAACAGGTGAAAATCCTAATCTTTCAAAAGGAAGTAGCAGGAAGTGGAAATGAAGAAATGCGCTGCCAAAATCACGCCGCGTAGTAGCATCTCTGAGCGCCAGCTGTTTGCGGCCACCGGTCGCCAGAGAAGAAGAAAAACAGTTGCCAGAGCTTCCGAGAACGCCGCGCAAGGCGGCTGCGTCGCAGGGAGCCAGCGACGCAGCCGTGACGTCACCCTCTCCCCGCTGCACCGGTGTGCTGCAGCTACCGCGTGAGAATTCCTAGGGATCAGGGTGCACTGTCTGGCCTCCCGGACAATACCCTGTCTCTTTGCATTCTGACAACGCACTTTGCTGCATGTTCACGACTTCGTGACGCCTTTCTGTTCTCTGATGCAATCATGAAGAATTCATTCATTCGGGATCGGATACAGAGAAATGTCTAGTTCGGAGGAGGATGGAAAGACGATTTTTGAGAAAGTGAAATTGGAAATGTGAATCGTTTAAATTGTCTCACTTGCCAGTCATGTAATTTTTAGAAGTTTGTTTTTATGTCTGAGAAATTGCTCCAATCCAATCAAATTGCTCCTTGAGAGGGAGTAAATATTCTTAATCTCATCCCTGCGTCATTCTACACTCAGGAGGGGGAGGTTGAGTATAGCTTATAACACAGTTATGAAAGGCCTCCTTTGCCGAAAAAAATATGTATTTTTTCTTAATGATTTCATTACCTTGAATTTTACATTTGCATGACTACTGTTACCGCGTTTTAGAAAATATATTTCTTTATTGGAAACATCAAACATTAAAATCTTGAAACCTTGAACAAAAATAATTCTTCGCTCTTCGACTAAGAGACTTGATGTCGCTATAAAAGACAAATTTATAAAAAAATCAATATATTTAACAATATATACCAAGTGAACCTCTAATTCTTTTAAATCTTGAAAACTCGCATTTAAATTTTAAAAAAATACAAACCTCAACGGGTTTCACTTGGTGTAAAGTATTTGTTTCTAATTAATTTTTAAAATATTTTATTCTTGGAACTGTTAACTTATGCGTTTCGCATTCGAGTAAGCCTACAGTTAAGGTAGAAATATTTAATAATTCTATAAGTGAACTGTAGAATGATACAAATCAGTGTAAATTTATGCACTAGTAAAAATCAAGGAGCATGCACAATAATAAAGAATTAACGAAATTTCAGTGGTTAAGCCATAGCTGTAAACAAGCAGTAATCTATGTGCCACACTTATCCACAAAGATATATGTTTCTGGCCTTGTAAGAAAGTGGACTGGTTATTGCAGTCGTGGTAAAAAGTCATGCAATCACACATAAATGGATTTTTCAAAATGATTGATAAGGGTCAGATTGATTTCAAGTAATGGAATTCTGAAGAAAATAATCACGAAAGTAAGACGTTTCTCTATGAAACGTATGTAGAATATGCAAATCATCACTCGTTCAAAGTGAAATGACAATTAACCTTTTTATCAAGACACATTTATGACACAAATGCTGTCATTTTAATGAACTTAAAATGAAGGCTCAATTTTAAATGACGTCAAACTAAGTATTCTCATACGTGTTGCTGCAAGAAAATCGGTCTAAGACGATTGTAAAAATTATTTTCCAATATTTATTTGCACAACAAACTTTACATTTGTCTTCAGTGCTTGGAGTAAATAGATATTGTCATGCAAATTCATATCTGCATTTTTATTAAATTGTATTTCTGGATTGGTTTCTATTTTAGGATCGAGCAAAACATGTTGGATCTGTCAGTGTACATAAGCTTAATTTAGATCTTTTCGTCTGGGCACCTTTTTCCTTTGGTATATCTTTCTCCGGCAGATTTACTAATCGATCTGTGTCACAAGCCCCACGCATGAAAGCTGATCCATCTAGAAGATCCTCAATTTTCTTTTATGGCCACACAGCTTGAAAGCATTTAGGAAAATTCCGTAAAGAATGTAAAGCGTTGAGTTCGAAACGCGCTCCAGGCTATTCTCGCATTTGTAATAGATTCAATTTGTATTGTAATATTCGTACTGTAATATTACTATCAATATTTCAAAGTACGGCGGTCTAATAGCGTACAATTTGGCGTGATTTTGCTTTAAATAGAATCTGAAAAAAATTAAAACTTTATTACCTTTATCTGATGTACTTCATCTCTTTAAATTCCATTAAAAGTCGTAATAAGGTAACGGTGCTTTGTATTACCGAATACCATTGTATTTGAATCAAATTATCTTTAAATCATTAATGTAAATCAAAAATTTTTTTGCTTCGTTACGTCAGTTTGTTTCCATGTTGGATCTTTTTCACAATCGAGTGAAACAATCTTCTGAATTAATGAAATTCCCAGAAGAAAATTATCGGTAACACTTACCGAAACTTTCAAAACCGAAAGCGTTTTGAAATATTATGACTCGTAACAAGCAAACCAGGATTAGATTGTAAAAGTTGCAATACCGTGTTCGGCTTGTTGCCATGTTAATTAAATGGTCTGTAATTAAGCAGAGTAATATTTATTTTTGTACAGTACTAAGATAACATGGTTTTAAAAGGTGTAAATAAATTCTCAAATGAATAATAATGAACAAAATTTACCCTACAAAATTTAGTTCATATAATTTAATTTACCTACCTTTAAAACAAGTTATTTGGAATAATAGTTACCCAATTCATTGTAGGTCTACAGATGATGGATGTCCCTTATAAATATTGTTATAATGTGTAATGTTGCTTCATGAAATGATTTTTACGCTGAACCCTTGACGAAATGACAAACGCTTCTGTGTACTAATCGTGCACTTTTGCTTAATAAAACCCATTTTCTTAAGATTGTAGCATCTTGTATGAAAATAATTATTTGCTTTATTTGAATTTAATAAAAATTAAATTCAAATAAAAATACACCATTTAAAAATGTGGTTTATGTTATTTTTAAAAAATCACTATAATTCCTACTAAGTTAAGGTTTAAGTATTGGGAAATGTAATATTCTCCCTAACGAACTAAATTCTAGTTTAAAAAAGGCAACAAATGAAATGCAAGTAGGAAATTAGCTGGAATTTTTAAAGATTAAAAAACTCACAAAACTAGTTCTTCCGAATTACATTTCGACTATAAAAAAATGCTTTTTATATTCCACTGTACCTCAAATCACATAGAAATTGGCAATTATCGAGTTGTCATTTTCGTGTGGAGTGCAAGACATACAAGTTAGAATCTGTAGAAGGTAAGATGCAATGTTTTGATACAAAAATTTGTAAAATGTAAAAATATTATATTGGTCATGTTTTGTGAACTAAAAGATTTTATTTCAAATTTTGTGTGTAGAAATTTTTAAACGATGAAAGTCACTACCTGGTTATAATCGTTTTGAATATAATTTTCTGGGAGACGTCAGACTCTTACTTTCACTACTAGAAATATTATTTGATGATTTCGTAAGATCAATGACGACGATGGCAGTATACAGGAGGGTAATATTGTCAGAACATTTACTTTCAATTTATGGTATAAAACTATTCTTATAGCTCTCCATTTATTCAACATCTATTATATGGAAAATTTGTCATCGAAGAGTGTAGATTCTGGATAAAAAATGAAAAACGATTACAAAATATTGAAGTAATGTATCTTTCGTTTATAGTCAAAAGCATCGATAGGATCATCAAAGCAGTTGCCAAAAGGTATGTCAGATAAGGGCATGACCCGACGATCACTGGGAAATGGTCTGAGGTAAACACATGACAAAACGCCTTTTTATTTTCTTTTACATAACCTCGGGCGTGGAAAGGATTCGAGGCCACGGCGAGCGCGAGTGCGATGGCTGCGTCTCAACAACAGAGGGGAAACCTCCACCGCGGGCGCTGTTTGCGTCCCGCGATGGCGCCGGCCTTCGGAGCTGGCCGGGTTCTTCCTGGAACGGGGGCAGGTGGGCCGCCTATTTTAGGGGGCGGCGGCGGCGGGGGTTGGGGCGGGGGCGGGGGAGGGCGCGGAAAGTGAAAACGGCGGCGTCGCGACGCGGGGCGGCGCGGGGCGCCGCCGCCCGCTTGAGCAAGGGCCCAAATATGCCCGCGCGCCAGCCCCTGGGGCACGCCCCGCTGCACCGCCGCTCATTCGTCCGCCGGGGACGACCGCTTTCTCGCGGAGTTTCCTCACGCGCGCCATCCGGGACCGCCCCCTCCCCCTCCCCCACCCCGGGCGCGGAGGCCACGCGCCGAAAACAGCCGCCGTCTGCGACGGAATCTGGCCTCTGCGCCCCGGAATTGGAGCTGCTTTCGTTGGAAGAGGCGAGCCACTTTGCTGTCAGCGGGCGTCTTCTGATATGTTGTCGAGATGTGGTTCGTTGATGTACGCTGCGGGGTGGTGGGTTCGAAAGTTTCCGAGACAACCTGTGTAATGATGCAAGTGATTGGTGTAGATTCGTTTCACGAGAAATACGCTCAAAATGAAAATGACAGTTGCTTCAGTCAGAAATGGACAACAGCTCCGCACTAAGATGCATGATGTTCATGAATAATAACTTTAAATTGCAACTCATGAAAGAGTATACTTTTTTCTCTTCTAAACGATAGGAGGGAATAGAAGATCTGCGTTTTTTTCCTTGGCACAATATCTTTGTGAAGATAATCCTTGCCCTCATTACATGAAGTGGAACCATCACCCTTCTTGGCTCTACGTTGGGAGACATACATTTCTTGTACATATTGTTCTATACCAACCAGGATCATTCATTTTATCTACGTAGTGTTATACTCTATATTCCATAAACATTTATTTCATAGTTTGCATTTTATTCATATTCCATATTCCGTTTTTCTTTGGTTACGTGAAATACAGAAGTCCATTGAGGAGAAGAGTTGAGAAGTAATTTTTGGAAGTGGAGCAGAATAAGTGAGGAAATACAGGTCATTAAGTTCAATCTTGTCTAGCCACTTTATTTGAATTCTTCAGTAGTTCATAAATGTACGCCTACAATTATAAATGTATCTTTACACTTTTTACTTGTGTTGAGAGAATAATTGCTGTTGTTCGTTGATTAAAAATTCTCTATATTCTTTAAAATAATTACTTGGGAATTATGTTGATGTCATTTATTTTAATGTTGTGCGTAGATGCAGTGTATTTTGTGCATTGATGCGGTTTTCCGCTAATGAATTTAAGAAGAACCAGAGGAGAGGATGATACGCATTATATTAATTAATACATTTGTATTAACATTCTAGTTTCCTACTTTGTGGGCCTTTCTCTCTTTCAATGGAAAAGCACGAACGCGGAAGCAGTGGTGGTATTGGGGAGGGTCACAAGGATTATTATTCATAAAAAAGAGATTTGTTGAAAAAGAATTAAGATTAATTTGGAAGGTAAAATGCAAAAAACACCTGGAAATTTGAATTACTTGATTCCAACACTAGTGATTCATAAGAGCAAAGTGGCTCTTATAACGTTTGGTGGCATTAACTGATTTAAAATTGTTTTGAAAGAATTGACAAACTATCCGTTGTTTGTATTTACTATTTTTGTGATCAAATACTCGTTTTTAATCTTTACAATTTTAAGAATTTTACTGCTTTTTTAAAACTTTAAAATACAGAAACTCCACGTCATTGGAACTGAACTGAAAGGAAGTCAATCTGCTGTGATTTTAATTAGTAATTACTTAAAAGGTTTAATGAATTCACAATTAAGTTTCGATATTTGTCTTTTTAATCGTTGTTTACTCTGAGTACGCCATTTTATGAGACGATCAGTTCATTTTCATTCTTTGACTATGATACCTTTGATTCAATAACTCATTAAAAATTGCGAGCATATGTTAGAAGAATAAGGTGCATGACCCACGGATACCAAATAATAGGCGGTGTGAAAAATATACTTATTAATGCAACCAGAAATGCATGGTTTACAAGTCGTGTTATCCTATACGACCGGTCACGGGGTACTTCTTAAAGGGAGTAACAATAGTTTCAAGGGTTTCCTGTGTTCCAGAATTAAAGCGTTATCCATTCCTCTTTTTCCCACCGAAAAAATATATTTCGCTTAGAAAGAGTCACGTTAAAAGTTAACGTATGCAATCGGAGACCGATTAACCTAAATCGCAAGTACATTATCATTTTTAAATGAAATGCAACATAGTCGAGTGATTTATCATGTAACAAGTGGTTAAATTGATAGAAAATTGAGGATGTTCCCAAATACGGCTGAAGGGGGGACCCACGAGAAAACGACGGGGGTATACATCAGAGCCATTAACCTATCGCACATGCCATAAGAAATAGAAGGGCAATAAATAAAAAGGAAAGATTGAGACATCTAGTCCTTTAGCGGACGTGAGAGATCTTAATGGCACCGTTCACTTAGCTCCTGAATCATCGTAGCTAGCGAGAGAAGACGATCAAAGAGATGATGATACAGGAGGGGTAATTGCAGACAATAAGATTGGCTTATTCAGATATCAAGGGAAAACGGAAAATTGATGTAGAAAAGAATGCTTTATAGTCGTGACAAAAACTTATTTTGAGACAGTTAAAAGCAGGTTCTGTAGAAAGTGTGACAGATACGGAAGTTGGGGCAGTTTGGGATAGAACCAGAATACAGTAGAGAAACATTCCATTGCTCCAACGAAACGAACTAAGAGTTGACGCTGAGTTTGGGATGTCAATTGCAGTAGTCGCAAGGCTGAGAAAGAAAGTTCTTTGGACAAAGGCGAGGGCAGATACAAAAATGAATACCCGTGAAAGGAGACAGGGGATGGTTGGAGGTGGGGATGACGGAAAAGGGAAAGTGTATTAGGAAAATGTCGAGAGGAAAAAAGAAGACGAAAGGACGAAAGGAAAGACCCAGAGGAAAGAACGTGGAGAAAGGACAGGAGGAAAGAACATGGAGGAAGGACGAGAGGAAAGGACGCGGAGAACGGACGCGGAGAACGGACGCGGAGAACGGACGCGGAGAACGGACGCGGAGAACGGACGCGGAGAACGGACGCGGGGAACGGACGCGGGGAACGGACGCGGGGAACGGACGCGGGGAACGGACGCGGGGAACGGGCGCGGGGAACGGGCGCGGGGAACGGACGCGGGGAACGGACGCGGGGAACGGACGCGGGGAACGGACGCGGGGAACGGACGCGGGGAACGAACGTCGACAACGGACGTGGGGGAACGGACGTGGGGGAACGGACGTGGGGGAACGGACGTGGGGGAACGGACGTGGGGGAACGGACGTGGGGGAACGGACGTGGGGGAACGGACGTGGGGGAACGGACGTGGGGGAACGGACGTGGGGGAACGGACGTGGGGGAACGGACGTGGGGGAACGGACGTGGGGGAACGGACGTGGGGGAACGGACGTGGGGGAACGGACGTGGGGGAACGGACGTGGGGGAACGGACGTGGGGGAACGGACGTGGGGGAACGGACGTGTGGGAACGGACGTGGGGAAAAAGGAGGGAAAGGGACGAAAGGAAAGGAAATGACGACAGCGAAGACTACGCGGAGGCGATAGCGATGGCGGGCGGGGGTGGGCGATGGGGTGTCGCGTCGGCGGAGGGCGGCGCCGTCTGTCGCCGCTGAATTACGCGACAACGCAGGGGGCGGCGGGCGCGGCCTCTGTCAATAGGCGGCCCTCGCCCGATGGGCGGACCGCCACCCGCCACGACCGCTTATTTACTGCGCCGCGCCGCCCCGCGCCACCCGCGCAGCGCCCGCTGTTTGGCCGAAGGTGGAGGCGCGCCTTGATCGCAGGCTTCGGGCACCGCAAGGCGGATTATAAAGGCGGTTGACAAGCACAGAGGTAATGTGCCTTTTACGACAGACGTTAAAATCGAAAGTTTGTTGATGCTACCTTTGCGAATGAAGAGTCCGGGCCTTATGTATATCTTTTATATACATACAAAAACAGAGTTTGAAATTATTCTGCATCGCAGAGTAAGCGTTATGTTCAAATACAATTCGTCTTAGCTTGTCCATTTTCTTGGCAACAGCAATCATCGGAAAGAGAATGTAAAAAAGAATGGAATACCTTTTCTCTATGAATTATTTCTAACCTACAAAAAATTTAGAACGCCAACATTATTTTTGTTCTAACATGTCCAAGAACTGAAAAGGCATTCTGACATTAAATTAATAGGTTATCATGTGAATTGTGGCAATGTGTTGTCAATCGTAAATATACTAAAATTCATTATTGATTCAAATTATTATTACAGCTCATTAAACCCCTTGGAGGCAAACGACTCCTCAAAATTCAGGGACAGCTGCAGAGTATGTATCAGATCAGCCTCTTCTGATGTTCGGAGTTGGTAACATTTCATTAAACTCTTGAGAACAGTTTACGTACTTATACACTTGAAGTTTTCACAGATTCTTTGTCCTATCACAGTTCTTTACGTTTTCTAGTTTATTACGGTTACAGTTCTCCTACCAAATTTCTTTATCATATCCCGAAGTATAAATTTCTAACTACGACTATTTCATATTGGTTTATGTTAAATATCGTTATATTATACTCACATTTTTTATTTACAGGTGAGTGCTACAATTGTTTCCTGAAAATGAAATGACAGACGACAGTAATCGACGGGTGAGTACCTCACTTACGACTCTTTGTTTGAGAACAATTTACGCGTTACTCCAACATCAGTCCATTGCCCAAGGAACCGGAAGAGGGAAAAATATAGGGTTAGTAGTTTTTCTTCAGCTTTGATGTATAGTACATAATTGTTGTGAGGCCAGTATATTAGCATAGCATAACATTTATTTGGCGTCATTTTGATTTAGATAAAACCCACAGTGTCGTAGCCGCCATGGTATGAAATTGCACCCCACTTTTCTTGAGTGACTCCTAACAATCTACAGCCGAACCGCGAAGATCCAAACTCCCAATGGTGCATGAATTAAAATGTTGATTGATGCCGTGACGCTTCCATAACCTTCGGTTGCCGCCTGGCAACTTCTCTCCATCGTTCAGTGTGCTATCGCTATGTGTTGGCTGTCGATGATAGTTGATGCTGTTCTAGCACGACGTCACATCCGTAGGGCACCAATCGTTTGCCATCAGTCAGGCCCGCTGCGTAGCCACAAAAAGCCATCCGGGCGTAAGCTCTCCTCCTCGAGAGACGAACGCTGACAGTGGCGGTCTTTCGACACTAGCTACAGATAGCTATGGCTAATTCACCCTCTGTCTGGGAGAGAAAGCGACGGATTGCTCTGATCGGTAGTTTTTTCGTGGTTTCTTCTCTTACCAGGCGAGTACCGGAGCAGTACCGTAGCAGACGAGCCGCGTGTGATATTTTATTTCTTATCCATGACATTCCTCTACCCTCATACACATACACTTACTCTTACATGTACTACACTACCAACATGACGGGAAACCTGTCGGTTACTTACAGCATTTCCCGGTTAGGGTGGAGCCACCCTGGGCGGGAGAATCCAGAAAGGGGAAACCCTGCAAGCCGAGCCTTAGGTCGGGGCCGGGTCTCACCACCCTGTGGGGAGGAATACGCTACCTCCAGAGATAAAACATTCACCACCCTAACGGGACTAATGCCCGTAGCAGTTGACGCGCCCGGATAAACAAAATAATCAATGAATCGGGGGTCGTGCAGCGCTTTCAGGGCTCTTTTTTTCACGCTGTGCGTGTACGACGGGCGCCGAGTGGGTGGAAGGCGCGCGCGGCGCGGCGAGCGGCGGTGGCGTGACGCGGACCAGAGGCGGCGGCGCTGCCGCTGCGAAATCGAAGCCCGGCCCCCGGCCTCGGCCCGTGACGCCAGCGGCGCCGGAATGCGCCCGCGCCCGCGGCCGCGCTGCGCCTCCTGGAAGCGCCGCCCGGCCCCGCGTTCCCACGGGCGCCGCTCCCGCCCGCGGAAGCTGCCCGACGACTTGTGCCCCCGCAGAGCAAAATGCGGAGCCGCGAATGGAAACGAAGATAGCTGAGCCGGCCAGCGAGCGAACGTATAAACGCCAAATGATTTTTAAGATGAGTATTCGCATAAATTGCGTTGGTAATTGCACGGTGTTATGCATAAACTGGCTGAGCGCCAGTTTATGAAAAAAATGAGATGTGGCCGTCATCAATTGAACAATGTTCTAAGTGTACGCAAAATTTTGGCGCCAAATCTGTAAAAATAGCCTTATAATTAATGAAAAAGTAAACGCCATAAGGAATTTTAGTTTCGCAACAACCGGCTATAAACTTAAATCTTCAAATCTGTTCTTAATTTCACATTATGCTGGTAAGCGCCAGATATTCCACTAATGTTTGTGTAGTTTGGCGCTTCAACGAATGAAATAATTAAATTATAGTTTTTAGAGCTGAAAATATAATAAAACCTTTAAACACAATTATCTCAAAACTTGTATGCTGTCGCATAGCCAGTTGACGCATAACATCGTCCAATTAAGCGTTGGACAGATTCAAGGTTGTTTTATGTTGACGCGAGGGCCCAAGGCTCGAGCCTCGCCTTCGACTCGGACACGCGTAGCGAAGAATCACAATTCCGCAAGAAACAATTCCACAAGTAACTTATACGAAGACAGCCGAAGAGAGTCGACGATCGGAGAGCTTGTGCTCTCCCAAGACACAAGTCATTTACATTGGTGTGGAGTTTGAAAACAGAAGCTCCTTTCATGAATCAGAAGTTTTCCCGCGGAATTGTGACGTTTCGCTACACGTGTCCAAGTTGAGGGCGAGGCGCGGATATTCCGCCCTTGCGTTGACACAAAACATCCTTGAGTCTGCCCAACGCATAATATTCCTAACTCATTTTATGCGAATACTCACTTTAAAAATAATTTGGTGTGTATATGCTCGTTCGCTGGCTGGTCGGCTATCTTCATTTACATTCGTGGCTCCACACTTTGCTCTCCCGAGGCATAAGTGCTCCGCCGTGTCTTGGACCAGGCGGGATTTTGATATCTATTAGAATGTCATTTGGTCGGACAGAAATGTAGATTGATTGATTAATTAATTAGCGATTAGAGGTCGTTAGTACCGTAAGTGTAGTGCTTGTTTTATCACGGGAGGTGGAGGTGATCTTCCCCCGATGGATGGCGAGATTCGGCGCTGACATACCCATTGGCTTGCGGGATTTTCCTGAACCATGTATCTTCCACCAGCGGGGCCCCGTCCGAGCTGGGACAAGCTCTTTGGCTCCCAACCGGTCTCCCGACAAATGTAGTAGTGTAGGACATGTAAGTGCACGCGTGCGTAAGTAAGAGATAAGGATAGGATAAGGAAGAGGAAGGCAAGATTGCGCGCGGTCCGTGGTCGGTTTTGTTAGTGTGCTGTTCCGGTATTCGCCTGATGTTGACGGGAGAAACCACGGAAAACTACCGATCAGAGGAGCCGGGCTCTAGAATTCTTCTGCAGATAGCGGCTGAATTCGATCTAGCTAATATAGGTAGTGTCGAGGTTCCTGACCGTCGGTACTCGAACCCTAGGACCTCTCGCTTTACTGACTCAGTTGTTGTCCTAAGGCACATAACCTGGTAGGAATTTGGAAATCGCCGTCGTTTTGAAATTATCAAAAAATTATTATGAGTGCAAAACGAAGAAACAGGGCATAAAAACATATCGTTTGCCTTATGATACATTACCCTGTCCACATTATTATGCTGACATTTTTTTGTCTCATGATAACTTATATGTAAGACATAACGTGTGACATTTGGACGTGAAACGCATGATAATGCATACGGAATATCGAAATTGTGTGTACGCGCCGGCGTGTCACTTTCGCCGTTTCCTCATTCCCTCTATTTTAATATTACTAGGGAGTGACATCGAAGTCAATTGGATGATCAAATTGTTGGATTTACTGTATCAAGAAGCAAATCATCCCTCTCAATAGTCAACTCATCATTTCAGATCTGTTATTGGGCGGTTGTCAAGGAAGTCTCATGACTATCCTAGTTATTTGATGTAATTAAGTCCATTGAATCACTAAGTTCGGCTGGTCTAATCGGCCCTATTGTAGTTTTCGCTGCTCTATGAAGCAACCCTGCCCTTAACTTCGAAAACATACAAAAAAGAAACAAACAACAAAAATAAACAAAACCAAATGATGGAATGATAACTTTTGGAAGCAAACGCCTCAATCAAGAGGTGCGGTTGGATGATTACGGAACGTGAATTGACAGGCCCACTTGCTCACAACTGTACGAGGCTATATTTATTCATTCATTGGAGTTTAATGACCCTTCAACTACCAAGGTCATTGGGGCCTATGGGATGGCACGGGGGGGGGGGGCTCGAACTCACAACCTTTGCAAGCGAGTTGGTGAGGGCGCTACCGTCTTAACGACTTGTGCTATTCTGGTCCGCGTAAATTGTTTTATTATCCGCCCTCGCGTCTCTTGGCCCGAGACGAGCTCCGCGCCCAGCGCCGCTCCCCGTCGCATCGCGTCGCGTCGCGTCGCGGCGGCCGCGCGCCGGCGGCGGCCAGCGGCTGCGATCGGCTGACGCGCGTGCGCGTGCGTCACGGCTGAGTCACGCGCGTCCGCCGCCGCCGCCGCCGCCGCGGTCCCGGTCAGCCGCACGGACCGCGCCTCTCTCGGGGATTCTCAGGACGTGTTTGGAGCCAGAGACGGACTGCATCTTACAACTTTACAACGAAGTGGAGAGATGAATGATTGGTTGATTGATGTTTCCGGACACTTAACTGATATGGTCATTAGTCTCATTAGTCTAATGATTGTTTTATCCCGGGAGGTGGCGGTGATTCCCTCCTCACTGGATGGTGAGATCCGGCGTCGACCTACACGTCAATTTGTGGGGATTTGCCCTTCCAGGTCTCCGACCAGCAGGGAGTTGTCTCAACCGCGACAAGCTCTAAGCTCCCAACGTATGTGGTTGGGTAATCCACTCACAAGTGTAAGTATAGGGGAGAAGATAGGAAGAAAGAGGCACAGAAGTCCATGAAGCGCGCGGTCCACAGTCCGTTTGTCAGGGTGTATAAGAAAATTCCGGCATTCGCTTGGTATTCAACGAAACCACGGAAATCTACGGGATCAGAGCGACCGGCCGCTAGAATTTTTCTCCAGTTGGCGAGTGAATTCAGCTTATCTACATAGCTTGTGTCCAAAAACTGCCACCGTAGGGGCTCGTAACCAATTACCTCCCGGCGGAGAGATGAAATGTTTGGGTACTCTCAACCGTGCAAATTCAGGGACTTGGCTTCCGACAGTAAAACAGTCTTCACGTCCATATTTACTTATCACATGGCACCAATGTTGTCTTACAATTCTCAATCCCACCCATTGCATTTATGGATGGTTCCCGCACCTGGTTCATCATTTAGTGGTTCTGTAAAGAAACTTTCGAACATACATCTGCTATACCTGCTGTGATGCGCCGTCTTCAAATTCTTCTCCTCCGTCACCTGCCGCTAGAGTTCACTACTGTCTGAACGACTCCCTAATTTTTTATTTGCACGTGTATCCTAACATTATTATATATTGCGTGGGTCATATATTGTATGAGTGATTAAAGAACCAAAGAAATAGAAGTTATTTATTATTTTAATTTAATTGATTTTTTATTATTGTAAAAATGCTGAAATAGATGATTTACTTGAATATTCAAGAATATTGTAGAAATTCGTCTTTATCACTGAATTGAGATTCGTGTGTTTGTGTTGCGCAGTTGACAACTGTGGACTCAAACATGTTTAAGATTGGCTTAAGTGTGTTTACGCGTTGTACATAAAGAGAGTAGAAAATTGCATTGTACGGTCTTACTGTGAATAGAGATTCTCTACAACGTTAATCGCCACCTTTATTAGCGATATTAATATCAATCAAAACATTAATTAGTTTTAACTGCACCTCGTGACATTAAGTATTTCTGTGTGTCACACAGATGTGTGTCTGAATTAGAGCCGGACAAAATGCGCTCTATTATTGATCATTCTCGCTAGCTTGCTTTTGTGGTGTTGGAATGCGAGCGCGCTACGTATCTGCCTATTACGTGTCGCATTCGTAGAGCTCTACTTCATAAATAAGTATATCACCGATCATTGCCCACCTTTCCAACAATTTTTACTCTAACCTTAATTCAATAAACCAAGCCATCCACTACAACCTGGCCTCATTAAATGACCTCCCAACTAGAATTAAATACAGATTCCCTTCAGAAGCCTTCTTCCAAATTTTTTCCATTAATTGTTCAAAGTAGAGACTCTTGCAGTTTCCTACACCATGAGTAATGTATTTAAGTTCAATGTAAGTTATAATGTAAGCCATCACAACACATGATAGAATACTACATTACTGATCTCGGCAATATGAGCGAAGCGTACTATATGCGTAGTTTGGTGATAGTTTCGAAGTGTTTCGCTTGTGAGAAGAATCGTGTACTCTCTTAGAAAGGAAAAAATAATTTAATACGGATTTTAGTGCATTTTAATAATAAAAATAATTTTAAATATAATTTTTAAATAGTGACTCCAATTCCGTCCTAGCGTAGTTTCAATTTCACAAAATTGCAGGTATCAATTTTATTATTATGCAACTATGCAGCTTGCAAAGTGCCTTTTACAATCGAATTTCCATTCAGTTTTTAATGTGGAGCACACAGTTCAGTTACCCTACGTTTGAAAGTGAGGAGATAAAATTTTTTAAGAAAGGGTCCCCCCAGATAAGATGGTAAAAAGTTCCCCTCAACCAAATTACATATGAGTGGTTACACTATAATTCTAACATAAAAATAATATTTTTGAAAGGTTTCTTAGCCTCCTTCCTACCACCCACACCCCTATACAGCCAAAAACGTGTTTTTTAATTTCAATTTTTTTCGACAACTGAACACTATTTTATCAGACTGAAAGAATATGATAAATAAGAACACATCTTGGACTATCAGAAAAATATTTTTCAATATTTTTTAGGCCCAAATTCGAACACAAAAAAATATTTTCGAAAAAAAATATCAAGAAATATTTTTTACTGTGTCTTAGAAACCTGGAACAGGCTCGAAAAAAATGTCAAAGGTTCCTCTTTACACACAAATTGTTGTGTATTTTTTTCAGATTTTTCCAATTACTGGGCTGCAGTTAAAAAAATAAAAACCATTTTCCCGCCTTTAAAACACCTGGACTTTCAATATACTTTGAAACTGACTGCAACGGTTCTCTGCATTTATTTTAGTGTTTATTATACATTTGTATACATTGCTGTATCACCCAATAAAGTTTTCATTTTGGAATATACTTACGAAGTATCATTTTTAAAGCTTTCTAATCGTTTGCATATGTAATCGTATGCTACGGAAAGACGATAGTTTTGGCAATTTATAAGAAACAATCGACACAAGACCTTGTAAGTGTGATATTGGTGGATAAAGAATTACACCCCATCCTACATCAAACAGATTTTAGAAGAAAAAATAGAAGTTTGCAGATTATGACATACAAAAAAAGATTATTGCAACACACATTATAATGGTAAATAACTCGGTTCTCTGCATTTATTTGAGTGTTTATTATACATTTGTATACATTGCTGTATCACCCAATAAAGTTTTCATTTTGGAATATACTTACGAAGTATCATTTTTAAAGCTTTCTAATCGTTTGCATATGTAATCGTATGCTACGGAAAGACGATAGTTTTGGCAATTTATAAGAAACAATCGACACAAGACCTTGTAAGTGTGATATTGGTGGATAAAGAATTACACCCCATCCTACATCAAACAGATTTTAGAAGAAAAAATAGAAGTTTGCAGATTATGACATACAAAAAAAGATTATTGCAACACACATTATAATGGTAAATAACTCGGTTCTCTGCATTTATTTGAGTGTTTATTATACATTTGTATACATTGTTGTAGCACCCAATAAAGTTTTGATTTTGGAATATACTTACGAAGTATCATTTTTAAAGCTTTCTAATCCTTTGTATGAGAATATCATACGGTAAGGAAAGATAATAGTGTTTGGCAGTTTACTAAATAATAATTCCGTCATATTTGAGGGATAATTGGGGGACATGTGGAAAAATGAAGGGAAGAGGTTATACCCAGATTTACTAGAACTGTTTTACTTGTCTTAGAACACAGACACTGGCACGAAATAATCTTAAAACTTCATCTCAGAATGCTTGTGATTTTTTTCATATTTTTTTAATAGCTGGGTCATCGTTTTTTAAAAAAAACTAAGACATTTGTAGTCGACCACTTGGCAGTTCGGCAGTTGCCGCGTCCTAAGCACGTGCGACCTTGCTTGAGGAGGAAGGCCACAGAATAGCAGCTAAAACGTTGACAACTGAGCCTAGAA